>JAZKJV010011766.1:0-489522 GCA_037367405.1 Ottelia alismoides | reverse complement strand
TCGATATTGATCCAGCCAAGGTCGTCCCAAAGAGCACGAACACGCCCACATTCGAAGAAAAGGTGCTCAATGGTTTCCCGCTCCGTGTCGCACAGCCCGCAATTGGGCCCAACATTCGGAAACAAAGTTGCACAACGATCACGAGTTAAGAGTCTCCCTCTCCGAAGAAGCCACATGAATATGCCAATGCGTTCAGGTAGCTTGAGCCCCCAAAAGAATCTACAATCGCGCACAAGAACGGCGTCATCCCCCGCAGTGCTAGGAACAAGAGCCAAGTATGCCTTCCTCGTAGAGAAGGAGCCATCCTTCCAAGCCCAATGGTCCCGGCCATCAGTGGGCTTGCTAACATCCGCAAGCGTAGCCATCAAGGAGATGAAGTCGTCCAATCGCTGATCTGATAAATTCGCAGTAATCCTAGGGCACCAGCAGCCCTCGTCCCAGCAAGAGTCCACGGAAGCGTCTTTGTCGTCCACCAAAGCGTACAAACGAGGGAACATATCCTTGAAAGCACCCCTCCCCGACCAATCATCGGTCCAAAACAAAACGAGCTCCCCTTGCCCAACATAGGTTTAAAAAGGGAGCGGTTACGATTAAAAACATTTATCACCCCACGCCAAAAAGTAGAAATTTGAACGGGGGAGCTCCCCCGAGTGACGGTCATCACCTCCACCCCCAACGTCTCCCTCAGGATATTCAACATGAAGTTATCCTCACTACCCCAAACCCGTGCAGCCCATTTTAACAAAGTGCTTCATTAACCGCGTCCACCCGCCTCACTCCCAAGCCCCCCATCCGCTTGGGCCTCGTAACATCACCCCACCCCACCAAATGCACCCCCCTTCTCCCCTCCCCCTTCCTTCCCCATAAGAAACCCCGCATACATTTCTCCAACCGCACCCGAATCCCCTTAGGCATACCACGTACCGATAAGAAGTAAATTGGGATTGAGGATAACACCGCTTTGAGAAGAACCAGCCGCCCGCCCCTGGATAAAAGAGCCGCGCGCCACCCGGCCAGGCGAGCCTCCATCTTTTCCACCACCACCTTCCAATCTCGAATCCGAGCGCGGCCCACAGCCAAAGGCAGGACAAGATAATCAAGTGGGAGCCCTCCAAGGGAGGAGCCCAGCAGCCGGTCGCACTCCAAGACCTCCGCCTGCGGCATAGCGAATGGAACCACCTTAGACTTAGACCCATTGATCAATAGGCCCGAGACCTCGCTGAAAAGCTGAAGGGTATTAGCCATACCGGAGACCTCGGAGGGACCACCCTCGATAAAGCAAATAGTGTCGTCAGCGAACTGAATAAGGGGAACATGAAAGTCCCCAATAGAGCAACCACGGGTGAGACCCGCCGCAGCCACACCATTAATCATACGAGGCAAGACATCAACTGCCAACACAAAAAGGAGGGGAGCGAGGGGACACCCCTACCGCACCCCCTCCTCGGCTGAAAGAAGCCCCCGACCGGGCAACCATTGAGAAGAACAGAAAGGGAGACCGTGGTCACACAACGCCGCACCCAAGAGATCCAAGCCTCCGGGAATCCCCTCCGCCTCAGAACCGACCACAGGAAGCGCCAATCAAGGCAGTCGTAGGCCATAGCAAAATCGATCTTCCAAAGAATCCCCTTCGTAGAAGTCTTCCTCCAAGCCTTGATCATCTCGGAAGCCACCGCAAAGCAATCGGTAATTTGCCGCCCACGAACTAATGCACCCTGTGAAGGCGAAATCAGCGAGTCGAGAAGGGGAGCCAGCCTCTTGGCCAAGACCTTAGCAATTATCAAATAGACCCATTGGAAATAGATATTAGACGAAAGTCCTCGATGCGATTTGCCGAAGGGGACTTTGAATCAAAACAATAAGGGTCCTGTTAATTTTGTCAAATCCACGATTACCATCACAAAATTCACGAGCAACCTCCAGAACATCATCAACAACCACATCCCAGAAGTCGTGGTAGAATGCCACCGGGAACCCATCAGTCCCGGGGAAGCGTTCGCGTTGAGGTCCCAGACGGCCTCCTTGAGCTCAACCATAGAGAACGGTCTAATCAGGGCCACCGCATCCGACGATAAGAGAGCGGGAGCTCCCCGGCGAGACCACCGCCACGAGCGCTGCACCTGGCTCCCAAAAGCAGCCTTGAAATGAGCCCCCAAAGTATCGCCCAAATCCTTCTCCCCATGAATGAGGGAGCCATTGACCATAAGAGAATGAATAGAATTGTAGCGCCTTCTACCATTGGCCACACGGTGAAAGAACGCAGTATTTGCATCGCCTTCCTTAATCCACCGCAACCGCGATCGCTAACGCCATTCAATGCTCCTCTTCTTGTCCTCCGCTCTGACCAAATCAGCGGCAACAGCACACTCAAGCAGCTCCTCCGGGAGCAAGTCTCTACCGTTTTCCACACGATCCAACCGCAGAATAACATCATCTGCCACCTTCCGAGCCACCACACGGGCCAGACGAGAGTCCTTTTTGAACGACGCCAAGAATCTCCTGAGAGACGCGAGCTTGTGGTCGAAGCGGCGGGCAACGGAACCCACATACGTGGTCTGAACCCATTGGTTCCTCACCAAATCTTTGAAGTTTGGCTCCAGAAGCTAGCACCTTTCATAACAGAAAAGACCCCGAGGACGGAGGTCTTCCCCAGAATCCCAAATAATTGGGCTATGGTCAGAGAAAGATCGCGGTCGGGATGACACCGCGCATAAAGTAAAGGCCTCCATCATTTTGATATTCGCCAAAAATCTATCAATCCTCGATCTAGCGACGTTGTTCCTCCAAGTATAAGAAATGTCTTTGGGCAGCAGCCCCTCCAATGCCAAATCCCGAATGAATTCAATAAACTCGTTTGAGCCCGGGTCTTGCCCCCCGCGGCCCCGAGGGCGGTCATTAGAGAGCACAGTGACGTTAAAGTCTCCCCCCAGCAACCACGGAATATCCGCAAAAGCAGAGGCCTCCTCACGTAAATCCTCCCAAAGCTCCCGCCGGGTCACATGGCAGGTAGGCGCGTAAATACAAGTGAGAGCCAAAGAGGCGTTAGAGTCAATCCGAGACAAAACCACAGACAAAGAGTGTCTCCCAACGTGCATAGAGGAGAAAGAGAACCTCGCCGAGCGCCAGGCCAAAATGATACCGCCCGACGCGCCGATCGCGTTCATCGATCGAAAGTCATCCATAGTCCCAGCACCGAAAGACCTCCAAAGTGTTTCATCCACCCCTGACAGCTTCGATTCTTGAATAAATGCAATGTCGCATTCCCACTCGGAGATACGCGTCCCCAAAGCGCGCCTCCTATCAGAGTCCCCGAGCCCTCGAACATTCCAGGATAAGATCTTCATTAAACACCAAGTGAGCGTCCCCCAATTAAAGAGAGGCCTGCCGCCTCCGCCACCGCCTCGCGCAACGTCTGACAAGAAGAAAGCATTGGGTCTCCAAGGCGGGAGTGAAACCGCCTACTGGAGCTCTTCCCAAAACGGGAGGCGGAGGAGCTCCCCACCGCAAGGGAAGCGTCAGCCCCCCCCCCCCCCCCCCCCCCCCCCCCCCCCCGAAGATCCAACAAGAACGCCACTAGCAGTCCCTCCAGCAGTTCCTCCAACATCAGGCGGAGACAAAACCGATGGAGTCCCCTGGGATGAGGGGGAGAGAACCGAAGGCATGACAGCGGATGATTGAATTTCCTCCAGACGAATCATCGAAGGCAAAGCCAACGAAGCATTGGCAACGGAAAGTGATAGTCAGATGTCCAAGAAAGCGGATTCGATAGTAGAAGCGGGTCAGGATGAGCCCGCATAGGAGGCCACGAACCGAAATGAACAGATCCGAGTACAGGACGCAAAGGAAGCCTTGTCACGTGCCTCGAGAAGTCTAGATGCAATGAGTCAGCCGACAAAAGAGAAGGATGGAAGGAATGCGTATCGACCTCGAGAGAGCCCAATGCCACCAAACCGCTACTGTCAGGTTCCGCGCACGCCTCCCAAGATGACCTAAATGGCAGGCCAAAGAAGATGCACTCTCCAGGCGGCTCTTCGGAAACACCCCGAATGGTGGACACGTGGCAAGATGAAGCTGAAGCGTCAACCCCAAGACCAAAGTTCAAGTCGCCACCGTGGGCACCCGGAGAAGACGGCGGACTTCCCAGCGCCGCCGCCGCCGGTAAAATAGAGAACTCCAGCTTGAAAGTCCATCGACCAAGTTTCAAACTTTCAAATATAACCTTGCCAACCGCAGAGGCGAGAAAAGCTCGAGAGCACTCGAGCAGGAAACGAGCGCACATCCAATCCGCGCCCGACGCGAGACCGTCGTCGAGAACATCCAAGACTTACCCCCAACCACTGACAACCTTGGAGAGAGCGGGCACCGTGCGAGAAAGAAAGGGCACTCCCCGCACCTCCGCCACACAGTCCTCCAAATCAGAGACCGCGCCGTCCGCAACCCTCAACCGCCACCACAGCACGTCAACGGCATCGGAATGACGTAACAGGCTTTCCCGTTGCTCCGGGGAAAGGCCACGAACACAGCATCTAGAGGAATCCAAAATGATGAAGTCCCCGCTGAACTGAGCGCCCAAGAAGTCCAAGGTGGCGGCGCGGATCGCCTCCCAACCCACGCCAGGCCTTTGCATGACACCCACCGCTACCAGGAGGTCCGCACCAACGCGATGCCTCCCCTGCTGAAGCGCCAACCCATGCAACCGCTCCCCTTGCTGCGCCTCCCCGTCCTCCAGCTCCTCATGCAAATGCTCCCCTCGCTGCACCTCCCCAACCTCCAGCTCCCCATGTAAAGCCAACGCCGAAAACGAAGCATCTCCCGACCCGCACCCCACCACAGGGCCACCACGATAAGGAGCGGAGCCCCCCCCCCCCACAGGTGCAAGACCAGCATCCAGACCCTCCGCCTTAGCGTCGCCACCACTCACCACCTGCGCAAAAGATCGAGAGTCCCTGACTCCTTTAGAGCCTTCAAAACGTCCACGCGGATCCGTGCCACGCGACCCAAAGTGATCCCTGTTGCCGGCGAAGACACCACCACCCCAACAGGAGGACATGCGGCGCCCCACCTTGCAAGCAGAAGCAAGATGGCCTCGCATTCCACAGCGGAAGCACCTCTTCCCGGGCTTTGCATGCGTAACCTTCACCCATTCCCCCTCCCCGAACGCCTTCTTATCTTCCGACCCACCTCCTCGCTTCGCGCCACCCTCACCAGTAGGAGAAGGCCGAGCACCACCCCCCTTGGTGTCGGCCTGCTTGCTAGCCACCTCCGACCGCGACGAGCCCGCCACGCCACTGCCCTTCGCCCGCC
The DNA here is from genome assembly GCA_037367405.1 of Ottelia alismoides. Lineage (NCBI taxonomy): Eukaryota > Viridiplantae > Streptophyta > Magnoliopsida > Alismatales > Hydrocharitaceae > Ottelia > Ottelia alismoides. The sequence goes on along the minus strand of JAZKJV010011766.1, from coordinate 484,218 downwards.
ACCAGCAGCGCTCCATCAAAAGAAAGATCCATCTATTGTGTGTGGTATGCGATCTTATGTTAAGTCCCGCATCACCAGTTGAGATAAAGTTGTGTGACGGTGGCGTTGTGCTACTGAATTTAAGGTTCTAGGGTGGTGCCATCTCCAGCCTTGTAAATATGCATATATGAACTAGGGAATATCTTGGGTTGTTACTTGTGCTTTGTTCTGTAGTATGGCAATTTGAAAAGATAAGCTCTTTGTAGGACTGCATGCCCTTCTCGATGCATATGGAACATCTTTCTTTAGTTTGCTGTTGGTTTTTGTGTGATTAGCCTCCTCCTTTCATGTAAATAAATTATAACATTTCTGTAATAGTTTTCTAACAAGGAGTTTGTTCTCCTGGTACAGATCTTCCACTGGATCCTTCCCTTTCACGAACTCTAATTGAGGCCAATGATTTGAGATGCTTGTCCCAGGCGTTGACAGTTGTTGCTATGTTGTCAGCAGAAATTAACTTGTACCCTCCTAAGAGGTCTCAGTATTTCCTTCTTTTCCTTTATTGGAATGTGAAATTTTTTATGGTTCTGATTGCATTGACAGACTGCATGGAGACGGACATTTTATAATTGTTCCTATGCAAAATTCTAAAAAATGGCACAACATATTATTGAAATAATGATTGAGCTAGTGGTGAGACATTAGCTATCTTTCATATATGTTGGGAAATGTGAATGAGTTGTTTATTCCATAGCCCTAGGCTCTCTTATATAGGAGAGTAGCCTATGGGTAAATTACATAAAGAGGATAACAAGAAAATAAAATAGCAAAGAGACACAATAACTAAATATGCGTCAACACTCCCCCTCAAGATGGAGCATAGATGTCAATCATGCTCAGCTTGGAAGCACACTTCTGAAATGGGCCACGTAACAATGCCTTGGTGAATATATCTGCAGTCTGGTTCTCTGAAGTAACATGGGATGTGGTAATGAATCCTTTCTGAATCATATCACGTATGAAGTGGCAATCCACCTCAATGTGCTTGGTCCGTTCATGGAATGCAGGATTGTTTGCAATGAACAAAGCAGCCTGATTATCACACTCCAAGTTCATAGGAAGTGGTATATCTAAGCATAAATCTGTCAGCACCGCTTTCACCCACATCATCTCTGTAGTAGCCTGGGCCATAGCCCTATATTCAGATTCAGCACTGGATCTAGCTACCACAGTTTGCTTCTTGCTCCTCCATGAGACTAGGGCATCTCCAACATAGACAGCATACCCTGAGGTGGACTTCCTATCCTTAGGACATCCTGCATAGTCTGCATCTGCGCATGCTGAGACAGAAATCCCCTTTCCTTTCTTGAATAGCAGACCTTTGCCTAGAGAAGATTTGAGATATCTAAGTATCATGTGTATTGCATCCATATGCACCTGGCGTGGCTGCTCCATGAACTGGCTCACAGGGCTCACTGCAAATAATATATCTGGCCTAGTGATCGTGACATAACAATTTGCCTACCAGTTCTCTGCATCTTCTCCTGTCAACCTCCTCTGTGTCATCATCATACAACTTCATGCTAGGGTCCATTGGTGTCGTAGTAGGTCGACTCCCTAGCATACCTGTCTCACTCAGTAGATCTGTGACATACTTCCTCTGTGACATGACTAATCCATACGGATTTCTGGCAAATTCCAGCCCCAGAAAATATCTAAGGACTCCCAAGTCCTTGGTGACAAACTCGGTCCCCAGCCTTTCCTTTGCCTGCTTAATGCCCTGGTCATCATCACCTGTAATCAAGATATCGTCAACATAAACCATGATTACAACAATACCTCTTGCCGTCTTCTGTACAAACAAGGAATGATCAGCATTGGAGCGTTTATATCCTTGTTTCTCAAAGAGGTCTGACAGCTTCTGGAACCATGCTCTGGGGCTCTGCTTAAGGCCATAGATAGCCTTATGTAACCTGCAAACCTTGGAACACTCCCCCTCAACAGCAAAACCTGGTGGCTGTTGCATGTAGACTTCCTCCTGCAGGTCGCCATACAGAAAGGCATTCTTCACATCCAGTTGATAGAGTGGCCAGTCTCTAGTAACTGCAACTGATAAGAGGATCCGCAGAGTGGAATGACGAGCCACCGGGGAGAACGTGTCAAGGTAATCTACCCCATATGTCTGTGTGAATCCCCTTGCAACTAGGCGTTCCTTGTACCTGTCAATGGAGCCATCTGCATTATGTTTCACTGTAAATACCCACTTGCAACTCACCGGGTTGACATCTGGTGGTATAGTAACCAAGCTCCATGTTCCTCTAGACTGAAGTGTCGCCATCTCTTCCTCCATTGCTAGCCGCCATCGAGAATCCTGCAAAGCCTCATGGTGGTTCCGTGGAATATCTGTAGCTGAAAGTGCCAATGCAAACGTCCTGAATGGTCCAGATAGCCTCTCAAACGAAACCGCTGCTGATACTGGATACTTGGCACAGCTTCTCTTCGGCTTGCGTAGAGCGATTGGAACATCCAGATCCTCTGTGGTATCACCATGCTCCTGTAATGCATCCTGCTGAGAAATGTCGTCAGATCCATCAACATTAATATTTTCATTACATACCATAGGCGAGCTAGTTGACTGGTCAGGACCATGAGCTTGATTCGGCTGCCGGGTGTAATGGAATGGTAACGGGGATACTATTGGTGGCGGTGGTGGTGGTGGTGGTGGTGGTAATGGTGGTGACGGCTGTGATGTTGGTGGTGCCATGAATACGGTATCAGGAGATAATGGTGGTGGCTGCATGTTCCCGGATTCTGAAAAATACATAATGGATTCAAAGAATGTAACATCTGCACTGATCATATACCGCCGACGCACAGGGTCAAAACACTTGTACCCCTTTTGAGTTCTGGAGTACCCCACAAAGACACACTTGACAGCCCTAGGAGAGAGCTTGTCAGAACCAGGCAACAACTGATGGACAAATGCGACTGACCCAAACACACGAGGAGTAAGAATGAACAGATCCTTGTCCGGATAAATAAGTGAAAAGGGAACCTGTTCATTCACGACAGACGAGGGCATACGATTTATAAGATAACATGCAGTGAGGACTGCATCACCCCAGTAGGAATACGGAACATGACTCTGAATGAGAAGTGACCTTGTAACATCAAGAAGGTGACGGTGTTTTCTTTCTGCAACCCCGTTTTGTTGAGACGTATGAGCACAGGATGTTTGGTGAACAATTCCTTTAGAGGAGTAGTAGTTGGCTAGATTGTTAGTGCACAGCTCTAAGGCATTGTCAGTTCTCATAATTTTTACCGTTGTGGAAAAAACATTCTGAATCTCATTTAGAAACTGAATAATAATATTTCCAGCCTCAGACTTATTTTTCATTAGAAATACCCATGATGCCCTAGAAAAGTCATCCACAAATACAATATAAAACCTGTGCCCCTGATGATCGGGAACACGACTCGGACCCCAGACATCGACATGAAACAACTCAAACTTGGAGTTACTACTCCGACCTTGACTACTGGGAAAAGATGACCTGTGATGTTTTCCCAACTGAGACGCCTCACACTGGATAGGTGTGTGAGGAAGACTATAAGGTAGGACTAGACGCAACTTCTGAAGCGGTAAATGACCAAAACGCAGATGCCACAGGAGAGGAGATACTTGTTCTGCGGGAGAAGCTGTGATTCCGGCAAACGGGGTCTGGTTCAGACGATAAAGGCCTCCTTGCTCATAGCCATGACCAATCACGTTGCCCGTACGGATGTCCTGAAAAATCAAGGAAGATGAATCAAAAATAGCTCGACAATGGAGATCCTTCGTAATCTGACTAATCGACAACAGATTCATTGAAAAATGCGGTGCATGCAAAACATTCTTAAGCTGCATAGAGGATGTCAATCTAATCTCCCCCTGACCCGTGATAGGAGAATGTGTGCCATTGGCAATCACTACTGTCCGTCCTGGAGGAATCTGAGTATATCCTGTAAGTAGACCCTGGTCGCCACATAGATGATGTGTAGCGCCCGAGTCCATGATCCATGGCAATGTATCCGATCTACTACTGTGAAGAGCAAGTGTACTACCTGAAGTACTCGTAGAGGCAGAAGCAGACGTAGCAGCATCAGTATGATTCTCTGTCGACGGTGCTGGGCCAGATGGTGGTATAATGCCCCTAAGACGGGCAACCGGATCATCAAATCGTTGATCCAGTGTAGCTGCAGACGGGGGCTCTATCTGCTCAGCGGCTCGTGCGGATGCAGGAAATCCATGCTTTGAGTAGCATGTATCTTCAGTATGTCCGACTCGATGACAATATGAGCATGTTGGCCTAGTGCGGCCACCCCTTCCACGGGGAGTACGTCCACGGCCCTGGTAATGAGAACCACGGCCTCTGTTGGCCGCCATGGCAGAGGGATTCTGACTCGTAGCTGCTGAAGGTACTGTGATCCTACTCAATCTGTGAAATGCCTCCTCCATGGGAGGAATAGTCGAGTCCGCCAAAATCTGTGAACGTGCTGCCTCATATTCTGGATCAAGTGCAGCGAGAAACACACCCACCATCGTCGCATTCCTGTATGTCTTCTGCTATTCTGGCGTGGCTGTAAGAGGCATGAAGCTATGGAGCTTCTCAAACATCCCTCTCAATGATGTATAGAGAGAATGTAAAGGACGGCCGTTCTGCTTTATTGTGAATATGTCATGCTGTAGTTGCAGGATCTTCGTCTCATTTTTCACCTGAGAATACGTTGCCGCCAGGATATCCCACATGTCTTTAGCCGTGGGTTGATGTAAGATGTCATTGGCGATTTCAATCGCCAATGTACCGGATAGCCACACCTTGGCATATGCATCATCGGCCTCCCACGAGGCATAAACTCCAGTCTTCTCTGCAGGCTCGGGCTCGGTAAGAATGTGCTTCTTACCTGTAGACTTCATCATACTCATGAATTGCATTGCCCACAGTTCATAGTTCGTACCATCCATCTTGACAATGGGCGTTGGACCACGAAATGCGCCCATAGATGGGATATCTGCCTTGCTTTCTGACATGATGGAGACGAAAGACTGGAGCGACTGATAGGATATAGTCTATGTCTACAATGACATAGATGGGATTAGTTGCATGTGTAGAATTCAGGCAACTAACCCCATGTAGATCACGAGCTGTGCCCTAGGGTTTTGGGACTTAGGGCACGTACGCACGTGCAGGAAGCACGCGCGCGCACAACTGAATGCAGATGCAGGCGCTTTACAGCGCACAGGAGAACGCGCGGTGACTGGATGCGCCAGGCGCAGGATGCGCGGTGGCTGGAGTCGCACGCTAGATGCACAGTGGCTGGTGCACGTTGCGCGCCAGACGCTCAGGCGCACAGTCGCTGCGCACAAGATGGATGCGCGCAAGATCGGAGAGGCCCCAGTCGCTCAGGCGCTGGATGCGCGCTAGGTGCGCTGGATGCGCTGTGCGCTAGGTGCGCACGTTGTGCGCTGGATGCGCTAGATGCGCTGCACGCAGTGCGCTGGAGTCGGAGATGAAGATCGCAGAGGCGAGATGAAGATCGGAGAGACGCCGCAGTCGAGCGGCGAAGATCGGAGCGGCGCCGAGAGAGGGAGAGAGAGAGAGAAGAGAGGCCGGCGGGTGGGGCGGGTTAGGGTTAGGGTTTCGAGAACTCCGGTCTAGGACCGTCGCTCTGATACCATGTTGGGAAACGTGAATGAGTTGTTTATTCCATAGCCCTAGGCTCTCTTATATAGGAGAGTAGCCTATGGGTAAATTACATAAAGAGGATAACAAGAAAATAAAATAGCAAAGAGACACAATAACTAAATATGCGTCAACAATACAGTTTATGTACTTTTATTTCTTATGTCTTTTTTATGTAATTTGTCCAACAAGTTACCCTCCTATATAAGAGAACCCTAGGGCCTCATTATATGATATCATTCTTTCATCTCCACATGGTATTGGAGCGACGGTCTTGATCAGAGTTCTCGTACTCATCGAAACCCTAATCCTACCCCTAGCCTCTTGTCATTGCACCGCCACTGCCACCTCGACAGCTCACTATAGCAACCTCTAGGGCCCTACACCGCCGCCCTATGCCTCCTCCAGGTCGCTATGCCGTCTAGGGCCCTCATTGATCTTCCACACTGTCGCCTAGGGCCAACGTAAGTCCCCAATGCCATCGCCTGGGCCTCCTCGACGCTGTTGCGGCCCATCTTGGCACCGCCAGGCCCCTGCGCAACGTGATCTAAGTGTCGCCACCCCCCTCCTCCAGCTTCACTTGACGCCGCAAGGCCCCTCCAATAGCCTAACCTACCGTTGAAAGCCACCTCAAGGCCCCTTGCGTTGCCCAACAGTCTAATTTGACCCGAAAACAGTTTGATTTTGATCGAAAAACGTTATTTTAGACCTATAGATCATGTTTTCCGGTCCTAATGTGCACCAAGTGTTGGAGTATTTGATATATGCATCACATGTATGGGAGATGGGTAAATGCATCTCTCCAGGATCCATTTACCCCATCCAAGAGTTTAGTCCCACATCTACCAGTGGTGGGACTTGGAGGCTCTGTGGAGGTTATATAAGGAGCCCCAGACCTCCTGTATCAGATGAGAAAGTGCAATGCATAACTTGGCCCTTTGAGGCCTTCTCCCGTGGTTTCATCCTGCTCCTTAGGGAGTAGGGTTCCACGTAAATCCCGCTGCTCTGATTGTTATTTATCTTTTTCCATGTTTTCGCTTCCGCTTCCTATTTTCTAACATGGTATCAGAGCGGGTCGATTTCATCCCGCTCCTTTTCTTTATGTTCGAGATTCGGTTCTAGGGTTTTTATTCAAACCCTAATATTTTTGTCAAGATTTGATTGTTGAAGATTTAGTATTGTTAATGTTTGCACAAGATCAAGAAATTGGAGGGTTCGTTCTAGAACCCTAGATCTATATATCCAGTTCAGATCTCTAGAGTTTCTATGGTTCATTCCACGACCCAAATAATGGGCGGCGGCCCTCCCCAGCACGGCTCCAGGCACCCAGGCGATGCCGCCCTTCGAGACGGAACCTTCATGCATCATCGCATGAACCCCCCCTTCTTCCAGGCCGCACCTTGGCGGCTAATCTCCTCGCTGCGTCGAGCTCGAAATCCAGGCGCACCTTCATCCTACAACTACAGCTTCTTCCAACGATCACCCGTGTTGTATGTCCTGCTCCTGGAAGCGCCACCATAAACCGAAGTTCTTCTTACGATCTCACCGTCTGCGAGTATCTTGCCGTCGATGCAAGCCGCACCTCATGGAGGCATCACGCACACCTACTGCAGTGCGATTTGCGACTAGCATCGTCGCCCCATTCTCATTAGACGGCACATCTACCAGGAGACGCCGCCCTCACGGCGACTCTCGCGACGAGCCTCTTCCCTCCCCCAGGTGTCGACCCTGTGCGAGGTGCTCCTCCCTCCATCGTGCAACTCCGTGCACCCTCCTCCAGCCCCGCAGTGACCTCCTCAACGCGCGAAGCAGGTCCCCCATCCGCGGCGACCCCGCACCCTCCCCACCTTCGCCTCTGACGGCAACATCTGTTGCGAAGGGGGTTCCCTTCCTGGGAACCCTAAGGGTTCACGGATCCTTAAAAATATAGGAGGGGTTATTGAAGCCCAAGGGGCTATTGAAGCCCAACGGCTGAGGGGACCAGTTAAAAAAAGGGAGGGGGCGATTTTTTTTCCTTCGACTGCAGTATATTGATGTAAGACCAATAATGGGTTGTGTAAAAAAATGGGAGGTATGAGAGTTTGGGCCCAACGATTGGGCTGATGTACTTACGAAAAGACCCAAGTTGGGTTGCTGCAGTTTGGGCTCATTGTGGGCTGAATTTTTAAAAAATATATATATTACGAAAAAAGAGAAAAGGCTCGTACATTTAAAAAGTCGTACGCAAAGAAAAAAATGTGTTTTGAAAAAAAAAACAAAAGAGGCGCGTACAAATAAAAAATGTTGAAATGGCTTATGTTTTAAAGAAAATGTGTGCAACGGCTATTAAAAATTGGAAATAGCCGGAAAAAAAATTTTGCAAGAAAAGCCGGAAAAAAAATGAATGATAATGTCATCGGCTTATTTGGTTTCTTATTTTGTACCCCTATTTATCTTGTCTTCTCCCAACTTTGTCGATAAGTATGGGAGAAAGGGGGAGTATATGTAGAGTCACAGGTCTATTCTCCATATCTAGATACAAATTTCCAGACCATCCAGATTTCCAGACTCTACAGTGTATCAGATGTTAGACTCGACATTCAGATTGGTCAGAGTCCAAGTTCAAGGCACTCCATGTTGAGTGGCCCATTGTTCGAGTTCTCCAGAGAGAGACTCATTTTCAGACACGCACGAATATGCGGTCTTTTCAGATGAGCACGTGTTTTCCATCTTTTGTGTGGTCCCCATCATTCTTCTTGTTGTCAGGCTAGAGTTTTCATGTGAGCCATAGGGACTTCAGAGTAAAGGACCATTCCCTATGCCATGTCGGAAAGGATTTTCTTGTGGTATCATAGGGACACCAGAGCAGTGTACCATTCTCTGTGCCAGATGGGAAAGACCCGATTTTCCGACGAGGAGACTTTTTCAAACTTCATTCTCCAGCGACTGTGAACTCCGACGAGGATTGCACTTCCACAGCCTTTTTCAGTTAGGCCCTTTTCAGAGATGGAGCAGTTGTCCATATGTTGTGGCGGGCCAGAGTACTTTGACGAGGAGACTCATTTTCCAGTTGCAGTGACTTTGATAGGCGCAGTTCAGAGCACATGCTCTGCGACGAGGAGATTCAGCAGACTTACACTCCAGCCCGTTCGTCCTCCTCACCTGCACGGCATGAGAAGCAACGTCCTCGACAGCAACAGTTGTGCGCGTTGGGTTGATATTGTCCGTAGTGTCTTGTAGCGTGGGTTGAGTTTCTTTCTGTTTGTCCAAGCTGAGCATTGCATGCTCCAGCTTGAGGGGGAATGTTGGAGTATTTGATATATGCGTCACATGTATGGGAGATGGGTAAATGGATCTCTCCAAGATCCATTCACCCCATCCAAGAGCTTAGTCCTACATCTACCAGTGGCCGGATTTGGAGGCTCTGTGGAGGCTATATAAGGATCCCCAGACCTCCTGTATCAGATGAGAAAGTGCAATGCATAACCTGGCCCTTTGAGGCCTTCTCCTGTGATTTCATCCCGCTCCTTAGGGAGTAGGGTTCCACGTAAATCGTGTTGTTCTTATTGTTATTTATCTTTTTCCATGTTTTCGCTTCCGCTTCCTATTTTCTAACACCAAGAATTGATGATGATGTTTGTATGAGTCTACACGTACAATGAATCCTCCATATGATTGTGTAGACTCGCTCAAATCGATCTACTTCCCTAGTCGAGTTCCGTTTTCGATCGTTCTTCCATCATATCAAAGAACAAAGGTGATATGTTTTCTTCCTCCGGTGCCTTCAATGGTCCGGCTCCCATCGTAAAGATGGAGCGACCAACTATGAGTTCTGGTCCATGCAATTTCTTACCCTTATGCAATGCAACAATGTAAAGACTGGGGGCAATACTTCATGGAAGCAAGACGACACGTATGCATGTATTTGGCTCTCTAGGACCCGTACCATGGAGATAACCAATGACATTGTGAATCAACCCACCATCAAGGCGATGTGGGATATTTTGACATCCACATCCCCAAGCGAAGAATTTTGACAAGGTTCTCCAGCTTCAGTTTGACATTTACATTACCAAGCAAAATGGTCGTCCCCTGCACATGTCTACTCCCCACTTCGTGTAATGTTCGAGAAGCTTCGTAGCTTCATGCCTATTACGACATCCACTGAACATATGGCATACATGAACTCTATGATGATTGGAGTTTTTTTGGCTGTGCTCAACTCGAAGTATAATGCATTACGTGCACAACTCCGTACTGGGGTGACTATACCTCGCATGGTGGAGGCCTACTGTCACCTCAGTAGGTTTCTTATTCCTCCAACTGCCAGCTCACAACCCTCTTCAACGATGACCGCTTCTCTCGGCAGAGGAGGGTCTACCCAGTTCAGAGGACGTAGTCCCCGTGGCAGAGGCGGTGGACGTCGACATGGCCCTTGCACCTACTGTCGTCGTCCAGGACACTCAGAGGACACATGCTGTCTGAAGCATGGATACTGTAGAGAATTATTCTCACTTACTCCTCGTGTCTTCGGTACTGTTGCCTTTGTTCATCTTCTCACTCCAGGACTTGACAAACTCTCTCCTAGAGCTGTCAAGTGTGTCTTTGTCGGTTACTCTCGGACTCAGAAGGGCTATCGCTGTTATGGCTTCATAAACAAGAAATACTTTGTCAGTGCTAACGTCACGTTCTTTGAGTCTGTTATGTATTTCTCTCCTGCAGGTGACAGGCCGGTACCATCCACTACCAATGATGATGTCTATGTCCCTCCACCTCCTAGTTGGGGTTTACCTAAGTCTACTCCTGCACCAGTTACTACGCCCTCTTCAACACCGCCACCTCCGCCACCACCACCTCCACAACCTCCTATTCCACCTTTACCAAAATTCTATACGCGACGGTCAGGTCCTGCTCAGGCTACACGTCCGACATCCATCACGCCTCAGGTACGTTCTGATGACATTACTGACGGGTCAGATATGGTACATGTGCAGGATTCCTCATTGCAGGAGGAGACTACACCATCCAGTACAGTGGACGATGACCTAGATATTCCTATTGCTATCCAGAAGCAAAAGAGGACGTGTGCATCTTATCCCTTTTCTTCTCAGGTGTCTTTTCATCGCCTCACAGGCGACTTTCAGAGATTTGCTGCAGCTTTGTCGTCCGTGGACATACCACGGACCTATCAGGAAGCTATGAAGATTGATTTCTGGCGAATGGCTATGGAAGACGAGATGCGGGCCTTACAGTCTTGTGGCACATGGAGCTTTGGTACTGCTCCTCCTGATGCATCTATTGTTAGATGTAAATGGGTATTCACAGTTAAATACCATGCAGATGGCAGTCTAGATCGATACAAGGCTCGGTTGGTCGCTCGAGGTTTCACACGAACCTATGGTGTAAACTATATGGATACATTTTCTCCGGTGGCTCGTCATTCTACCCTTCACATACTCCTTTCAGTTGCAGTGGTACGTGACTGGATTATATCTCAGCTTGATGTCAAGAATGCATTCTTGTATGGAGATCTGAAGGAGGAAGTCTACATACAGCAACCACCAGGGTTTACTGATGGGGGGGAGAAGCATATGGTGTGTAGACTTCACAAGGCAATTTATGGCCTTAAACAGAGCCCAAGGGCGTGGTTCCATAAACTTTCCCATCTGATCGAACGACAGGGTTTCAAGAGATCGAATGCAGACCACTCATTGTTTATTCAGAAGTCTTCTACAGGTACAGTTGTCATCATGGTCTATGTTGATGATATTCTAGTTACAGGAGATGATGTTCAAGAAATAGGGAGGGCAAAAGCGTTCCTAGGCCGTCAGTTCGTCACGAAGGATCTTGGAACCCTAAGATACTTTCTGGGGTTGGAATTTACCAGGAATGCACAGGGTCTAGTGATGACCCAAAGGGAGTACATTACAGATTTCTTGACTGAAACAAGCATGGCTGGATGCAGACCATCGAGTATTCCCATGGATCCAAACATGAAGCTGTATGATGATGACACTGTTGAAGTAGACAAGAGGAGATATAGAAAAATGGTGGGTAAGCTCCTTTCTATTACCATAACTCGACCTGATATTGCCTTTGCAGTAAACCGGGTGAGTCAATTTATGGAGCAGCCAAGACAAGTTCATATGGATGCCATATACATGATACTGAGGTATCTAAAGTCTTCTCCAGGTTCAGGGTTGCTATTCCGAAAGGGCAAAGATCTATCTATTTCAGCATGTGCAGATGTCGATTATGCAGGATGCCCTAAGGATAGAAAGTCAACCTCAGGATTTGTCGTTTTTGTTGGGAGCTCTTTGGTCTCTTGGAAAAGCAAGAAGCAAACCGTTGTGGCAAGGTCCAGTGCAGAATCTGAATATAGGGCCATGGCGCAAGCAAGCACGGAGATGATGTGGGTTCGATCTGTGCTAGAGGATCTACATGTAGCCGTACCTTTACCTATGCAGCTTCAGTGTGACAATCAGGCAGCATTGTTTATTGCCAACAATCCAGCATTCCATGAGAGAACAAAGCATATTGAGGTTGACTGCCACTACACTAGAGACTTGATCCAGAGAGGCTTGATATCTACATCTCATGTGAGCTCAGAGGATCAGACTGCTGACATACTCACCAAGCCATTGCTCAGAGCACCCTTCCAGAGATGCTCTTCCAAGCTGAGCATGATCGACATCTATGTTCCATCTTGAGGGGGAGTGTAGAGAGTATTATTATTATGTGTTGTGTACCTTTTAATATTTTCTTATCGTTCTATGGACTACTATGTATTTTACCCATGAGGCCTCTTCCTATATAAGAGAGGCTAGGGTTCCCTTCAATAACAAGTTGCTCGTTTCTTCCAACAGATACCCCACGCCTGCTCGTGTGGCATAACATATCGATCCTTTAGAGACTCCATCTTCCCAAGCAGATCCATGCTTGGATGATATTGTCTCCCGTATACGAGAGATCATGACTCCGGTGGCCGACACTACCACTACATGATCCACAGATAGTGCAGCCGCAGACCAGAGCCTCTTCGAGCTCCTCAGGTATTGCTTACGCTTTTACTGGTAGTAGCAGTGCAGATATGACAGATTGGATCATAGACTCTAGCGCACCCCACCATCTGTGTGGAGACAAAGCCTATTTCAGGTCCTACAGGACTATACCTCATGGATGATGGGTTGTTATTGCTAATGGGGCCCACTTACCCATCGCATGACAGGTGGAGGTGCATCTGATGCCAACCGTGCACATTCAAAATATATGCCCTTGATTTTCTAGATGAACTTACTTTCTATTAGTCAGATTACTAAGAATCTGCATTGCCATGCCATTTTTGACCCGTCGTCTCTTATGTTTCAGGACATACTCACGGGTAGGGTGATTGGATGTGGCCGTGAGCAGCGAGGGCTCTATAGTCTGGTCCAACCTCCTCATGCTGGTGCCTCTACTATTTCTACTGGACCAATTTCACCGTACTTGTGGCACCTTCGTTTTGACCACCTTCCTCTGCAGAAGTTTTCATGTCCTCCCATATATCTCCATGCGATCTTCCTTCCAGTGCGAGGCTTGCCATCTTGGGAAGTACTACTGTTCCTCCTTTCCATCTCATTAGAGTCAGAGCAGTTCTCAGTTATTTGAGCTCCTTCATTTAGATATCTGGGGTCCGAGACGTGTTCCTGATCACCAGGGACACTGTTTTTATCTGGTCACTGTGAATGATTTTTTTGGACTTTCTTGGGTTTTCCTCTTGAAAAACAAGTCTGAAGCTGGGTCTGTAAAAAGGTCTTTCATTAATGAGATAACGAATATTTTTTTTTGCAAATGGCAAGTAAATGCATTCTAATAATGCCTTAGGGTGCGTTTGAGTTAAGAATTACCCCTCTTTTGGGGGGTGGTTTCCTCCAAAACCCATATCCTTCCCCCTCTTGTGGGGTCCATTCAAAGATCACTCTCTCTCATATTTAATTCATCATGCAATTCAGTTCTCTTTCATCCATTCCAACAAAAAAATAATATAGTATACCATCCTATCATCTAAAAATTATAAAATACTCAATTTCTACTCATTTTTCGAAACTTCAGTACAATCACTTCGCAACAACTACTCACTTTTCCAAACTTCAATACAATCTCATCACAACAAATCCTCTCAGTCCCAAACCCAATACCCAAACACCAAAACACAAAATCAGGTTAACCACCCTTGATAACCCTCTATTCAAACACACCCTTAGATTTTTGCACCCGTCAACTTTCTGAGTTTCTCAGGTCTCTTGGCATTGTACACTAGACCTCGTGTGTCCATACTTCTCGGTTGAACGATGTTGCAAAGCGCAAACACTATCACGTACTCGATGTGATCAGAACCCTAATGATCCTGAGTCGTGCTCCTCACGCTTATTGGGGTGATGCAGTTCTCACTGCATACTACTTAGTGAATTGCAAGCCTTCCTCTGTCTTGGTAGAGGAGATCCCTATCTTGATTGCATTTTTCGAGAAGGATATGTTCTCCCTCACACCTTGTGTGTTTAGTTTTGTAGCCTTTGTTCATGATTTTTCTCCTGATCATGACAAGCTCTCCCCAAAGCTGTCAAGTGTGTTTTTGTTGGCTACTCTCGTACCTAAAAGAGGTACCATTGCTTTGTTCCGCTTCGACGAAAATACTTTGTTAGTGCTGACATTACTTTCTTTGAGTCTGTCATGTGTTTCTCTCCTACAGGTGACAGACTAGCCTCAACAGATTCTGATGAGGAGATCTACTTGACTCCGCCTCCTACAATCATGCCACCTAATCCTGCTCTACCACCTCCCATTCCACCACCACCACCACTACCCTCGCCACCACCCGCTCCACCACCATCTCCTATACCTACCCTGCTCCACCTGCACCAGTGGCTGCCCTTGGACACCCACCTCCCTTGATTCAGTTTTTGCCACGTGTGTTTACTCGCAGTTCTCGCTCTGTTCTCCCTACTCATAGATCTCCTCCATTATCCATCACGCCTCATGTATGTAAGGAGCACATTGTTTCTACTTATGGCACTACTGAGTTGTCTGTGCAGCAGGATTCTCTACAGGATGAACATATACCCTCTCAAGAGGGAACCTTACATGTTTAGGGCATGAACGATGATCATGATGTGCTGATTGCTCTGTAAAAGCGGGGACATATACGTGCTACTTATCCGTTTGCAACCCATGTTTCCTTGAGCAGATTTTAAAGGACTTTAGGAGATTTACCTTGGCATTGTCAGCAGTGGAGATACCACATACATATCAGGAGACTATTCAGGACAGTCAGTGGCATCTAGCCATGGAGGAGGAGATGTCCGCGCTACAGTCGCACGTTACTCGGAGTCTTGTTTCAACTCTAGTTGGCGAATCCGTTGTTGGGTGCAAGTGGGTGTTTACTGTGAAGCATCGTGCAGATGGCAGTTTAGATTGTTAGAAGGCGAGACTTGTGGCACTTGGGTTCACCCAGACATATTGGGTGACTATCAATATACTTTTTCTCCAGTGGCCAGACATTCTACTCTGCGTATTCTTCTATCTATGGCTGTGACACGAGATTGGACCCTCTATCAGCATGACATGAAGAATATTTTTCTATATGGTGATCTACAAGAGAAGGGCTACATGCAGCGACCACATGGGTTCGTTGCTGAGGGGGAGTGTCAGAAGATTTGTAGGCTACACAAGGCTATATATGGCCTTAAGTAGAGTCCAAGAGCATGGTTCTAGAAGCTCTCGGACTTGATAGAGCAACAAGGGTTTGTGAGATCGACTGCCGATCACTCTTTTTGTTTGTGCACAAGACTTAGAGAGGCACAATTTTCATTCTTGTCTATGTTGATGATATCATTGTTACAGGGGATGCCAAGCATGTCATTCAGGTTGTCAAGGATTTCCTAGGTCAGCAGTTTGTGATCAAGGACCTTGGCAGTTTACGCTACTTCCTTGGACTGGAGTTTGCCAGGAACCAACGGGCTCTTGTGATGACCCAATGGAAGTATGTTACAGATCTTCTTTCTGAGATAGGCATGGCAGATTGTAGACCTACCAATACTCGTATGGACCCGAGTATGAAGCTCTACGATGATGACACTGAGGAGGTCGACAAGAGGAGGTACATGGAGCTTGTTGGCAAGCTCTTGTATGTTACCATTACCAGACTAAATATATCCTTTGCCGTGAGCAAAGTGAATCAGTTTATGGAACAACCTAGACATGCACATATGGATACAGTCCCTATGATTTTGAGGTATCTGAATGCATCACATGGCACTGGACTTCTATTCAGCAGAGGTACATCCCTTTCAGTTACACCATGTGCAGATATTGTTGACGCATATGACACATATAGAGTACCTGTACCCTTTCGTTATTTTATTTTTCAGTTGTCTTCTTTATGTAATTTACCCATAGGTTTCTCTCTTATATAAGAGAGCCTAGGGCTTATGGAATAGAACTAGTCATTCATTTTTCCCA
Organism: Ottelia alismoides; assembly: GCA_037367405.1. Lineage (NCBI taxonomy): Eukaryota > Viridiplantae > Streptophyta > Magnoliopsida > Alismatales > Hydrocharitaceae > Ottelia > Ottelia alismoides. The sequence continues at coordinate 468,040 of JAZKJV010011766.1, read as the reverse complement.
ACATGGTATCAGAGCGACGGTCCTAGACCGGAGTTCTCGAAACCCTAACACTAACCCACCCCACCCGCCGGCCTCTTCTTCCTCTCCTTCCATCTTGATTGGCGCAGCCTCTACGCCATCGCCGCACGCGCGCCTCTTCTTTCGCGTGTGCTGCCCCAGCACCTGTGCGCCTCTCCAGCGCCTGTGCGCCTCCATCATCCAGCGCGCATAGCGCACAAGCCCGCACCTGCGCCTCCATCATCCAGCGCCTCCTGCGCCTGTGCCTGTGCGCCTCCTGTGCCTCTGCAGCGCACATAGCGCACGTAGAGCCTGCGCTTGCGTCCCCAGCACCTGCGCACCAGCGCGCTTGTGCATAGCGCCTGTGCGCAACCCTGTGCAGATCGCCTCCAGCATAGCGCATAGCGCATAGCCCTTTGTGCACCCCCATGCGCAGCCCTGAGCGCAGCCCTGTGCGCAACCCTGTGCACAGCCTCGTGTGCGTGATCATCAGTGCGTGACTCTTGTGCGCGTGAAGACCGTAGCACGCACATCTTCATGGGTTTAGTTGCTTGAGGTCTACACGTGCAACTAAACCCATCTATGTCATTGTAGACAAATCACAGATTGGTTTGTGAGTCGTTCCAGTCTTCAGTATCCAGTATGTCAGAAAGCAAGGCAGATATCCCATCTATTGGCGCATTCCGTGGTCCGGCGCCCATTGTGAAGATGGATGGTACCAACTATGAACTGTGGGCAATGCAGTTCATGAGCATGATGAAGTCTACGGGTAAGAAGCACATTCTTACCGAACCATAGCCTGCTGAGAAGACTGGAACCAATGCCTCCTGGGAGGCTGATGACGCATACGCCAAGGTTTGGCTATCTGGCACGTTGGCGATTGAGATTGCCAATGACATCCTCCATCAACCCACAGTGAAGGATATGTGGGACATTCTGGCAGCTACATGATCCCAGGCAAAGAACGAGACTAAGATTCTGCAACTCCAGCATGATATCTTCACCATCAAGCAGAATGGTCGCCCCCTACATTCCCTCTATACATCACTAAGAGGGATGTTCGAGAAGCTCTATAGCTTCATGCCCCTGACAGCCACGCCAGAACAGCAGAAGACATATAGGAATGCGACCATGGTAGGCGTGTTTCTAGCTGCACTTGATCCTGAGTATGAGGCGGCACGATCCCAGATTTTGGCCGATTCTACTATTCCTCCCATGGAGGAAGCCTTCCATAGGCTGAATCGGATTACAGTTCCTTCAACAGCTGTCAGTCAGAATTCTTCAGCCATGGCAGCAAACAGAGGTCGCGGATTTCATCACCAGGGCCGTGGACGTGGGCCCCGTGGAAGGGGTGGCCGCACGAGGCCGACATGCACCTATTGTCACAGAGTCGGACACAATGAAGATACATGCTATTCAAAGCATGGATTTCCTGCATCCGCGAGAGCTGCTGAGCAGATAGAGCCCCCATCTGCGGCTACTTTGGATCAACGGTTCGACGATCTTGTTGCCCGTCTGAGGGGCATTATTCCACCATCTGGACCAGCACCGACTGCAGAGACTCATTCTGATGTCGTTGCTTCTGCCTCTGCGTCTACCAGTACTTCAGGTAGTATATTTGCACTGAACAGTAGTAAATCAGATACTTTACCATGGATTATGGACTCGGGCGCTACACATCACCTATGTGGCGACCAGAGTTTGCTTTTAGGATACACTCAGATCCCTCCAGGTCGGACAGTGATGATTGCCAATGGCACTCATTCCCCCATTACTGGTCAGGGGGAGGTTAGATTGACATCTTCTATGCAGCTCAAGAACGTGCTAGATGCACCAGATTTTTCAATGAACTTGTTGTCAATTAGTCAGATTACGAAGGATCTACATTGTCGGGCGATTTTTGATCCATCTTCTTTGATTTTTTAGGACATCCATACGGGCAACGTGATTGGTCGTGGCTATGAGCAAGGAGGCCTCTACCGACTGAACCAGACTCCTTTTGCTGGAACCTCATCATCTTCTTCTGGACAAGTATCAACCTTATTATGGCATATGCGTTTTGGTCATTTACCGCTTCAGAAGTTGCATCGTGTTCTACCCTATGGTCTCTCACACACACCTATTCAGTGTGAGGCGTGTCAGTTGGGAAAGCATCACATGTCGTCCTTTCCCAGTCGTCCAGGTCGGAGTAGTAACTCCAAGTTTGAGTTGTTTCATATCGATGTCTGGGGTCCGAGTCATGTTCCCGATCATCAGGGACACATGTTTTATATTGTATTTGTGGATGATTTCTCTAGAGTGTCATGGGTGTTTCTGATGAAAAATAAATCTGAAGCAGGAAATATTATTATCCATTTTCTGAATGAAATACAAAATGTTTTCTCCACATCTGTCAAGCTTGTGAGAAGTGATAACACTTTAGAGTTGTGCACCAACCTTCTGGCCAATTACTACTCCTCAAAAGGAATTATTCACCAAACATCTTGTGCTCATACTTCTCAACAGAATGGGATTGCTGAAAGAAAACACCGTCACCTTCTTGATGTCACAAGATCACTCCTTATACAGAGTCATGTTCCCTACTCTTACTGGGGTGATGCAGTTCTTACTGCATGTTACCTAATCAACCGTATGCCTTCGTCTGTCTTGAATGAACAGATTCCATTTTCACTTATTCATCCTGACAAGGATCTGTTCACTCTTACTCCTCGTGTGTTAGGGTCGGTTGCATTCGTCCACCAGTTGTCGCCTGGTACTGACAAGCTCTCTCCTAGGGCTGTCAAGTGTGTCTTTGTTGGGTACTCCAGAACTCAAAAGGGGTACAAGTGTTTTGATCCTGTGCGTCGGCGGTATATGATCAGTGCAGATGTTACATTTTTTGAATCTGTTATGTATTTTTCAGCATCAGGAGACAAGCAGCTACCATCTATACCCCCTGATGCCATATACATGACACCACCACCTCAGATACCGACACCACCGCCACCACCACCACCGCCACCACCACCACCGCCACCGCTTGTCTCACCACTACCATTCCATTACACTCGCAGGCCTCCTCCAGCTCATGGTCCTGACCCGTCAACTAGCTCGCCTATGGTATGTAATGAAAATATTAATGTTGATGGATCTGACGACATTTCTCAGCAGGATGTATTGCAGGAGCATGATGAGAATACAGATGATTTGGATGTTCCAATTGCTCTAAGGAAGCCGAAGAGAAGCTGTGCCAAATATCCATTATCAGCAGCCGTGTCTTTTGAGAGGCTATCTGGAGACTTCAGGACGTTTGCGTTGGCACTTTCAGCTATAGACATTCCACGGAATCATCATGATGCTTTGCAGGATGCTAGATGGCGGCTAGCAATGGAAGAAGAAATGGCGGCACTTCAGTCCAGAGGAACTAGGAGCTTAGTTCCTATACCTCCAGATGTCAGCCCGGTGAGCTGCAAATGGGTGTTTACAGTGAAGCACAATGCAGATGGCTCCATTGACAGGTAGAAGGCACGCCTTGTTGCACGTGGCTTCACACAGACATACGGGGTAGATTACCTTGACACATTCTCGCCTGTGGCGCGTCATTCCACTCTGCGGATCCTGTTATCAGTTGCAGTTGCTAGAGACTGGCCGCTTTATCAGCTGGACGTGAAGAATGCATTCCTATATGGCGACTTGCAAGAGGAAGTCTATATGCAACAGCCACCTGGTTTTGCTGTTGAGGGGGAGTGTTCCAAGGTATGCAGGTTACATAAGGCCATCTATGGCCTTTAGCAGAGCCCCAGAGCGTGGTTTCAGAAGCTTTCAGATCTTTTTGAGAAGGAAGGATATAAACGCTCCAACGCTGATCATTCCTTGTTTGTACAGAAGACGGCTAGAGGTATCATTGTAATCATGGTTTATGTTGATGATATCTTGATTACAGGAGATGATGAGCAGGGCATTAAGCAGGCAAAAGAGAGGCTGGGAACCGAATTTGTCACCAAGGACTTGGGAGTCCTTAGATATTTTCTGGGGCTGGAGTTTGCTAGAAATCCATATGGATTAGTAATGTCGCAGCAGAAATATGTTACAGATCTATTGAGTGAGACAGGTATGCTAGGGTGTCGACCTGCTACGACACCAATGGATCCCAGCATGAAGCTCTATGATGATGACACAGAAGAGGTGGACAAGAGAAGGTACAGAGAACTGGTAGGCAAATTACTGTATGTCACGATCACTAGACCTGATATATCATTTGCAGTGAGTCGTGTGAGTCAGTTCATGGAGCAACCACGTCAGGCCCATATGGATGCAATACACATGATTCTGAGATATCTAAAATCATCTCCAGGTGCAGGCTTGCTATTTAAGAAGGGAAAGGAGATCTCTATCACAGCATGTGCTGATGCAGACTATGCAGGATGCCCCAAGGACAGGAAGTCCACCTCAGGATTTGCAGTCTATGTTGGAGATGCCCTTGTCTCATGGAGGAGCAAGAAACAGACAGTAGTAGCTAGATCCAGTGCTGAATCCGAATACAGGGCTATGGCCCAGGCTAGCACATAAATGATGTGGGTGAAATCTTTACTTACAGATCTATGTCTTGATATATCGCTTCCTATGATGTTGGAATGTGACAATCAGGCTGCCTTGTTCATTGCAAACAACCCAGCCTTTCATGAGAGGACCAAGCATATTGAGGTTGACTGTCACTACATACGTGACATGATTCAGAAAGGGTTCATTGCTACATCTCACGTCACATCAGAGAATCAGACTGCTGATATATTCACCAAGGCGTTACTTCGAGGCCCATTCCAGAAGTGTGCGTCTAAGCTGAGCATGATTGATATCTATGCTCCATCTTGAGGGGGAGTGTTGACGCATATGACGCATATAGAGTACCTGTACCCTTTCGTTATTTTATTTTTCAGTTGTCTTCTTTATGTAATTTACCCATAGGTTTCTCTGCTATATAATAGAGCCTAGGGCTTATGGAATAGAACAAGTCATTCATTTTTCCCAACAGATATATATTATGCTGGGTGTCCCAAGGATAGGAAGTCTACTTCAGGCTTCACAGTATTCATAGGAAATTCCTTGGTATCATGGAAGAGTAAAAAGTAGACCGTGGTTGCCACGTCTAGCATTGAGTCTAATTACATGGCCATGGCGTAGGCTAATACATAAATGATGTGGGTCAGATCTGTTCTTACTGACCTAACTATAAAGGTGTCTCTTCCCATGCACCTCCAATGCGACAACCATGTTGCTCTTTCATCGCAAACAATCCTGCCTTCCATGAGAGGACCAATCATATAGAGGTGGAATGCCACTATACTCGTGACCTGATACAGAAGGGTGTCATCACCCCTACCCATGCCAGCTCTGGAGACCAAACATCAGATGTACTCACCAAGGCCTTATCCAGAGGGCCTTATCAGAGATGCTGCTCCAAGCGGAGCCTGATTGATATATGCGCTCCAGCTTGAGGAGTGTTGAGATATTAGCTATCTTTCATACTATTTATGTACTTTTATTTCTTATGTCTTCTTTATGGAATTTGTCCAACATGTTACTCTCCTATACAAGAGAACCCTAGCATCATTATATGATATCATTTTTTCATCTCCACAACTAGACATTCCACACATCCTTTCAGTAGCCAACCATAAGTGTATGAACATGTCATTATGTGCATATATTAGAATGAGTCGATTCCTGAGTTTGCTTCCTAGACTACAGATGATGGATGTAATAGAGTTCTTTGTATTCAACTTGTAGATATGCTAGAGGATGCAAGTTTCATTAACAAGGCCATCAATAGTTCAGGTATTGCGAAAAGAATGATTTTTTAAAGGCTACTTGCCAGTACGAGCTTGTGAGACAACAATTACAATTGATTAAGCAATTACTACTATTGACATTGCAAATGTTTGCACTCCTATTTCGATTAAAGTATGAGGAGCTCCGATGAGGATCGATACATTAATGCCAACTATCAAATCCTCTACATCGGTTAGTCTTGTTTATCATTTCTTCGTTGACATCTACAACTTATTTAGCACATAGTTATTGTACATTACACTCCAAATAAAATGTCTCTCTTACGGTGGATCAAACCATCACCAAGAGTCCAATGAGAGATGGTTGTGGTGGCACGATAGTAGAGGGATGGGCGCCACTACTGAGGCAAAAACACATGCTGAACGAATGACTAGTTACTCATATTTGAAAGTACAACCAAGGATATTGACATCTGAGCTTGCAGTTGAGGCTAAATATTTTGCTGATGACTTCAAAGGAGTTACCTTCGGTCCAATGATAGGGTTCATTCAGAGATGGGAAAGCGGATATGTAGGCTGTCGATGCATGGGTATCAGATTCTTCAGGGAGGCTTTTTAGGCGATATCTTGTTGATGGAGAACACTTACAACTACAATGTTTACCATCGTTGTCCCTTGAACACTGGGCTTTGTGGATACTTGTCTTGGTCTGAGTTATTCGGTTTTGGTTACTCTCTCACAACTTAGTGATGTTTGAAACTTGCATCCGAGTTAGGTATTGCATAAGCATGTATGTTTTGATGATAACAAAATTTGTGTATTTAGCTTGAAGTTTGGTCAAAAGCAACAATGCTAAAGGACCAAGAAAAGCGCAAGAATAAGGAGCTCAAACTTAAATGAAGAAGTAAAGTTGAAAAAAGTTAGAAAAAAAGAACTCATGCTCATGACAAGGTCAAAAACTTTTTGTTTATTAAGTTTTGTAATTGTGTTCTGTAACTGTACTTTTCTTAATGTTGTAAAGAACATCAAAGAATATCATGCATAATACATGTGAACACTTAGAAAGCCAATCTCATTTAAAAATGTCGCAAATTGATTTGATCATTTTTATGACTCGATCGATAGTTTTTTATCATGAAATAAAAATGATTGATCAACTTTTTTATTGTTCGCTTTCTGTTTGAAATCATGATCAATCAACCTTTGTGACTGATCGAGTAAATTTTGAATTCTGATTGATGAATTTTTCAGCCTAATGGATAAAATTTTGAACCCTGATCGATTAACTATTTTAGATATAGCGACCACTTTCTAAATTCTGACCGGTCAGTTTTTTAATGACTGCTTGATTACTTTTTGAATATGATCGGTCACCTTTTTTTACTATTCTATAAACCAAGGTTATGAAGCTGATTGATCATTTTTTTGTGACTAATCGACCACTTTTTAAATTCTTATCTGTTGGAAAATAGAATAGCATGTCATTGAAGAGACCCTATGCCTCTCTTATATAAGTGAAAACCCCTGGGTTAATTACATAAGAGGACAAGAAGGGAATAGGAGTAAAAAATAGATATAAAGAGATACAAATATCTCAACACTCCCCCTCAAGCTGGAGCATATATGTCTATCATGCTCAGCTTGGAACATCATCTCTAAAATGGGCCTCTACCAAGGGCTTTGGTGAATATATCAGCAGTCTGATCTCTAGTAGAAACATGGGAGGTGGATATGAGACCCTTCTGGATTATGTCTCTGGTATAGTGGCAATCCACCTATATATGCTTGGTGTGTTCATGTAAAGCATGATTATTGGTAATAAATAGAGCTGCTTGATTATCGCATAAAAGCTGCATGGGAAGAGATACCTCAACAGCAAGATCAGTCAAGACCAATCCAACCCACATCATCTTTGTGCTCCCCTGAGCCATAGCTCTGTACCCAGAGTCTACACTGGATCTAGCAACCACTGCCTGCTTCTTGCTTTTCCATGACACGAGTGAGCTCCAAACAAAAATAGCAAAGCTAGAAGTAGACTTCCTCTATCGAGAGCATCCTACATAATCTGCATCTGCACAAGCTGTCATCTTAAGAAATGTACCTCTGTTGAATAGAAGACCAGTACCTGATGAAGTCTTCTAATATCTCAGAATCATGGCCTCAATTTTCAGCGAAATTTGATCGAATTTCTGTCGAATATCGAATCCTGTCGAAATCAAAATTCGACTGAAATGGCCGAAATGACAGAAATATGGGGCCCTAGTATAAAAAATGACCAAAATGACCGAAATTTCTATCGAATTTCGATCGAAATTTGACCGAAATTCTGTTTCGGCCAGTCATTGAAATGGTGGCTGAAACCGACATTTAGGGCCTTGCTCAGAATCATATGAACATCATCCATATGAACCTTCCTGGGCTGCTCCAAAAACCGGCTCACCTTGCTTACAACAAAGGATATGTCTGGCTTGGTGATAGTAGCATAGAGAAGCTTCCCAACAAGCTCCATGTATCTCTTGTCTACCTCCTCAGTGTCATCATCATATAATCTCATGCTCGGATTCATAGGGGTAGTAGCATGCTTGCACCTTTTCATCCCTGTCTCTAGTAGACAATCACAAACTTACTCTGGGTCATCACAAGACCACTATGGTTCCTGGAGAACTCTAATCTAAAGAAGTTTAACGAAGACTACCAAGATCCTTAGTCACGAACTACTGACATAGGAACATCTTGGTAGCCTGAATGCCCTGCTCATCATCACCTGTGACAATAATATCATCAACATAAACCAGAATGGTAATTGTAGCTCTCTGTGTCCTCTGAACAAAAAACGAATGATCCGTAGTGGACGACGCAAACCCTTGGTGTTCTATCAACTGTGATAGCTTCCGGTACCAAGCTCTCAAACTCTGCTTCAGGCTGTAAATCGCCTTGTGGAGCCTACACACCTTCTTAGACTCCTTAGTAGCAAACCCTGGTGTCTGCTGCATATATACCTCCTGTGGATCTCCATATAGAAACACATTCTTCACATCAAGTTGGTAAAGAGGCCAGTCCCGAGTCACAACAATCGATAGAAGAATGTGCAATGTCGAGGGTCTGGCCATTGGTGAGAAGCTATCATAATAGTCCACTCCATAAGTCTGGGTGAACCCACGTGCTACAAGCCTTGCCTTGTAGCGATCAAAACAGCCATCTGCCCGTTGCTTGACCGTAAAGATCCATTTGCACCCCACAACAGAGGCACTTGGAGGAGCAGAAACAACACTCCAGGTACCGCGAGACTGTAAAGCTGCCATCTCATCTTCCATGGCAAGTTGCTAGCTACTATCCTGTTCGGCCTCATGGTATGTTCGTGGGATACTGACAGCAGAAAGTCCCACGAAAAACCTCTGTACTCAGAAAGACGATCCAAGGAAACATGAGCAGCTAGGGGATAAGTGGCACAGTTACGACTCAACTTCCTCAAGGCAATAGAAGCATCAAGATCATCGATCTCTCTGTTCTCTGGTATTAACTCCTCTTGTAGAGTATCATGTGGTACAAGCATGCCACTAGTGCCATCAGTGGAAACAATGTGATCAATACATACCTGAGCTTTGCTGGATGACGGGGAAGGCCCATGAGCAGAGGTGTGAGTAGAGGACATGCTAATGTAAAACCGTGGCAGAAACTGCGTCAGGGTAGACAGAGGTGGAGGTGGTAGAGTGGGTGGTGGTGGAGATGGATGTGTCCCAATATGAGGTGGAGATAACGGAGATGGTGGAACAAAGACATCTTCACCCGAGTCGGAGTTAGACAACCTGTCATCTATAGGAGAGAAATACATTATAGACTCAAAGAATGTGACATTAACACTCACATAATACTTTCTCCTTACATGGTCAAATACCTATACCCTTTTGGGTACGAGAATAGCCTACGAACACACATTTGACAGCTCTTGGAGAGAGCTTGTCATGACCAGGAGCAAAATTGGGGACAGGCCACAGAACCAAAGACACTGGGAGTAAGGGAGAGTTGGTCCTTCTGGGGAAACACAATCAAGAAAGGAACCTTTTCTCCAAGGACAGTGGAAGGCATGCGGTTCACTAAGTAGCATGTAGTGAGGACTACATCACCCTAGAACGAATGAGGAGCTCGACTCTGAATCAAAAAAGTCCTCGTGACATCAAGAAGATGATGGTGTTTGTGTTCAGCAACACCATTTTGCTGCGAAGTATAAGCACAAGAAGTATGATGAACAATATCAAGATATCTGAGAAATTGAGACAGCTGTAGAGTGGAGAATTCCAAGGCATGGTCAGTGCGAATAAACTTCACATTAGCAGACAAAAATGTTCTTAATTTCAATAAGAAATGATTTAATAATAAGACCAACATCGGACTTATTCTTCAACAAGAAAACCCAAGATAATCCAGAAAAGTCATCCACAACGACCATATAGAACCGATGTCCCTGATGATTGGGTACACAACTAGGACCCCAAATGTCAAAATGAAATAACTCAAACGACTTACTGTAATGACTCCGACGACTCGAAAAAGAAGAACGGTGGTGCTTCCCAAGCTGTCATGCTTCACACTCCAAGGTGGTACGAGTAGAGATTTAAGGTAAAACACGACACAGCTTCTGTTGGGAGAAAAACGTAGATTGATTATTCAGAATACCCTAGGCTCTCTTATATAGGGAGAGACCTTAAGGGTAAATTACACAGTGGTCCATAAACGACAAAGAAATAACGAAGAGGTACATAACAAGATAATAATAATAATAACTATCTCTACACTCCCCCTCAAGGTGGAGCATAGATGTCTATTATGCTCAGCTTGGATGAACATCTCCGAAAAGGTCCTCTGAGCAATGACTTGGTGAATACATCTGCAGTCTGATCTCCTGAGCTCACATGTGTTGTAGATATCAATCCTCTCTGGATCAAGTCTCTAGTGTAATGGCAGTCAACTTCAATATGCTTGGTTCTTTCATGAAAAGCTGGATTGTTGGCAATGAATAAGGCTGCCTGATTGTCACACTGAAGCTTCATAGGTAGAGGCACAGCTACATGTAGATCTTCTAGTACGGATCGAACCCACATCATTTCCATGTTGGCTTGAGCCATGGCCCTATATTCGGATTCGACACAGGACCTTGCCATAACAGTTTGTTTCTTGCTTTTCCAAAAACCAGAGAGCCTCCAACAAAAACTGTGAACCCTGAGGTTGATTTTCGATCCTTGGGGCATCCTGCATAATCGACGTTTGCGCACGCTGAGATAGATAAATCTGTGTCCTTTCTGAATAGCAACCTGAACCTGGAGAAGACTTCAGATACCTCAGTATCATGTATATAGCATCCATGTGAACCTGTCTTGGCTGCTCCATAAATTGACTCACCCTGCTTATTGAAAATGCAATATCTGGACGAGTTATGGTAATGTAAAGGAGTTTTCCCACCATTTCTCTATATCTCCTCTTATCTACTTCATCAGTATCACCATCATACAACTTCATGCTAGGGTCCATGGGAATACTTGATGGTTTGCATCTATCCATGCCTATCTCAATCAGGAAGTCTGTAATGTACTCCTGTTTGGTCATCACCAAGCCATGTGCATTCCTTGCAAATTCGAACCCCAGAAAATATCTTATGGTTCCAAGATACTTTGTAACAAACTGACGGCCTAGGAATGCCTTCGCCGTTTCTATGCCCTGAACATCATCTCCTGTAACAAGAATATCATCCACATAGACCATAATAACAACCGTACCTGCCGATGACTTCTGGACAAACAACGAGTGGTCTGCATTTGACCTCTTGAATCCTTGTTGCTCAATAAGGTTGGAAAGCTTCTGGAACCATGCTCTTGGACTCTGTTTGAGGCCATATATTGCCTTGTGAAGTCTACGGACCATATGCTTCTCCCCCTCAGCAGTAAACCCAGGTGGCTGCTTGATGTAGACTTCCTCCTGTAGATCCCCGTACAGGAATGCATTCTTGACATCCAGTTGAGATATACTCCATTCACGAACCACGACCACAGATAAGAGAATGCGAAGGGTAGAATGTCTAGCCACTGGAGAGAAAGTGTCCATGTAGTCTACGCCATAGGTCTGTGTAAACCCACGCGCGACCAATCGTGCTTTGTACCGATCCAAAGTGCCATCTACATGATATTTAACTGTGAAAACCCACTTACAGCTCACAATAGAAGCATCAGGAGGAGCGGGAACCAACGACCATGTGCCACGGGACTGCAAGGCACGCATCTCTTCTTCCATAGCTAATCTCCAGCAATCAATCTTCAAAGCTTCCTGGTAGGTCCGTGGTATATCCACGGAAGACAAGGCTGAAGCAAATCTCTGAAAATCACCAGTGACACGGTGAAACGAAACCTGTGACGCAAATGGATAAGAGGCACATAGCCGCTTCTGCTTCCGAATAGCAATCGGAATATCAAGATCATCATCTGCTGCACTGGATGGTCTAGTGTCTTCCTGTACTGAAGAATCCTGCACATGTACTAAATCTGACCCGTTAGTAGTAATGCCATCTGAACATACCTGAGGCGTGATGGGTGGCTGACGTGTAGCCTGAGCAGGACCTGACCGACGCGTATAGAATTTTGGTAGAGGTGAAATGGGAGGTCGTGGAAGAGGTGGAGGAGGAGGTGGTGGTGGTGGTGGTGCTGGCATGGAGGCAGGAACAGGAGAAAACTCAGGTGAACTCCAAGTAGGTGGTGGAGGAACATAGACATCATCATTGGTAGTGGATGGTACCAGTCTGTCACCTGCAGGAGAAAAATACATGACAGCCTCAAAGAAAGTGACATCAACACTCACGAAGTTCTTCTTATTTATAGGATCATAACACTGGTAGCCCTTCTGAGTCCTGGAATAACCAACAAAGACGCACTTGACTGCTCTAGGAGAGAGTTTGTCAAGTCCGGGAGACAGAAGATGAACAAATGCCACAGTACCAAAGACACGTGGAGTCAGTGAGAATAATTCCTTCTCAGGAAAAATAAGAGAAATAGGTATCTTCTCACCAAGAACAGAGGATGGCATTCGATTGACCAGATAACATGCAGTAAGAACAGCGTCCCCCCAGAAAGAAATAGGAGCACAACTCTGAATCAACAGGGTTCGAGTAATATCCAGGAGATGGCGATGATTTCTTTCTGCCACACCATTCTGTTGAGATGTATATGCACAAGTGGTTTGGTGAATAATGCCCTTTGATGAAAGAAATTGAGAAAGTGACCGTGTGCAAAATTCTAGGGCATTATCCGTCCGAACATATTTGACTGAAGAAGAGAAAACATTGTGCACTTCATTAATTAAATTCTTGATCACATTTCCTGCTTCAGATTTATTCTTCAAAAGAAAGACCCATGATACACGAGAGAAATCATCCACTACCACAAGATAAAATCTGTGCCCCTGATGATCGAGTACACGACTCGGACCCCATATATCTATATGTAACAACTCGAATGGGGAGCTACTGCTCCGACTCTGACGACACGGAAAGCTCGACCGATGATGCTTTCCCAACTGACATGCTTCACAGCGAAAGGACGGACTAGGAGAGATCTGGGGCAGAAGATGGCGCATTTTCAGGAGCGGAAGGTGACCAAAATGGAGATGCCAGATGTACGGAGAAACTGGTCCGGCAGAATGAGAGGAGACGCCAGCATAGGAATCCCGAACCAGCCGATATAGACTATTCTGCTCAGAGCCACAACCAATCACCCTGCCCGTTAATGTCCTGAAAAATAAGAGAAGACGGGTCAAATATAGCACAACAATGCAAATCCTTCGTAATCTGACTAATAGATAACAGATTCATTGAGAACTCAGGAGCATGCAGGACAAACTGTAGATACATAGTGGAGGATAGGAAGACCTCCCCCTGTCCAACAAGGGGTGAATGAGTACCATCTGCGATCTGCACTGAGCGGCCGTGAGGAATGTCCCTGTAGGACTGTAGTCTGTCTCTATCTCGGCAGAGATGATGCATGGCTCCCGAATCTATAACCCAATCAGAGATATCATGAGACGGTGTGAATGCAGTAGATCTATCTGAGGTACTAGCAGCAGCAGATGAACTGGCGGAGGCTGTAGCGGCAACATCTGAAGGTCCACCAGACGAATCACCAGATGAATGTGGCATAATATCTCGGAGACGTGCCACAAGTTCGTCAAAACGATTATCTGCAGTAGATGGTAACGGGGACTGAGAATGCTCTGCAACACGTGCCGATGCTGGGAACCCATGCTTAGAATAGCATGTCTCCTCCGAGTATCCTGTGCGGTGACAATAGGAGCATGTCTGACTGAAGCGACCACCCCTTCCCTGGGGTCCACGTCCACGTCCACGACCAGAAGACGGGCCACCTCTCCCACACAAGACTGCCATCGCTGATGGGGGTGGAGTAGAAGAGCTGGAGGAAACTGTAATGCGACTGAGTCTCCTGTAAACATCCTCCACGGGAGGAATAACTGCATCAGTTTGGATCTGAGACCGGGCGGCGTCATATTCAGGATCAAGAGCCGCAAGTAGAATACCCACCATGGTGGCGTTCCGAAACGTCTTCTGTTGTTCAGGAGTAGCTGTGAGTGGGATAGTACTGTATAACTTCTCAAACATCCCTCTTAGGGATGTGTGTAAGGAGTGAAGAGGTTTGCCGCTCTGCTTCATTGTGAAAATGTCATGCTGAAGCTGTAACGTCTTGGTCTCATTTCGCACCTGCGAATATGTAGCGGCGAGAATATCCCACATCGCCTTGGCAGTGGGCTGATGGAGGACATCATTAGCAATCTCCATCGTCAATGTACCAGACAACCAGACCATTGCGTTGGAGTCATCAGCCTCCCATGAGGCATATATCCCTGTCTTCTCTGCGGGCTCATCCTCGGTAAGAATGTGCTTCTTACCATTCGACTTCATGAGGCTCATGAACTGCATAGCCCAGAGCTCATAATTCGACCCGTCCATCTTCACTATTGGCGCAGGACCTTTGAATGCGCCGGTAGAGGGCATATCGACCTTCGATTCTGACATACTGCCGCTGGAGAAGAACTAGGGTTTGTAGACAAGGTAATGAATGTCTACACAAACTGCATCGGATTCGAGTGCGTATGTAGACGTTACGCATTCAAATCCATCTATCTGGGGGAAGAAACGAGGTTGGCTAGGGCACGCCGGAGATGAGGCCGCCTAAGGGGCTAGCGGCGAGACAGGAAGCCGCCTATAGACCTGGCGGCTGGAATGGAGGACCGCCCAAGTGGTGGCGGCGCGGCAAGGAGGCTGCCTGGGGAGGGCAGTGTGGATCGGCGGCTGTAGGGGGTCTGCCTGGGGACTGGCGGCGGTGGGCTGGGGGCCGCCTGGGGACTGGTGGCGGCGGGGAGAGGCCCGCAGGGGAGGGAGGGGCGGCGAGGAGAGGCCCGCTGGCAGAGGGAGGAGGGCCGGGGATCGGCGCCGGGGAAGAGAGGGCGGCGGGTGGGGAGAGGACGGCGGGTGGGGAGAGCCCTAGGGCGGCTCTGATACCATGTTGGGAGAAAAACGTAGATTGATTATTCAGAAAACCCTAGACTCTCTTATATAGGGAGAGACCTTAAGGGTAAATTAAACAGTGGTCCATAAATGACAAAGAAATAACGAAGAGGTACATAACAAGATAATAATAATAATAACTATCTCTACAGCTTCTGCAGAGGAAGGTGGCGAAAGCGAAGATGCCATATGAAAGAAGAAATTAATCCACATGGAATAGTAGCACTACCGACACAAGGAGGCTGGACCAGTCGGTAAAGTCCTCTTTGTTCACAGTCATATTCAATCACCCTGCTCGTGAGTATGTCGTGAAACACAAGAGAAGATGGATCAAATATGGAACGACAATGTAAATCTTTTGTAATCTGACTAATAGACAAAAGATTCATCTGAAATGCTGGAGCATGTAAGACTTCCTGCATGAGCATCGAGGAGGCTAGGACAATTCCCCCTGACCAACAACGGGTAGATGTATCCCATTTGCAATCACCACTGATCTACCAGGAGGGATACATATGTAAGAACTAAACTGAGCTCGATCTCCACACATATGATGAGATGCTCCGGAGTCCATAATCCAATCATTCAAATCTGTACTGCTACAACTGGTAAGTGCATAAGCAATACCCGACGAACTCGTAGAAGCTCTGGCAGCAGCTGCAACATTTGAAGATCCCTCAGTTGGGGTGGATGGTGTAGTCATCATCTCTCTCAATCTAAAGACAATATCATCAAGCCTCGCATCACGAGGAGTCGGTGTAGTCTCTGTCTGCTCGGCTACACGAGCAACACGAGATACCCATGCTTCAGATAACATGTCTCCTCCGAATGACCTGGACAATGGTGGTGTGAGCATGGGTCACACTGACGTCCTCCTCTTCGACCACATCATCCTTGTCTGCGGAACTGTGAAGTAACCCCTCTATCGTAAGAATATGCCATCGTAGAGGGAGTTTGGGCCATGGTAGGAGACGAAGTAATGATTCTGCTTAGCCTCTTGTAGATATCCTCCATTGGTAGCAGTTGAGTATGTGCTGCATCGTACTAAGAGTCAAAAACAAAAAGACTCTTGTCATAGTTGCATTCAGGTATGCTTGCTGTTGGTCAGTGCTGGTAGTAGTCGGCATAAAGCTATGAAGATGCTCACACATGCCTTGGAGATGCGAGAAGTGGGCATGAAGAGGCTGACCATTCTCCTTGGTCGAGAATATATCAAAGTGCAACTGGAGGATCTTGCTCTCATTTTTGGCTTGCTCATATATGTCAGCTAGGATATCTCACATAGCCTTGGTTGTGGGTTGATTAACGATGTCATTGGCAATATCCGTGATTCGGAGAGCCAAATTCGTGCATAGGCATTATCTTGCTTCCATGAAGCATTAGCCCCGGTCATGTCATTAGAAGCCTGCAGCAGCGGCTGGACTGCAACCTGCAAGAGGTGGGATGGCCCACCGGAGTGGGGGCAATAACCCACAAGGGATCGACGAGCGGCAGGGCCGTGAGAAGGGGGCAACCGACGGGTGGGGTGGCCGGCGAAGGGGGCCACAGGTGGTTGGTGGCGGACTGCAGGCGATCGGCAGAGGAGCTAGGCAAAAGTTGTCGACGGGAGGGGGGCGGGGTAGGGGGCGATGGGTGGGGTTAGGGTTTTTGGTGAGATATGAGAACCTCGGTTTAGGATTGTTGCTCCGGTACCATGTTGGAAGAACATAATAACATATCATTAAAGAGACCTAGGGCTCTCTTATATAGGAGAAAAACCCTGGGTTAATTACATAAGAGGATAAAAAGGAAAAAGAAATAAGAAATAGATATAAAGAGATACAGATATCTCAACATTATTGATTAATTTTTTTGTGGCTGGTCGATCAACTGTAATTCCTTTCAAAGTCCATCTTATTCCTAATTTGGACCTCAACATCTCTTTTAAGCCCCTAACAATTCTAAACACCATAAGTCATGTATACCTTATACTACATGCAACACAAAGTAAGCGAACTTTCTCTATTTCTTAATTTTATTTTTATGAGAGATTATTCAAAGCTAGATTTCACTTCTTGCTGCACATATAAATATATATAGATTCGGTATCATCTTACAAGCACTCTCATAGCTGAGAACGATTGTTCTTTATTTTCCCCGCATTACTTTACATATATATACACCCACTTTAATGGTCTGGTGGTAGTGTAGTGTGGCTACCACCCAAAAGACCAGAGTTCAAATTCCTCCTTGTGAGGGTTGCGTTAGGTAGAGAGGAAGAGGAGGACAATGGTGGTGGCTGGGGGAATGTCAGCAATAGGTTGTGACAACCTGATGGGTCCGGTTGGTTGGTGGCTCTGTCTTCTCTCACCGAAGATGGTGATGCCTTGTTTCTTATAGCAGGAGGTGGTTGGTGTTTTAAAGTTGGAATGGCTGCATGTGGGCCGTTTGCACCTAGAAGGAAACAAATGAAGACGTTCTCAATGGGGAATATGAAATGCGCACTCTCAAGGCATGCACGTGATGAGCACTAGAGTAGCTTTTGTTGCAAATGTTTGCACATGCAAGTGGGTGACAAGATGGACGACTTATCTACGTTGAATGCGATTGTTTTCCACAGTGGAGTCGTGCTATAGAGAGAGAGAGAGGAGTAAGGACTCACGAGTGGTATATGAGCTAACAGTACAAATTAACGTAGCATGGAATCAACGAAGGATGAGGATTGGCGTGATAAATGATAATTAATATGCAAAGGAGGGCAACGTAAAGCAAATGGAAGGGGATGGTCCATAATGTAGATAACTATGACGGTCCATAAAGCAAATCGAAGGGGATGGTCCATAAAGCAAATGGAAGGGAAACTTGAACTTCAATTTGGCGGTTGATGACGGTTTGCATACAAGGCAGTGCATTGGAGAAAGCATCGTCGCTGGAGATCAACGGAGGGAACTTCATTGTAGAACATACCTACGCCCTTAACTAAAAGGGTTCGTGGCTTGGATAATTCGAGATGGTGGCTCTGACGTTTCAGGAATTAGGGTTCACAATGGAAACTCTAGAACATTTTGGATGATGTAATCTTCAAAAGTAGCACATTAGCACATATGCACATAACGAATCTTTCAGAACTTCGAATGGGTCTCCGCTCTAATACCATGTAGGAAATAATGAATTTGGAAGCATATCAGAGATAAAGAAATATAAATATGGAAGAACATCGTGATTTTATGTAGAACCCTACTCCATAAGGAGTGGGAAGAAACCGCAGGAGAATCGCCTCAAAGTGCTGATGTCGATATTGTTCTATCTCATTTGTTACATTTGGTGTAGGGCTTTTTATATAACCCCACTAGTAAGACTGAGTCCCTCTCATAGTAGATGTGGGGCTAAACCTGTGGATGTCGTAAATGGACCCTGGAGAGATCTAATTACCATCTCTACATATGACAGATACTCTAATAGGATTGGTTATTATGTAAGCCCTTTTTGCGGGAAATGAGGTTATATTTCGAGGTGAGAGAATGTATGGGATAATGTATTAGAATCTGCAATGCATGCGGGATTCTTGGTCTTTGTAACTACATACTTTAAAATTGTGAATGAATAGAAGTTTTTAGTAAGCATCTTTACAACATCTCACCCTTTTTCCTTTCTGAAAAGTAATCATCCTTGAACCATCGTCATTCCTCTTCTTCATACGCCCCAAAAGAAGCAACCAACTTTGAAAGTTCTATAAAATACTTATTGTATTATGTTACAGACAAATTTCCGTAGTGAGATATAAATATTCCTTGTGTTCTTCTTGATATATTCTTCAGTAAATTTCTCATTGAAATATTGAAATATCTGCCATGTCATCTTTGATGGATTTGGAATTTCATCATAATTGATTTCGACCAATTGTAAGCACTCTCTTCTAGCAAAGAATTTGCATACTTGTTGCTTATCGATTTACTCCATTAAATCAAATACCTTGATCTAATCAAATAATCTTAGCTACCTTCGAATTGTGGTGGTTTAAGAGGAACCTCTATATGTAGGTCTGTGAGTACAGCCTTTACCCACATCATTTCAGTACTGACCTGAGCCATATCCCTATATTCAGACTCTGCACTGGACCTTGCTACAACCGTTTGCTTCTTGCTTCTTAATGAGACTAGAGAATCTCCAATATACACAACAAACCCAGTGGTGGACTTTCTGTCCTTGGGGCACCCTGCGTAGTCTGCATCTGTACAAGCTGATATAGTAATCTCCTTGCCTTTCTTAAACAATAGACCCGCACCTGGAGATGACTTAAGATACATGAGTATCATGTGTATAGCATCCATGTATGCCTGACGTGGTTGCTCCATAAACTGGCTCACTCGAGTTACAACAAAGGAGATATCGGGCCTGGTAAAAGTATCGTAGAGAAGTTTACCCACCAGTTCTCTGTATCTTCTCTTATCCATCTCATCAGTGTCATCATCATATAGTCTCATACTGGGATCCATAGGTGTAGTTGCAGGTCGGCAACCAAGCATTCCTGTTTCACTCAGCAGATTAGTGACATATTTCCTCTGGGTCATTCATTACCAACCCATGAGGATTTCTAGCTAACTCCAGCCCCAGAAAATATCTCAGAACCCCAAGGTCTTTGGTAACGAACTCACGGCCCATCATTTCTTTTGCCCCTGGATTCCATGTTCATCATCACCTGTAATCAAAATGTCATCTACATACACCATAATAGCAATAATACCTCTAGGTGTCTTCTGTACGAACAAATAATGATCAGCATTTGACCGTCTGTATCCCTGTTTCTTAAACAGGTCTGAGAGCTTCTGGAACCATGCTCTGGGGCTCTGCTTAAGGCCATAGATAACCTTATGAAGTCTGCATACCATAGGACTCTCTTCCCTCAACAGCAAACCCAGGTGGTTGTTGCATGTAGACTTCCTCTTGTAAGTCACCGTATAGGAACACATTCTTCACATCTAACTGATACAACGACCAATCTCGAGAAACGACAACAGAGAGGAGAATCCGTAGGGTGGAATGGCGAGCAACTGGTGAGAATGTATCAAGATAATCCACCCCATATGTCTGTGTAAAGCCACGAGCTACACGGCGAGCTTTATATCTGTCAATGCTGCCATCTGCATTCTGCTTAACTGTAAAGACCCACTTGCAGCTAACTGTAGACACATCAGTAGGTGCAGGAACAAGACTCCAGGTGCTTCTGGACTGAAGAGCTGCCATTTCTTCTTCCATGGCCAACCGCCATCGGCTATCCTTCAGAGCATCCTGATAATTCCGTGGAATATCCACTGCTGACAATGCAAGGGCAAAACTCCTGAATTCGCCAGTTAGACGATCAAACGTCACAGAAGATGCTATAGGATATGACGCACAGCTCCGCTTCTGCTTTCGTAGAGCAATAGGTATATCTAAATCATATGTCTTCTCAGCTGGCCTCTGCAACACATCCTGCTCATGAAGATCATCAGATCCATCAATAGAAATATTTTCAGAACATACCTCAGGCGAGCTAGATGATGAGCGGTGACCATGAGCAGAAGCAGGCCTACGAGTATAGTGGAATGTTAGTGGTGAAACAGGCTCCGTGACAGGAGGCGTAGGAGATGATAATGGTTCAGGTGGTGGTGGTGGTGGTGCCATGTATATGGCCTTGGGCGTGTCAGAGGGAACCAACTGATCACCTGTGGACGAGAAATACATAATAGATTCAAAAAAGGTGACATCAGCACTGACAAAATACCTCCTTCGCAATGGATCATAACACGTGTACCCCTTCTGAGTTCTGGAGTACCCGACAAAGATACACTTGACAACCCTAGGAGAGAGCTTATCAGTCCCAGAAGACAACTTGTGAACGAAGGCAACCGAGCCAAACACACGAGGAGTAAGAGAGAACAACTCTTTGTCAGGGAAAATAAACGATAATGGGGTCTTCTCACCTAAGACAGAGGACGACATTCTATTAATAAGATAGCATGCAGTAAAAACAACATCACCCCAGAAAGAATGTGGAGCATTACTTTGTATAAAAAGTGACCTGGTAACATCGAGTAAATGACGGTGTTTCCTTTCAGCAACCCCATTCTGCTGGGAAGTATAGGCACAGGATGTTTGGTGGATAATCCCTTGAGATGAGAAATAATTGGTTAGGGTATGAGTACAGAATTCCAGGGCATTATCACTTCTCACAATTTTAACGGATGCAGAAAAAACATTACACGACGCACGAGAAAAATCATCCATAGTAATTATATAAAACCTGTGTCCCTGATGATCAGGAACACGACTAGGACCCCAGATATCGACATGAAATAACTCGAACTTGGAGGTACTACTCCGACACTGACGACTGGGAAAAGTAGACCGATGATGTTTTCCCAACTGACATGCCTCACATGGAATAGACGTATGAGGTGAAACCTAAGGTAACACATGACGCAGCTTCTGAAGTGGGAGATGTCCAAAGCGCAGGTGCCACAGTAATGGGGAGATGGACCCAACAGGTAGAGATGAGGTTCCAGCATAGGGAGTCCTACTAAGGCAATAGAGGCCGCCTTGCTCATAGCCACGCCCAAGCACGTTGCCCGTAAGGATGTCCAGAAAATCAAGAGAGGATGAATCAAAAATTGCTCGGCAATATAAATCTTTTGTAAGTTGGCTAATGGATAACAAATTCATTGAAAAATCAGGTGCATGTAACACATTCTTGAGATGCATGGATGGAGTCAATCTAATCTCCCCCTGACCAGTAATTGGGGAATGTGTTCCATTAACAATAACCAGTGTTCGACCTGGAGGAACCTGTCTGTATCCTGTAAGTAGACCTTGATCACCACACATATGATGTGTGGCACCAGAGTCCATAATCCACTCTAAGGTATCTGATCCACAATTGCTAGTGAATGCATAGGTGCTACCTGATGTACTGGTGGATGCAGATGCGGCAACGTCTGTGTGACTCTCAAAAGTAGATGCTGATGCAGCTGGACCAGATGGAGGAATGATGCCCCTCAGACGGGCTACAAGATCATCAAAGCGTTGATCCATAGATGACGCAGATGGGAGCTCGATCTGTTCGGCGACTCGTGCAGAAGCTGGAAAACCATGCTTAGAATAGCATGTGTCCTCGGCAAGGCCTCAAATGTCGGATTTCGGTTTCGTTTCGGTAAGCTCAGAAAAGGAATTTCGGTGGAATTTCGGTGGAATTTCGGTGAAATGGCCGGAAATTGGGAAAACGACTTGAAAACTCATTTTTTCAAAATTTAAGATTTGTAATGTTGTTTATTCAATAAAAGAGGCATAAATACAAGTTTTTTTGCTTATAATAAGATGTTATAATGTTCAGTACCTTAAAATAATGATTTCGGTCATCATATCAATGACCGTCCAGAGTGAAATTTCATATTTCAGTACACGGTTAAATTTTGGCATTCAATTTTTCTATCAATTCTCAAAAGAATAATAATACTTTTATTTAAAAATAAAACAAGACACACACACAAACACGAATATTTTAACATGTATGCCAAAATAAATGCATAGTAGAGCTTGTGATCGTAAAATGTATGTTATACGAGACTTGGAATTTGGAAACTTGGCTCTCCAAGACTTAAGTTAGGTTGTGAATTGTGACTTGTGAAGTAGTGAGATGGAATGAGAACATATACATTATATTTATTGGGTTTAAATAGGACCCTTAATGGCCTTATTTATTACAATGGTGGTTGGAATAGTAACTTATATTGCAATGGTGGTTGAAATAGTGACCTATAAATTTCATTTAGTGACCAAATAGTACCTATGAATATCAATAAGTGGCCTAGGCATGACATATGGTGACCTAGAACAATTTCAGTCGAAATAGACCGAAATGGACCGAAATGAACCGAAATTCCACCGAAATCCGAGAAATCTGTGAACAATTTCCACCGAAATGGACCGAAATGACCGAAATTCGACCGAAATTTCGGCCGAAATCCTGGAAACAGATATTATACATGGTTTCGATGTTGGTATCGCCACGAAACCGAATTTCGACCGAATTTCGGTCGAAATTCGTCGAAATTTAAGGCCATGGTCCTCGGTATGCCCAGAACGATGGCAAAAGGTACATGACAGCCGAGTGCGGCCTCCTCTACCACGAGGTCCACGACCTCGGAACTGATGATGATGTCCTCGACCTCGATGTGCTGCCATGGCCGAGGCTGTTGAATTTGTAGCTGACGATGGAACAGTGATGCAACTCAGCCTATGAAATGCTTCCTCCATAGGAGGAATAGTAGAGTCTGCCAGGATCTGGGAGCGTGCTGCCTCATACTCGGGATCAAGGGCAGCGAGAAAAACACCTACCATAGTAGCATTCCGGTAGGCCTTCTGTTGCTCTGGAGTGGCTGTCAGGGGCATGAAGCTATAGAGCTTCTCAAACATTCCTCGTAGGGATGTGTATAGAGAGTGTAGAGGCCGTCCATTCTGCTTGATAGTAAATATGTCACGCTGGAGTTGTAGAATCTTCGTCTCATTCTTCGCCTGAGAATATGTAGCAGCCAGAATATCTCACATTGCTTTGGTTGTGGGCTGATGAAGAATATCATTGGCAATCTCAATTGCCAGGGTTCCAGAAAGCCAAACTTTTGCATATGCATCATCTGCCTCCCATGAGGCATTGACCCCAGTCTTCTCAGCAGGCTCTTTTTCAGTAAGAATGTGTTTCTTACCGGTTGACTTCATCATACTCATGAACTGCATAGCCCACAGTTTATAATTTGAACCATCCATCTTCACAATCGGCGCTGGACCTCGAAAGGCGCCTATAGATGAGATATCTGCCTTGCTTTCTGACATAGTGATAACAGAAGACTGGGGTAGTAGACTGAAGATATAATCGTCTACACAGACATAAACGGGTTTAGTTGCATGTGTAGACTTCAAGCAACCAAACCCATTACTTTGTAGACGCGCGCGCTTGACTTAGGGTTCTGTGTGCACGGAAGTCAAGATCTTTAGAAGGTCACACGTGAAGATCACGCGCGCTCAGGGGATGCGCAGGGGCATAGCACGCAGGGTTACCGTGCGAAGGTGCACAAGATGCGCAGGTCAACCGCTCAGGAGGCGCGCAAGGGCACTTTGCTTTGGGTCACAGCACGCACAGCACCCACCGTGCGCAGACACGGATCTCACGAGTTTGCGAGATCAAAGGCGGAGGCGCATAGGCGGAGGCAGAGCGCGTGGAGGCGCGCGTAGGTTCGCAGGAGCGCGCGGAGGTCGAAGGCGGCGTGCGCTGATGCACGCGGAGGCGCGCGGGCTTGAGGGTAGGGCTAGGGTTAGGGTTTGGCTTGAGAACTCCGGTCTAGGACCGTCGCTCTGATACCATGTTGGGAAAATAAGAGAACGTGTTTATTCCATCCGTCCTAGGCTCTCTAATATAAGAGAGTAGCCTATGGGTAAAATACATAAAGAGTCCAACAGAAAATAAAAATATAAGAAAAGTACAGAAGTGAATAATCTATCTCTACATGAATCTGCATGCATATGAACGTTTTCTCCAGCTAGAAAGCAGGGTTTAGCAACTTCTATTTTAGTTTGCTCCGCTAGGTACTTTTGTATTTGGATGTATATGATCTTTCATTGGACTCCTCTTTACGTCTATGCTATGTTTCTTGTAGAAAAATAGAATGCGGAAGCGGAATCGGTAATAAAGATAGAACAATAAGAACAAAGATTTTAACGTGGAACCCTACTCCAGAAGGAGTGGTATGAAACCACGGGAGAAGCCCCTGAATTGGGTGTTTCTTCTATTGCAGTTCTAAATGAGTACAGGGGGTGTGGGGCTCCTTATATAGCCCCACGGACAGACCCAACGGTGACCGCTCCCCCATGTGGTACTAAACACATGGGAGGGCTCTTTTCTTTTCCAACACTCCCCCTCAAGTTGGTAGCTGGGACAGCTGCAACTTGCAACAATAAAGAAAAATATACATCATTACATCTTCACTTGAAATCACCACAATAAACGTATGTATCCGCAACTGGTAGACAAACCCGCTTGCTGACGGGTATATCAGGTCACCGGAACGTATCTCTGTCATGCCTGGAAGGTCACTGGACTGTCTCTGTCGTGCCTGCATGGTCACCGGATCTCTATCTCAGTCGTGCCTGCGGGTCACCGGACTGTCTCCGGCGTGCCTTGAAGAAAAACAAATCCAGTGCGGAGTCGATGTCGAGGATAGAGACACCACGACGAAGATCGATGCACAGTGAAGATGGCTTGATATTCTGTGAAATCCGGAG
Source organism: Ottelia alismoides (assembly GCA_037367405.1). Taxonomy (NCBI): domain Eukaryota; kingdom Viridiplantae; phylum Streptophyta; class Magnoliopsida; order Alismatales; family Hydrocharitaceae; genus Ottelia; species Ottelia alismoides. Next base: position 442,426 of record JAZKJV010011766.1, on the reverse strand, counting down.
TGTTTGGTCTGTCACTCAATGATGTAGGATGCATATGGCTTTTACTCCCCCTTTCTCCCAAACTTGTGAGAATAATGAAAATAATATACAAGTTGGGAGAAGCAAACATGAATCACATTTTTTTATGCGTACGACTTTTTCCTTGTACGCGACTCTTTTTTTCTCAATTTTTTTGTTAGCATATGCGTACGGCTTTTCGTTTTGTACACGCCTTTTTTTTACCTTTTTTTTTTTGAAACTTGACCCAAATAGGGTCCAAACAAATGCCGCCATTTTTTTTAAATATTGCGGCTTTCTCCCAGTTTTTTTTTACATACCGCAAGCCCCTTGTTTTTTTTCATCAATCCTTCTCTTCTTTTTTTTTAAAACAAACTCCTTCTCTCTTATGTTTTTTTTTCGTTGCACCATTCGCTGGAGCCTTGTGGGCTCAAAAATTTTTTTTTAATAGGCTAACGCCCCTCCTGGACACTAACCCTATTTAGGGTTTCTTATCACAACAACACCCCCGAAGGAATTCCGTATTCAGCCGCCCCCCATTCCGGGGTTTCTTGTGCGCCGCCAGCGCTTGATCATGGAGCGCATCCCACGCGTTCGTGGCCTCCTGGGAGTATTCTGATTGGGCGGCGCCGCTGGGAGTATGCTCTCGTTCGTGGCCTCCTGCGCATGCCGCGAGAAGGGAGAGAACGACTACGAGGGCACTGCCTGCGCGCATGGGGTCTGTTGCTGTACGAGGAGCGCCGCCTTCACTAAGGAGCTGCCTGGACGCGGATGGAACTCGCGAGAGGGAGAAAGTGGGGCTTCGAGGTTCGTCAGGAAATCTGGATGGTGGTTGTGCCGCAAGGATGCGTGCTGCCGAGTCGTGCAGATCTAGGGTTTCCAGTAAACCCAACACTCTTGAAAAGGATGGCAGCGTACAAAAAAACCACGTATCGATCGTTGAAAAGCAATGTTTTAAGAAAACCACCAACATAAACTCGAACTTGGAATGATCTAAAAGAAAATTCAAGAACAAACTTCAACCAAGAACGAACCCGCTCTGATACCATGTAGAAAAATAGAATGCGGAAGCAGAATCGGAAATAAAGATAGAACAATAAGAACAAAGATTTTAACGTGGAACCCTACTCTAGAAGGAGCGGGATGAAACCACGGGAGAAGCCCCTGAATTGGACGTTTCTTCTATTGCAGTTCTCAATGAGTACATGGGGTGTGGGGCTCCTTATATAGCCCCACGGACATACCCAACAGTGACCGCTCCCCCATGTGGTACTAAACACATAGGAGGGCTCTTTTCTTTTCCAACATTTCTCGATTTCATTGTTTGAACAGAAAATATCGAGGTGTTGGTGGATTGTATGTTGTGGAAGGTGAATTAAGGAAGACAAGATGTGGAGTTTTTCCACAATTCACTGCTTGTTTAACATAATATCGATGAACATACAAAAAATATAATATTTCTTGCCCAACAAAATGCAAATATCAGCTATACAAGAACCTTGAAAACGTACCAAAGTTCCAATTATACTCATTTACAACTTGATTGTAGTTACAATCTAACCAAAATGCAAAAAAAGATGGAAAAAATGAACAACGAAGCAGGATCAATACATGATAAACTTTGTAATAAACCATATTTACTGTAGCACGGAATTGTTAAGTCTCTAATGTTTTTGCCGAGTCTTTTAAATGTAGTTGGCTGTTAGGAATTTGTTCAACTAATTGGCATTCCTGAGAGGATGCCATTGTATTGAATTTGTACTCTTCAAGTGTGATTACCATCCCAACTAAAGGCTCCTGGCCTATTGGAGCCATTTCTATATGTTTTTTTACCATCCCAACATGACATTATCTTTAATTTGTACAATTGCTTGGGTAACAGGAAGGATGAAAAACAAAAGCGGAAGCATTCTGGCCCAGCCCTACCCAATGGTTCGGGATGGGGTGATCACATACAGCTACTTCAAGTATACGAGAACTGGCATGAAAGTGATTATGAATCAAATTGGTGCATTGAAAACCAATTGCAGGTACTGTTTAGGAAAAGATATTTCGGAATTCTTGATTGGTTCTGGGCCTTATGGCCAATGGCCATTTGAATTGTTTTGAAACTGTGAATTGCATCTATAACTGTTATTTACATAGGAAAATAACCATATGCAGAGCCATTGAGTGCATTGCAATGACCATATATAGTTGGAAATTTTGTTCTGAGATGATTCTTTCAACAAATCTAGTCCTCGTCATATGAAGTTGGATGAGAAGGGGAATATGAAGTAGAATCAGAAGGGTAACTTTACACTTTCATCCGATAAAAGGTGGTCATAAAATGAAAATAATTAAAAGACATTACATGAGGAAAATTCCTTTATACCACTACCCCCAAACTTTATTAGCCATATCCGGTCGCAAAAAAAATCTTGTTATGTATTGTAGGCCGCCTCTTGAAGAGGCGGAGTTGCCTTCAATTTTTTTGTGCTTGTGATACTAATAAGAGCCACCTACCTCTTGAAGAGGCGGCTTCACCTCTTGTTGTCTTTGTGAATAAATCCATACTACCTCTTGTAGAGGTGGCTTTAGCTAAAATCAAAGCAGCCTCTTCAAGAGGCAGCTTACCTATATTGCAAAGTAAAATTTTTGCCACCGGAAACGACTTGTAAGATTTGCTGGTTAAGGTATACAGGAACTTTCCTTTGCTTAGACCATCCCCAATTTTAGTGCATAGATGTTGGTCATGTTCATCTTGCAGTTGTAACTCGTGAAAGAGAAATGTCGTGAAGCTTTGCCGAATTAGTCGGCAATGAATTCATCTATGCATAACCGAGCTATGGAGATCTAGGTCCTCTAAATATCCTCAATATGTTTTGTTTCTTTGTGAAACACGTTGCCATTCGCAGTGACGTTTGCAGATTTATTAATGAATATCGTAGTCATAGGCTTGTATAAGGAATTCATGGGCCATCAAGCACAGATCCCATCAATTTCCAATAAGTAGCAGTCTAAGTCATAATTTAATATTGAGATTAATACTTTGTTAGTTATAACCATGCTCTTCTAACTTTTCTCCGTTCTTACAGACTAGATAGAGTCCTCAACTAATGTTTAATAATATATTTTAGCATTGTAGCCACATGGAAATCTATTTCTCTAACTAATGAACTGGTATCACATTTAGATAGATGCAGGGTGGCGGGCATCCTATCTATCAAGGTGGGGACGTCTCATGCTCTTGAAGTATTGTTTGCTATCCCAATGTTTTCTTGTCTACTCGTTTACTTCCTGTCATAGTTCAGAGGAGGCTGGAGAGTTTGATGCATGCATTTTTCTGGGCCGGTACCGACGTGTCTTGGGGATGCCTTGGTGAATTGGAGGATTGTGGTACTCTATAAGGAGCGGGTTGACACCACAGGAGAAGGCCTCTAGGACTGGATCTTTTATTGTGAATCTCTCTCAATGATTACATGGGATGTATGGCTCCTTATATAGCCCCACAAACAAAACAGTGTCCCACTTCTAGATGATGTGGTAATAAACAAGAGAGCATGCTAATAGGATCTTGGAGATATCTAATTACCCATCTGTAACTTATTCTAACACTCCAACTCAAGTTGTAGCTGAGAAAGTTGCAACTTGCAATAAAAAAATATACACAACACATCTTCACTTGATACATCTGAGAGAGGCGGGAGGAGACCTGCTCGGAGTAGTTGATGCTGGGAGAAGACCTCACTCAATGGCGGTTCTGTGCCAATCATGAGATGCTTGTAGTAGAGTCGCTGCGACGACCGGGACATGCCTAGAGCAGAGTCGCCTAGAAGAAGTCTAATACAGAGAGTAGTCATACTAGGACTAGACTTGTGTGGAAGTAGTCGATGCTCGGGCAGATGGCCGATACATAGCAGTAATCTGGAGTGCCGGTCTTCATGTCATAGATATATAGTAGAAGACTGAGATGATCCTAGGTAGAGAAGTCCGTCTGAGGTAGTTGATGTCGAAGTTGAACACCAGAAGTAAAGTGGTTTTCTCTCATATGCACATCTCTAGAGTTGGGCCTCTCTTATATGTGAACCTTGAGAATGATGTCTCTTATACACTGTTGTAAAAGTCGATCGACTAGTCGGTTCGACTAATCGAGTCGGGGGTGAGGGGTGGGGTGGGGGGTAGTCGACTCGACTAGGCCTAGTTGGCCATTAGTCGATCAACCCGACTAGTTCGGCCCCTTTTACATAGAGATTTTTTATTTTTAAAATTTTTTACTTTTTCAAAAGCAAACTTACTCTAATATGCTTAATGATATATTTAAAGTCAATTACTTATTTTGTTTATTATGATAGTATAGAAAATGTATAAATGTATGCAAATATATAAAAATATATGCATAAAAATGATTTATATATTTAAAATAATTTAAAAATTCAAAATCGACTAATGACCGACTAAATCTGATTAGTTGCCTGGATGCCGATTAATTCTTAGTCAGTGACGCCATCGATAGAGTACCGATTTCTGCAACCTTGCTCATACATCTTATGGGATTTGAAGTATGTTCACTTATATAGGGACCTTGGAGATGTCATCATTTCCGAGGAGCCACAAGTAGATTATATATGATTTGATAGAATCCTTATATATACATTCTCAAGTAGAAGAATGTGTCCTGCTCTCACTCCCCCTTTCTTCCATACTTGTTAGAATAAGAATAATCATCGTCAAGTTGGGCGAAATAATATAGAACTTGCTTTTTTAGGCTCTTTTTTTGAGATGCCTTCCTTTTTTATAAGTTGTACTCTCTTTTTTGGCTTATCGTTCTTTTTTTCTAAAAAACAAATTCGTACATCCTTTTTTCCTTGTATAATAACATTTTTCTCAAATAAGGAATTTTTTTTTCTCAAATCAACCTCTCCTCTTTTTTTGGTTAATCAACCCTTCCTTTTTTGTTGTGGCCCAACTTTAGGACAAAAAATATTCAATTTTCTTATCGAATATGGGCTCTCTTCTTTTCTTTTATTTTTTTGAATATAGACCAATTAGGCCCAACACCCTCACAGCCTTCGCTCTTTTTTCTTTATATCCAAAACCTCTTTGTATTGGGTCCCTTTTCTCCTCCTACAAGTAGAGTTCCCCTGATGGGAGAAATCCATGAGATGTGCGCTGCCAAGAGCCACCTGGAGTTGGTGGTGATGTCGGTCTTCGCGTGCGAGGATGAGGGATGGAGATCTGGGCTGAGGGCGATCACACCTGTGGAGGCTTGCTGAGGGGGGTTGCATCGTTTGAATCGCCAAGGCCTTCGATTGTGGCGTACTATCCATCACTGTCGACTGGAGGGAGACCTGGAGGGAGGAGGTGTTGTGCGAGAGACATGGATGCAAACAGACAGATATAGGTGTTACCATATCCTTATCCTTTTTTTAAAATACAAATACAGACATGGATACAGATATTGGCGACTATTAAAACTATACCATATCCTTAAAAAATGGATGCAGATGTAAAATGGATCGCATATGAGTACTATAAGAAATACTCTATAGATTAGCTTATATAGACATGTATTGGGTGGAATACACATGATATATATAGTAAATGTGCTAATAGCATGAAAAGTATACCAAATATGGTGAAAAAAGTTAGAAAATTATTTTATTTATAGTTTAACATAAATTTACAACTATATTTTTATATAAAAACAAAAATATGGTTACAAATATAAATGTTTACAGATATTTAAAGTGATATTCCATATCAGTATCCATTTTAAAACGATACGGATATGAATGCCAGAATTTGTATAAAATGGATACGGTGGTGGTGGATCCGATATGGATATATCCCTATCTATTTGCATCCCTACTGTGAGGGGATCTTGGCCGCGCAAAGATACACCACTTGGGTTGATCTGATGTCGCAAAAGGGATCTCCATTGATAGATCATCGTCGTTACGGTTATTCAGATAACATACGATGTCTGTAGTACTTTTTAAGGGACCTTGAGTCAGAAATCGAATCTCCTTTGCCCCCACCTTTCGGATGGGGCTCAACCCTTTGAGATTGTCGCCGCCGTTAAGGTTAGACGGCAAGCCCATGTATGGCAGTGCGTTGGGCTATACTGCTGCCTGGAGATGGAGGTTGGGATGCGGGGGGCTACTTCGCGAGGCCTAAGTGATGGCATGGAGATGGTGTATCTTACATAGGGGAGTGCCTTTTGCCGTGTAAAATTAGGGTTTCGATAGAATCCTAGAACTCGATGAATACATGTTCTTCAGAATTTGGAACAAAGATGAATCAATCTGGAGGTGTTGCGAGGAGGTACATAATTAGGGTTTAATCAGAAACCCTTGATTGTTGAAGATGAACTTCAAAACTTTGAACCAATCATGATGATGAACACAATAAAATCTTCAAGACTAAAACACCACAATTGAACCCAATGTGATACCATGTTGAAATAAATAACGCGGAAACAGAATCGATAATCAACTCAAGAACATAATAAAATATGGAAGAAGAATGCTCATATTTACGTGGAACCCTATACCATAAGGAGCATGATGTAACCACGGGAAAAGGCCTCTAGGTCTTGATCTTCTATTGTGAATCTCTCTCAATGAATACATGGGATGCATGGCTTTTTATATAGCCCCACAAATAGACCGTAATCCTACTTATAGAATTGCGAGACTAAACAAGAGAGCAATTAAATTGGATCTTGGAGAGTTAGAGTTAGCCATCTGCTACATACTCTAACATCTCTGAGTTAAATGCGATATAAAATCTATGCTCCAGTTGAATGAGTGTGGAGCTTATTATTTTCACTCGCCTATATTCGTATGTATTTCAGCAATCCTATTAAATTTTCCATTCAGTGTTTATGGTGTAAACCAATTAATCATTAAAGTAATGTATTCAACAGTCTATCTGCTTATGAATGGTTGACGTTAACACACCCTACTTATGTCTTTGATGTACTTGGCCAAGGATCTGCAATTTGATGGTCAGGCATGAGTAGAAATAAGTATCGCTTGTAACCATACACTAAGATGTATGTTCAGAGTTTTAATTTTCATTCCAAGTCATTTAATTTAATGGGTGTGAAAATGCTGTTCGTCTGAAAAGGTTGGCATATGTAATTGACTCACTTGTATGTTGTAACTAATCAGAACTTTGAACTTACTGCTTTGATACTTTGGGTCAGGTACGCAGCATGAGATTTGCTAAGGATGTAAGAAAGCAATTATGTCTGATAGTGCAGAAAATAGCAAAAGGTCAGAACTTGAATAGGACCTGAAGTAATATGAAATTAAGTGGCTTACATGATCTTTTGATTGAATTACTGTCTTGATCATCTTTTATGTTGTATCTATTTTCTCCCTGCCATCTATTGATGGCCATAGAAAGCTGCATAGAAGGTTGGATTTTATCTTGTCATTATATACTGCATGGTCAATAATGTATCTGGCTTTCTTTTTGAAGCGATGATTACCTTTTTATGATTAGATAGAGTATTTTAATGGACCCATTATAATAAGACTTCATAATTTGTGGGTTACATGCTGGAAAAAGTTGGTTTGTATTAGGAAGGCTACAATCAGCACTAACACTTAATCGGTTCACGACCAGCAGAATACATACGATATCCCACCTTGTATTCCGGCATTCGTGGATTTAAGTCTGAGTTTGACACATGATAGATCTATTTGCAGGCATAGTCTCGTCTTGTATCCCTTGAGAACTGTTAGAAAATAGGAAGCGGAAGCGTAAACATGGAAAATAGAATAAACATCAAAGAAGAACAGCGGGATTTTACGTGGAACCCTACACCGTGAGGAGCGGGATGAAACCACGGGAGAAGCCCTCAAAGGGACAGATATTCTATTGAACTTTCTCATCTGATGCAGGAGGCCCGGGGCTCCTTATATAGCCTCCACAGGGCCTCCAAGTCCCACCACTGGACGATGTGGGACAAAACTGTTGGATGGAGTAAGGGATCTATTTACCCATCTCCCTCATACAAGACGCATACAACTTATACTCCAACACTCCCCCTCAAGCTGGAGCATGCAATGCTCAGCTTGGACAAATAGAAAGAAACTCAACTCAACGCTACATGACACTATGGACAATATCAACCCAACGCGCACATTGTTGCAGTCGAGGAGATTGCTTCTCATGCCATGCAAGTGAGGAGGACGAACGGGTTGGAGTGTGAGTGTAACATCCGGGATCCGCGTAAACCCGAACTCGACACGAATAAGGTCCGATTAACCCAATACAGTTATCTGACAACATTAGATAACCTAAATCGACCAACCGATTGTGAATCAAAAGTCATTCGGGCGAAATCGATTGAAAATCGGTCACATCGTAATGCGCGCCGCGAAAAAGCCGCGACGCAAATTCGAAAGCCGCAAAATGAACCGAGACTGTCATTAGATCCGATTCGACGAAACAAGACCAACGGAATTGACCGTTCGTCAATCGGAGGTCGTTTGATATTTTAAAACCGTAAAATTTAACCTCAAACCGAAACCGTATCTCGAAAATTTCGGGTATCCAAACCCGATCAAAAGTATATCAACATTATACTCATTTTTGATCATCGTTCTGAGACGATCAAATCGAGATATTTCGCACTGAAATCTAACGCTCAATACGCATATACGATCAACTTTAAAATGTGTCAAATAAAGAGAGCTTAATATATATATATATATATATATATAAATTCAGAAGCATCGGCTACTGTTTGTGAATAAAATATATATATAATTTTGTTTACAGGTAGCAGAGCTGTTTCGTTTCTATACTTTTATTCCACTTAAGCATTTCTTTTCTATCCAAGTGGCCCGTAGAAACTTACACATGTCAAGAAAGGATATCCTTTCCACCTCATTAATATCAACCCAAGCTCCCTTTCTCCCACTCTTCTCCAATTGCCAACGATACCTCTCCCTCACTCTCCCAAATTTCCTCTCCCTTTGATCTCCCTCATTTCCCTCATAAAACCCCCATCGATTTTCTTCAAGAACAACCTGGAGCTGCTATTCTGACTTCTGAATTTCCAGATTTTGCATGTTGTGATCTACATTTTGGATTTAAAATAAAGGTACACTCCCCTCTCTTTCTCCTTTTGCTGCCAATGCATGAATTTCTCCTTTATTCCTTTTCTTTCATATTTCCTCACTCCCAACTAGAGATCCGATCCTAAATTTCAGCCCCTTTTTGCTGAATTGGTGACAGAATCCAAGGAAGTTGAAGTTGTTGGAGTTGCTCCAAGAGCACATCTGCTTGCTCCATTCATGAAATTTCAGCAATTGCTCGCATGCAATATCAGCTCTCATCCTTTCAAAATTTGATCCCAATAAGGTACATTCCTTATCTTCTCTTGCTACCATACATGAGTACAATCCTTAGCCTTTTTATTGCTACCATTGCATGTTATGAATGATTTTGTATAATTTCAAATCCTTTTTGTTGCTCTTCAGGCATCCTTTATGATATCATCTATTAATCACATTCCTCAGTATGTTTGTAGTGTAAATTCATGACTGCATGTCTTCAAACACAAATATAGTATAATTTTATATATATTGAAACAGACCTGTAAGAGTAAATCTTTTCCCTATTATCCAAATCGTATGGGTTCCATTTTTATTATATATATCTCATGCCAATCTGAAGCTGGATCTCATATATAAAACATTCTATTTGATTTAGCTATGATCTTAAGGTTCAAGTACCCTACTAATAGATAAGGAAATTTCAGAATTTAACTCCAGAAATTGTAAATTTACAGTAAATTTTTACTGATATGTATATTTTTCTCTCTGAATTTGTAATTAATATTACTTCTGAATATGTAATTAGGAATAAACAATTACTGCCAAAGTTTAACAAAAGAGCTCTGTTTGAGTGTGTTTGGTGACAAGATTTGTATCAAAAGAATACATAAATATTTTTATTTTTCTTTAAAAAGGGCCATATCTTCACTTTAAGGACAATAGTCATTAATGCATGGATTTTTCCTGTAGGAGAATTCTACTCGCACTTTGTAATAGAGCTTTATCTTTTAGGATCTAAGTATATGTACATACATATACATAATACAAGTATGACTATCCTAAACCTGGAGTATAATTAAAGTAATAATAATAATAATGGATTAAGGGTTATAATATGCGGATATTGTTAATACACAAAATGATACACTTGATTAAAGAGGGAGAATCTTGTGGGAACTTTTGATATTTATTAAGACCCTTGTTTTCGCTGCACTACTTGCCATGAATATAATTTTTAGGTACCTCCATTTCTGCAGTCGACCAAATTTCTATTTAGACACCTTGCAGATTGTTCATATGCCTATATATCAGATGAGATTGCTAAACTTATATGCATATAGGTTGAATAATTCTCTAAATTATTAATCTATATACTCCAGTAGTTCTAGGTTGAATTCTTGATAAATAATGTTTGTTGGGTTCCCTATGTTCATTTATATTTTACTTTCATAATCCTTTAGTTGCTATTCTATAGCATATTCTATTTAGACAAGGTTCCAGAGTTACCTCATATATCAATGGAAGGGAATCTTGTACAAATCCAATGACTCCAAGATCTTCAAGTAAAAATAAATAAATAAATATAAATCAACCATATATTAGCTAAGAGAAACGCAACAACAGAATAGCAAAGAATGAGAGGTGAATCCATAATAACAATTAATATTGCCGGTCACAGTGATCTTTACACCTGACCGTGCGAGGGAACGGTGACCCTCAACTGGGCGGAGGAAAGGAAGCCCAGTTAGGGCAGCGGCCGCCAAGTGCGCGGGTCTAGGATCGCAGTCCCTTTTCAGTTTTTACGCGAGCTCGCAGTGTTTTTTACGCCTCGTTGGGATCCCGACTTTAGACCATTCCGCTGACCCTTTGTTTTAGGATACCCAGGCGGGGGATCCTTGGTTTTCAGTTTTACGTATGAGCTCGGTTGCCCGTTACCGGTCGGGTTGTTTTTCTAGAATGACTTTTCCGGGAAGTCCCTCTCACCCGTCTCAGTGGCGTAGTTTGGGAGTAGACCTATCCCTCTATTGGACCGTCCTTCCAATTTGGGGGCGAGACGGAAGAGCCCTTTTGTTGGCTTCTTCACCGCTTGAGTTTTTCTTTCGCTAACAGACTTGGCGATTCTACATCCAGATCATCCATACTATATCTACATCATCTAGAGTTACATTGAGACTGTTGCACTGAGGTTTGAAAGGATTAATTCTACATCCAGATCATCCATCTCTATATCCACATAATCTAGAGTTACATCTGAGACAGTTGCACTTAAGGTTTTAAGGGATCACAATTAAAGTTGAGTAAATGGAAAAGACGATAATCTAATTCGAAATCTCATTAAGTTAGTGGACGTGTTGGGAACTTAGTTAGGATGCATTATGCCACACCGCATGCCTACGGAGGCACCCCAACCCTAAGACTTTTCCCAAGTCTTAGAGTCATAGTGTGAGGTTTCACAAGAACCAAGACCACGGACTATCCACTAGACTTAAGAATTAAATAAATCATTATATCTTCTCATCTTATCTTTCCCATCATCAAAATCCAAAATTATGATCTCTGAGTAATATGAGAATAAAATATACATACTTATGATCAATTAGTCACCATAGAAATATACTTATGTGGGAAAGGTTGGGATAATGGTTGATCATGAGAGGTGCTTGCTAGAAAATTGGAAACCTTTTTCAATTGCAAGTAGAATTAAATTTTAATTTGAGTTGCTCATTCCTCTCTGCTTGCTTCTTTTGATTACAATAAATACCTGTTATTTTTATAAATTTTTGGGAGGTACCAGCGCCTGTTGACGCCTCTTCTTTCCTAACATGGTTGGCAGGCAAACAGTCTGTTGTTTAGTAGCTATACATGGTTCCAGGAGACAAGGTCTATACCATACGGTATGTAATTTTTGTTACAGTTTTTAGTTCAATTGATATTGAAAAATGCTTCTTCTCTTCAGTCAAATTTTTGGGATGTTGTATGTACTGTCAGACATTGTACATGTTGTAAAATCATATGGAAATTAATGAAATAAGATTTTGGTGCCAATTATCTCTATTAAATTGTGGTTATGAATATAAATGTGAATGTCAGATGCCAATGATTGCAACAAAAAAAAATCCCTGTTTTTCTATAAATTATGCGATCTCTAGTTAATGGAAACCCGCGAAGGTAGCGTAAACAGGTACCCGGATCCTAAGGGGTTCACATTTTTGGTATCAGAGCCGTGGTACCCCGATACGCACATTTGCGGTATTACAATTCCGATCGCATTAAGTTCCGGATAGCGACAGTCTTCCGACTTGTCGTGAGTCTGAGAAGGGAAATATGACATTCATATTCAATTACCACAGATGTTACCAAATTCATTAATTTTCATATTATATACCAAGAAGTGAAAAAAGAATATATTATAAGTATCTCCAAATGGTACTTTTACGACTAATTATGGTTCGCATGCAGAACCATGGCATCCCGACTAGGCCAGGAGACAACTGACCAGCTAGCACACATACTGACTGCTCTTAACGAGCTTTCCACATTTTATTTGATTCTGGAGCGACACATATTTTCCTTGCTTCGAGACTACTAGTTTCTTTAGATAGAGTTGCAAAAACACTATCTTCTCCATATCATATCCGAGGGCCAGGAGGCTAGTTGTTCATTATTTCACTGATAGTCAGACACTTGCCCGTACTGATTGGCGGTCACGAGATGATCGTAGATTGTCTACTCCTACAGCTTGATGAGTTCGACTTGATTTTAGGCATGGATTGTCTATTGACTCATCATGCACTGGTTGATTGTATTAGGAAGACAGTTGTCTTCAGGATTCCAGGTTTACCCGAGTTTACCTTTGAGGGTACTATACATGGCTCCACCATGGAGTACATTTCAGTATTGCGAGCTCAACGACTTGTTAATCAGGGTTGTGATTCATACCTTGCATTTGTTCGAGAGGTATCTGATCAGGAGCCAATGACACTGGACATCAAAGTAGTATCTGAATATCCAGATGTTTTTCCTGATGAGCTACCAGGACTACCTCTTGAGAGAGAGATCGAGTTCGAGATCACATTGCTGCTAGATACACAGTCGATCTCTATGGCACCATATCGTATGGCACCAACCGAGTTGAGGGAGCTGAAGGCTCAGTTGCAGGAGTTACTTGATTTGGGATTCATGAGGTCGAGCACTTCACCTTGGGGTGCTCCGGTTCTATTTGTCAGGAAAAAGGATGGATCTATGAGGTTATGCATCGATTACAGGCAACTGAACAAGAGAATGGTGAAAAACCGTTATCCTTTGCCGCGCATCGATGATTTGTTCGACCAGCTCCAGGGATCTTCGGTTTTCTCAAAGATCGATCTTCGCTCAGGTTACCATCAGCTGAGGATTCGCGAGTCCGATATTCCGAAGACAACCTTCAGGACTCGTTATGGACACTACGAGTTTGTGGTGATGCCGTTTGGGCTTACCAATACACCTGCGGCTTTCATGAATATGATGAACCGGATCTTCCGTCCATACTTGGATAGGTTTGTAGTGGTGTTCATTGATGATGTGCTCATTTACTCACGGAATGAATGGGATCATACGAATGATCTACAGACTGTCTTGGATACATTGCAGGAGCACAAGCTATATGCCAAGTTGAGCAAGTGTGAGTTCTGGTTATCCCAGGTCTCATTTCTCGGGCATATCATTTCTGGAGCAGGCATTGCAGTTGATCCTGCGAAAATAGATGCAGTTATGTCTTGGAAGCAGCCCAAGACAGTTACTCAGATTCGGAGCTTCCTCGGATTAGCGGGCTATTACAGACGCTTTGTCAGCAGATTTTCACGCATTGTTCGCCCTCTGACACGATTGACACAGAAGGGAGTTCCATTCATTTGGGACGATTCATGTGAGCAGGCCTTCCAGACACTGAAGGAAAGATTGACTACAGCGCCCATTCTTGCTCTTCCTTCAGGCACTCAGGACTATGCAGTTTACACAGATGCATCTGGAGAAGGTCTAGGAGCAGTGTTAATGCAGAGAGGACAGGTGATTGCTTACGCATCACGACAGTTGAGACCGCACGAGCCAAACTATCCTACACATGACTTAGAGTTTCAGGTAATCTAATTAATCTTCTCCATCCATGACATATATATGTATGTCCAATTTAATCTCATATTAATGACATTCCTATCGATTATAGGTTGGAGATTGAGTATTTTTGCGAGTATCTCCCATGAAGGGAGTGCAGAGATTCGGTGTTCGTGGCAAGTTGGCGCCGCGATATGTTGGACCTTTTGAGATTCTGGCTAGAGTAGGGAAGGTTGCCTACCGAGTAGCCCTTCCTCCACATCTATCAGCGATTCACGATGTCTTCCACGTATCCAACCTGAGGAAGTATGTGCACGACCCTCGACACATCATCAGTTACGAGAATCTAGACTTGAAGCCAGATCTGACTTATGAGGAGAAACCAGTTCAGATATTTGATCGTGTTGTAAAGAAGCTTCGCAACAAAGAGATTTCATTGGTCAAGGTCTTGTGGCACTGTCACGGCGTCGAAGAGGCGACATGAGAAATCGAAGCCGACATACGGGAACGATACCCGCAACTTTTCTGAGGTAATGAGCAAAACAAGCTTTTATAATTAGATATATGTTAAAATATATGGCTTGTTTTTTTTCTTTGAGGTTTTTATGGGTTCAAAACCCTTTGAGGTTTTTATGGCCATATGTGATTCAAACAAGATACATGATGACCTTGACTCGAGTCTCGAGGACGAGACTCCCTTTGAGGTTTTTATAATTGTAACATCCGAGATCCGCGTAAACCCGAACTCGACCCGAATAAGGTCCGATTAACCCAATAAAGTTATCTGACAACATTAGATAACCTAAATCGACCAACCGATTGTGAATCAAAAGTCGTTCGGGCCAAATCGACTGAAAATCGGTCACATCGTAATGCGCGCCGCGAAAAAGCCGCGACGCAAATTCGAAAGCCGCAAAACGAACCGAGACTGTCATTAGATCCGATTCGACGAAACAAGACCAACGGAATTGACCGTTCGTCAATCGGAGGTCGTTTGATATTTTAAAACCGTAAAATTTAACCTCAAACCGAAACCGTATCTCGAAAATTTCGGGTATCCAAACCCGATCGAAAGTATATCAACATTATACTCATTTTGATCATCGTTCTGAGACGATCAAATCGAGATATTTCGCACTGAAATCTAACGCTCAATACGCATATACGATCAACTTTAAAATGTGTCAAATAAAGAGAGCTTAATATATATATATATATAAATTCAGAAGCATCGGCTACTGTTTGTAAATAAAATATATATATAATTTTGTTTAGAGGTAGCAGAGCTGTTTCGTTTCTATACTTTTATTCCACTTAAGCATTTCTTTTCTATCCAAGTGGCCCGTAGAAACTTACACATGTCAAGAAAGGATATCCTTTCCACCTCATTAATATCAACCCAAGCTCCCTTTCGTTTCCCACTCTTCTCCAATTGCCAACGATACCTCTCCCTCACTCTCCCAAATTTCCTCTCCCTTTGATCTCCCTCATTTCCCTCATAAAACCCCCATCGATTTTCTTCAAGAACAACCTGGAGCTGCTATTCTGACTTCTGAATTTCCAGATTTTGCATGTTGTGATCTACATTTTGGATTTAAAATAAAGGTACACTCCCCTCTCTTTCTCCTTTTGCTGCCAATGCATGAATTTCTCCTTTATTCCTTTTCTTTCATATTTCCTCACTCCCAACTAGAGATCCGATCCTAAATTTCAGCCCCTTTTTGCTGAATTGGTGACAGAATCCAAGGAAGTTGAAGTTGTTGGAGTTGCTCCAAGAGCACATCTGCTTGCTCCATTCATGAAATTTCAGCAATTGCTCGCATGCAATATCAGCTCTCATCCTTTCAAAATTTGATCCCAATAAGGTACATTCCTTATCTTCTCTTGCTACCATACATGAGTACAATCCTTAGCCTTTTTATTGCTACCATTGCATGTTATGAATGATTTTGTATAATTTCAAATCCTTTTTGTTGCTCTTCAGGCATCCTTTATGATATCATCTATTAATCACATTCCTCAGTATGTTTGTAGTGTAAATTCATGACTGCATGTCTTCAAACACACATATAGTATAATTTTTATATATATTGAAACAGACCTGTAAGAGTAAATCTTTTCCCTATTATCCAAATCGTATGGGTTCCATTTTTATTATATATATCTCATGCCAATCTGAAGATGGATCTCATATATAAAACATTCTATTTGATTTAGCTATGATCTTAAGGTTCAAGTACCCTACTAATAGATAAGGAAATTTCAGAATTTAACTCCAGAAATTGTAAATTTACAGTAAATTTTACTGATGTGTATATTTTTCTCTCTTAATTTGTAATTAATATTACTTCTGAATATGTAATTAGGAATAAACAATTACTGCCAAAGTTTAACAAAAGAGCTCTGCTTGAGTGTGTTTGGTGACAAGATTTGTATAAAAAGAATACATAAATATTTTTATTTTTTTTTAAAAGGGCCATATCTTCACTTTAAGGACAATAGTCATTAATGCATGGATTTTTCCTGTAGGAGAATTCTACTCGCACTTTGTAATAGAGCTTTATCTTTTAGGATCTAAGTACATGTACATACATATATATAATACAAGTATGACTATCCTAAACCTGGAGTATAATTAAAGTAATAATAATAATTGATTAAGGGTTATAATATGCGGGTATTGTTAATACACAAAATGATACACTTGATTAAAGAGGGAGAATCTTGTGGGAACTTTTGATATTTATTAAGACCCTTGTTTTCGCTGCACTACTTGCCATGAATATAATTTTTAGGTACCTCCATTTCTGCAGTCGACCAAATTTCTATTTAGACACCTTGCAGATTGTTCATATGCCTATATATCAGATGAGATTGCTAAACTTATATGCATATAGGTTGAATAATTCTCTAAATTATTAATCTATATACTCCAGTAGTTCTAGGTTGAATTCTTGATAAATAATGTTTGTTGGGTTCCCTATGTTCATTTATATTTTACTTTCATAATCCTTTAGTTGCTATTCTATAGCATATTCTATTTAGACAAGGTTCCAGAGTTACCTCGTATATCAATGGAAGGGAATCTTGTACAAATCCAATGACTCCACGATCTTCAAGTAAAAATAAATAAATAAATATAAATCAACCATATATTAGTTAAGAGAAACGCAACAACAGAATAACAAAGAATGAGAGGTGAATCCATAATAACAATTAATATTGCCGGTCACGGTGATCTTTACACCTGACCGTGCGAGGGCGCGGTGACCCTCAACTGGGCGGAGGAAAGGAAGCCCAGTTAGGGCAGCGGCCGCCAAGTGCGCGGGTCTAGGATCCCAGTCCTTTTTCGGTTTTTACGCGAGCTCGCAGTGTTTTTACGCCTCGTTGGGATCCCGACTTTAGACCATTCCGCTGACCCTTTGTTTTAGGATACCCAGGCGGGGGATCCTTGGTTTTCATTTTTACGTATGAGCTCGGTTGCCCGTTACCGGTCGGGCTGTTTTTCTAGAGTGACTTTTCCGGGAAGTCCCTATCACCCGTCTCAGTGGCGTAGTTTGGGAGTAGACCTATCCCTCTATTGAACCGTCCTTCCAATTAGGGGGCGAGACGGAAGAGCCCTTTTGTTGGCTTCTTCACCGCTTGAGTTTTTGTTTCGCCAACAGACTTGGCGATTCTATATCCAGATCATCCATATCTATATCTACATCATCTAGAGTTACATTGAGACTGTTGCACTGAGGTTTGAAAGGATTAATTCTTCATCCAGATCATCCATCTCTATATCCACATCATCTAGAGTTACATCTGAGACAGTTACACTTAAGGTTTTAAGGGATCACAATTAAAGTTGAGTAAATGGAAAAGACGATAATCTAATTCGAAATCTCATTAAGTTAGTGGACGTGTTGGGAACTTAGTTAGAATGCATTATACCACACCGCATGCCTACGGAGGCACCCCAACCCTAAGACTTTTCCCAAGTCTTAGAGTCATAGTGTGAGGTTTCACAAGAACCAAGACCACGGACTATCCACTAGACTTAAGAATTAAATAAATCATTATATCTTCTCATCTTATCTTTCCCATCATCAAAATCCAAAATTATGATCTCTGAGTAATATGAGAATAAAATATACATACTTATGATCAATTAGTCACCATAGAAATATACTTATGTGGGAAAGGTTGGGATAATGGTTGATCATGAGAGGTGCTTGCTAGAAAATTGGAAACCTTTTTCAATTGCAAGTAGAATTAAATTTTAATTTGAGTTGCTCATTCCTCTCTACTTGCTTCTTTTGATTACAATAAATACCTGTTATTTTTATAAATTTTTGGGAGGTAACAGCGCCCGCTGACGCCTCTTCTTTCCTAACATGGTTGGCAGGCAAACAGTCTGCTGTTTAGTAGCTATACATGGTTCCAGGAGACAAGGTCTATACCATACGGTATGTAATTTTTGTTACAGTTTTTAGTTCAATTGATATTGAAAAATGCTTCTTCTCTTCAGTCAAATTTTTGGGATGTTGTATGTACTGTCAGACATTGTACATGTTGTAAAATCATATGGAAATTAATGAAATAAGATTTTGGTGCCAATTGTCTCTATTAAATTGTGGTTATGAATATAAATGTGAATGTCAGATGCCAATGATTGCAACAAAAAAAATTCCCTGTTTTTCTACAAATTATGCGATCTCTAGTGAATGGAAACCCGCGAAGGTAGCGTAAACAGGTACCCGGATCCTAAGGGGTTCACAGTGAGTCTTCTGAATCTCCTCGTCGGAGAGCATGTGCTCTGAACTGCGCATATCAGAGCCACTGCAACTGAAATGAGTCTCCTTGTCGGAGTACTTTGGCCTGCCACAATATGTGGACAACTGCTTCATCTCTGAAAAGGGCTAAACTGAATAAGGGACGTGGCTGTGCAATCCTCGACGGAGTCCACTGTCGCTGGAGAATGGAGTCTGAAAAAAGTCTCCTCGTCGGAGAACTGGGTCTCTCCCATCTGGCTCAGAGAATGGTGCACTGCTCTGGTGTACCTATGATACCACATGAAATGCCTTACCAACATGGCATAGGGAATGATCCTCTACTCTGGAGTCCTTATGGCTCACATGAAAACTCTGGCCTACAAAACAAGAAAGGATGGGGACCTCTGAACTGATGGCATACATGTGCACATCTGAAAAGACCACATACTCATGCGTGTCTGAAACTGAAGACTCGGGATCAATCGTTGAGTCTGACAAATCTGCTGGTTTGGAGAATCTGACATCTGGAAAATCTGAATAGACATGTGACTCTACAAATACTCCCCCTTTCTCCCATACTTGTCGGAAAACATGGATGTCGACCAAGTTGGGAGAAGACAAAATAATACAGAAAATTGGGGAGAAAATAAAAATAAGACGACCATATATTTTTTTTCTTCGGCTATTCCATATAAATTTTTTTATAGCCGTGCAAACATTTTTTTTGAAATCATTTTTTTAGTCGACCTGTCTCCTTTTTTGGCTTTTCAAAATCATAATTTTTTTGAAATATGTTTTTGGAACTTTAGCGTATGGCTTTTTATTGTATGTACGCGCCTTTTTTTTAACAAACTCCCCTTTTTTTGAACTCATCTCCCTTTTTTTGTTTGAATAGTGAACAACCCCCCTCCTGTTTTTATATAGCAGCCTGCCCTCTCAACAAAATATAATATATATTTTTTAAAATAATGATGGACGCTCTTTTTAGGGTTCCTATGGGGGAAACCCTTCTTTTTAAAAGTCGCCACCCCCGATGGGGGGTTCTACTCAACGCCGCCGCCTGGAGAAATGGAGAATCGGCCCGCCTGGGCCATCTGGGAGGAGGTGTCGCCCCCTGTTGCGCGGCCTGAAGGAGCGAGAGCGGCAAAGCCGCCGGTCTGGTCTGCGCCACCAACTGCTGCTTCGCGATTCTGGTCGTGACCTGGAGGTATCGAGCACGACAACTGTCGCCTGGACGTCCCTGATGGGCTTGCGAGGCCTGAATGGGGAGTGCGCCTGCATCTGATGTCGCCTGTGCTCCTGCTCGGTGAGGAAAGGCGTAGCACCTGTGTCTGCGAGATGGATCTGGGCTGCAAAGGAGATGGTTGCGAGATCATGGGATCTGTGAGGGCCTTTCCCATGACGACTTCTCATGCGCCGCCGGCGCGCATTACAAACTGACGCCATATTCTACTTCACCTGGAGCAGCGTCTTTAGAGGGTTGCACGCCGCTTGCGTGCCAAATCAACGATGGCAGCCCTTGAGGAAGGGGTTGTGATGGTAGACCTTGTGATGGGGCTGCTGAAGAATTTTTCTGTCGCGATGAGGTGGTGCTTGGAGCACGATGGGCTGGAATTGTGATGGGGTTGCTGGAGGATGTGCGTGGAGGGTTTCGATGGGAGCCAATCCTGCAACCTGCTTTGGACTTGGGGATTCTACAGAGGAACCTCCAGATACGAAGAGGGTCTCCTCATGGAGAAGTTGCGACTGGAGATGTAGGTGTTGCCGCCAGGAACTGACTGGAGTTGAGGCTCTGGGAATCTGGAATGCACGGCTAAGACGAACGCCGAATAGTTTCTAGGGTTTTATCTGCAAGATCTACCCATATGGAACTTGCTGCGCACGAGACACGTGTAGAAAATACGGTTTCAGAATGAAACCCTGGAATGAACGATCTTGAACATAACTTCAAACATAAATTTTCAAGAACAACGAACAATGAATCTGATACTCGAATCTCGGAAAAATAATGAACATAAAGAAAATCCTCGAGAATCGACCCGCTTTGATACCATGTTAGAAAATAGGAAGCGGAAGCGTAAACATGGAAATTAGAATAAACATCAAAGAAGAACAACGGGATTTTACGTGGAACCCTACTCCGTGAGGAGCGGGATGAAACCACGGGAGAAGCCCTCAAAGGGGCAGATATTCTATTGAACTTTCTCATCTGATACAGGAGGCCTGGGGCTCCTTATATAGCCTCCACAGGGCCTCCAAGTCCCACCACTGGACGATGTGGGACAAAACTGTTGGATGGGTCCCTCATACAAGACGCATACAACTTATACTCCAACAAGAACTATAATGCAATATCCAACCTGTCTTGGCTTTTCTTAACTGGATTAGGTCACTTAAATCTGTGATTGTTTCTTACTCTTTTTTTCCACAATTTCTACTCTTTCCACATGGTATCAGAGAAGTTGGTTTTAGAATTTGAAGTCCATTCATTCTTTTGCTCATTGACTTTGAAGTTCGAAGTGAGAGGCTCACCTCTAGAGTATGACCAACATGGATTTGAACAAAGGAAGTTAACCTAATCATATAACCTACATGTCTTTGAAGAAAGGAATTGAAGTATAAGCTATGACCATGAGGCTTTGAAAAAACTATAAGACTAGAAGCAAAGTCTTAAGGTTAAAAAAATCTTTTTTTTAAACAAGACGGGAAGCACAAACAAGTTCCCGCCCCAAGATTTGAACCCTCGTCTTTTTGGTTGTAGGGCACTACCAACCGTCCATTGAAATGGGTTGAAGAATCTTTAAAATGCTAGAAGCCTTCTAATTTCCTAAATGTAATTAAAGCTAAATGATTCTTGTAAACATGGATAGTAGAATGTGTCTTCTTACCAACTCTCTTTTTCTGTGTTCCTTTCTAATCAAAAGCACTTGCTTTTGATCTCGCGTTTACAACCTTTTCTTAAATCTGCCATTTCTTCCTTGGTATATTTGCTACATTGAATTCCTTCACTTTCTCCACATCAAAGGACTTTACATCTTTCATTTACCTTAAAATTCACTCATCACCAACCCAAAATCTGAAATTCTTCTCCTCGAAGTTTTTATTTGTGAAATGCTTGATTTGATTTTACACACATGCATCACCTCCATATCCGAAAAGGAGGTGGTCTTTCACCCTAAATTTTTACTTCTTCCTACTGATACTTCTTGAGCATAGAAATTCTAACCCTCCCTTCTTGTACTTTCTTCGACCTCTCATTAGCCAAATCTTGATAGTGACTATTACAAATGTAGCAAAACTATCACTTCTGACATTTTTAAAGGGTTTGTGTTAAGAGTTATTTTCTATTGGTCTATTTATTCCGTCTCTATTATGTAATTTGTCCTCTAGAGTTTCTCCTTTCTATATAAGAGAGCCCTATATCTCTGATAATAATCAAGTCATTATATTCTCTCCATATGGTATCAGAGTGACATTCTTAGATCCGAGCTCTGAGGCCCCTTCGTCCCCACCCCACTAGCCACTCGTCAGTACACTGCTTCTCCCTTCCCCACGTACCTATATGGCACCCTTGCCGGTCCTCTTTGCCACTGCCTTCCACTTCGAATCCTCTCTGTCACCTTCGTCACGCGGCAATGCCTCCCAACGGTACTGCCTAGGCATCCTCTAATTGCTCAACGCTGCCACAAAGGTGTCGTCTAGTCTCTTCACCTCTACATCATTACAGATGCATGCAACTTCCAACAACAACACTAGATATCACCTATGGGGCATCCTCGATGGCTCTAGCTACCACTACCTAGACGTAAGAGTGTTCGCCACGCGACGATCAGAGTTGTTGCACAGAGGGTCTTGCTGGGCGGCGAGAGGAGAGGTCAGTGGTAGGAAAGAGAAATTATGAATTGATAGTCAATGAAAGCCATAGGGCTCTACTATATAAAGAGGAGAAACTCTAGAGGGGAAATTACATAATAGAGACAAAAAAATAGAAAATACGTAAATGACAAGGAGAGATAAATATATGATAAATATATTTCTCAACACTATAAACTCTTGATTAATAAGAAGCTAGAAAGAGAATTTTCCCACCGCAACTGGGAGTCCGACCAGGTTGATGCAATTGATTGGTTCGATACATCATCCGAACATCATTTTGGGGGAGTTTAATTATGAATCAATTTAGTTTGACAGCGGAGATGTGGAAACCAATGTCAATTCACATCTGGTTATCTCGCAATGGTATTATTTTTTGTGGTCATCAATTTTATGTCAAGAATGCAATTCATTTGGCTAGATCTCTCCTCGAGACCTAGTACATGTAATTTTGAATGCTCTTTTCTAATATAAGTTGGGCGGACACCATTACGGATATTTTCCCCTTTTGGTTCACAAATGTTTTTATCTGATGCCAAGATTAAAGAGTGTATGGCGATCATCTCAACCCTCGTGGTTGTCTCCTTATCAATTACTTGTTGTAACTTTCCAGTGGCAGATTATGAATATTGGATTGGTTGTCGGTAATTGAGAGATTGGAATGGAAATTGGCTGGGTGAAAAACCTCATGTCTCTTTAGAGGAGGCAGATTTGTGCTCCTGAAGGTTGTGGTGGCAATGATTCCTATATTTTTTTTCATTTCCATCCTTATCCTTGGGGATCCGACATCATCTTGAGTCGTATGAGAAGATTTCTCTCGAAACCTTCTGTTCGATCAACTCTGAGAGCTTCTGAAACCAAGCCCTCGGACTCTGCTTAAGGCCATATATGGCCTTATGAAGACGACACACCATACTGGACTCCCCCTCAGCAACAAACCATGATGGTTGTTGCATGTAAACCTCCTCCTGTAGGTCACCATATAAAAATACATTCTTTACATCTAATTGGAAAATGGGCCAGTCACGTACCACAGCAACATCAACAAGAATTCATAGTGTAGAGTGACGCGCAACAGTAGAAAAGGTGTCCCGGTAATCCACCCCATAAGTTTGGGCGAACCCTCGAGCAACCAACCTGGCCTTATATCTATCCACAGTGTCATCCGCTCGGTGTTTCACAGTAAACACCCACTTGCTGCCAACCACAGATGCCCCTGGTGTAGCCTGTACAACGCTCCATGTACCATGAGATAGTAAAGCTGCCATCTCCTCCTCCATAGCAAGACACCAATGGCTATTCTGCAACGCCTTCAGATAGGTTCGTGGTATTTCCACAGAAGACAGTCCCACAACAAACCTCTTAAATCCTTAGAAAGACGATCCAAGGAAACATAAGAAGCAAGAGGATGTATAGTACAAGCCTGCTTCTGCCTTCGTAGAGCAATAGGTATATCCAGATCCTCAATACGTGTAGAAGATATAGTATCCACGACATCATGTACCTCAGTCTGTACATGTAAATCACCAGTGCCATTACAAGAACTCAAATGTTTAGTACATACCTTGGGCGTGCTGGATGATGGAGGAGGCACATGAGCATGGGGTCGTCGCTGGTAAACCTGCGGAAAAAAAGTAGGAGACGGTGGAGGTGGTGGTGGAGGTGGCTGTGGAGGAGGTGGTGGTGACGTAGGTGGAGTAGAATGTGGTAATGACGGAGGAAGAGGCATATAGTCCTCTTCTTCATCCTCTGATGGAGTAAGCCTGTCACCTGTGGAGAAAGGTACATAATGGACTCAGAAAAGGTGGCATCTGCACTGTCGTAGTATCTTCGTCGAACAGGGTCAAAGCAACGATATCCCTTTTGGGTCTTGAAATACCCAACAAACACACATTTGACAGCTCTGGGAGAGAGCTTGTCAAGACCAGGAGACATTTGATGAACAAAAGCTACAGAATCGAAAACATGATGCGTTAGCGAGAAAAGATCTGTCTCGGGAAACACAATCAAGAACGGAATCTTCTCCCCCAGCATCGAAGAGGGCATACGATTTACCATATAGCAAGCAGTTAGAACCACATCGCCTTAGTATGAATGAGGAGCACGACTCTGAATCAAAAGAGTTATGGTAATGTCCAACAGATGGCGGTGTTCTCATTCAACCACCCCATTCTGTTGGGAAGTATATGCACAACATGTCTATTGGGAATTGAGAAAGTTGAGTACTGCAAAATTCTAGTGCGTTATCATAACGTATAAACTTGACTTTTGTAGAAAAAAATGTTCCTTGTTTCATTAATAAAGGACTGAATAACAGGACCAGCATCAGACTTGTTCTTAAGAAGAAAGACCCAAGACAATCCTGAAAACTCATCAACAGCAATAAGATAAAACTTGTGTCCCTAATGATCTGGTACACGACTGGGACCCCTAATATCAAAATGGGGCAACTCAAACAGACTGTAACTACTTCGATTCTGACGACTATGGAACGCGGACCGATGATGCTTCCCAAGCTGCAGGCCTCATACTGAAAAGTAGAGCGAGGAGAAATATGTGGAAGAACATGACTCAGCTTTTACAGAGGAAGATTACCAAATCGAAGATGCCACATATATGGAGAAGCATATCCAGTGCGAAGAGAAGAGGCACCAGCATATGGAGACCGCACTAGTATGTAGAGACCCCCTTGCTCATGGCCAGTTCCAATCATCCTACCCGTGAGTATATCCTGAATCACAAGCACAGATGGATCAGATATGGCACGTCAATGTAAATCTTTGGTGATTTGATTAATTGATAGTAAATTCATAGAAAATTCAGGAGCATAAAGAACATTCTGAAGCCTCAGTGCGGGAGTCAACTGCACTTTCTCCTGACCGGTAATGGGAGAATGTGTCCCATCTACTATCACAACAGATCATCTAGGCTGAGTCGGACGAAAAACAGTAAACTGGCCTCTGTCACAGAGATGATGAGATGCTCCGGAATCCATGATCCATTCTGACAAGTCTGCCTTGTAAAAACCAGTAAAGGCATATTCTATACCTGATGTAGATGTTGATGCTAAGGCAACTACCTCTGAGGATCCTAAAGGAGAGCTGGTTGATCCAGAAGTAGCAGGCATAATCTCCCTTAGTCGCACCACAAGCTCGTCAAATCTCTTGTCAGATGCAGGTGATGGACTCCCAGCCTGTTGTGTCTACTCTGCAACTCGAGCTGAAGCAGGAAACCCATGCTTAGAATAGCAGGTTTCCTCTAAGTGGCCTGGCTTGTGATAGTAGATGCACTGCTGACGGATCGACCACCCCCTCCTCTGCCCCGGCTAGGGCCTCCCCTACCACGATATGATGTAGGGCTTCATCTACCATGTGATACTGCCATAGCTGAAGATGTCTGAGACTGTAAAGTACTACCAGAGGATATATATATATATATAGTCTACTCAATCTGCGATATGACTCCTCTATCGGAGGTCTGGTAGCATCAGTAAGGATCTGGGCACGAGCTGCGTCATACTCAGGATCAAGGACTGCTAGAAAGGCCCCAGTCATCACAGAGTCTCTGATAGCAGTCAAGGGAATGTATCCATGTAACTTCTCAAACATACCCCTCAAAGAAGTATGGAGGGTGTAAAGGGGGCGATCATTCTGCTTCGATGTGAAGATATCGTGCCGGAGCATCAGTATCTTCGACTCATTCTTTGCCGGAGAGTATGTATCGGTGAGAATATCCACCATAGCCTTTGCAGTAGGCTGACTCAAGATATCATTAGCTATCTCCATGGATACAGTCCCGGATAGCCACACACGTGCATACGCATCATCTGCCTCCCATTAAGCATTTGTCCCAGTCTTGTCACGTGGCTCCTCTGCTGTGAGGATGAGATTCTTGCCATTGCATTGCATTAAACTCATGAACTGCATGGTCCACAGTTCGTAATTGGTTCCATCCATTTTAATGATCGGTGTTGGACCTTTGAAGGCACCCAGGGATGGGACTTCTGCTTTGTTGTCAGACATGATGACAACTATCTCCAAGACTAGGTCAGCAACAAGAAAGACTTGCGTCTACACCGACATACAGGAAGATGGTTGTGGGTGTAGACTCATACCACAACCTCTTCCATTTCTCTGAAGATTCCTTTGGGTAACTAGGGTGTTTTAGATATTCATGTCACACCCTAAATACCCAAGAACACGGTTTTGATTCTCCATTGGCGGTGCAAGAGCAGGGACTACACGGTCCTCACGAGTAGTGGCACGTAGTGCGGCACTGACAGGAGCACACTCGAGGCACACGATGATGCGTGTGGTGACGCGCAGGCGGAGGCGCCACAGGCGCGCATCAATGGACATGTCGTGCAAACGGAGGCACTGATGAACAGATCGGAGGCGCAGTCGGAACGACGCAGGCGCGCGGCAATGCACAAGTGCGAGGAACGGAGGCGCGGGCATGTGGGTGACACAATATGGTTTTGGTGGGGTTAGGGCTCTAGGGTACAGGCTCCAGTCTAGGACCGTCGCTCTGATACCATGTGAAAGGGAAAAATTAAAGTTGTATTTCACGAAACCCTAGAGCTCTCTTATATAGGAGAAAAGCTCTATGGGAAAATTCCATAAGATAAACTGAAAGATAAACAAATATAAATAAAGATCACACAACATATTAATCTCAACAGATCTTTTTGAGACATGCATGGCAAATTGCAGACCTACTACTACTCCTATGGATCCGAGCATGAAGCTCTATGATGATGACAATGATGAGGTCGATAAGAGGAGGTATATGGAGCTTGTTGGCAAGCTTCTGCATGTGACCATCACCAGGCCAGATATATCTTTTGTCGTGAGCAAAGTGAGTCAGTTTATGTAGCAGCCCAGACAAGCACATAAGGATGCAGTCCATATGATTCTGAGGTATCTGAACGTCTCACATGGCACTGGTCTTCTATTTAGAAGATGTACATCCCTTGCAGTTATAACATGTGCAGATGCAGATTATACTGAGTGTTCCAAGGATAAGAAGTCTACTTCTGGCTTCGCAGTATTCATAGGAAGTTCTTTGGTGTCATGGAAGAGTGAGAAGCAGACTGTGGTTGTCAGATCTAGTGTTGAATCAGAATACAGGGTCATGGCAGAAGCTAGTATATAGATGATGTGGGTCAGATCTGTCTTACTGACCTGACTGTTGAGGTGGCTCTTGCACCTCCAATGCTAGAACCATGCTTCTCTTTTCATTGCAAACAACCCTGCCTTACATGAGAGGACCAAGCACATCGAGGTGGACTGTCACTACACTCGTGACATGATACAGAAGGGTCTCATTGTCGATACTCATGTCTGCTCTGGAGCCCAAACAACATATGTACTTGCCAAGGCCTTAGCCAGAGGGCCTTACCGGAGATGCTCCTCCAAGCTGAGCCTGATTGATATCTACGCTCCAGCTTTAAGGGGAGTATTGAGATGTTAGCCATCTTTCATATCTTTTATGTATATTTATTTTCTTTGTCTTCATTATGTAATTTGCCCTGCATGTTATTGTACTATATAAAGAGCCATAGGGCTTCATCAATGAGTAATTCATTCTTTCCTTTCCACAAATATTAATCATGCACAGCTTGGAACATCTTTGGTAGGCTCTCTTGCTAGGGCCTTGGTAAGTACATCTGCAGTCTGATATCCAAAGCTAAAATGAGTAGTGGAGATAATGCTCTTATGTATCAATGTCTCGAGTGTAGTAACAGTCTACATCGATATGCTTGGTCCTCTCATGGAAGGCTGGGTTGTTGGCGATGAAGAGAGCAGCTTGGTTGTCGCATTGGAGGTGCACCTCAACAGTTAGGTTAGTAAGAACAGATCTGACCTACATTATTTCTGTGCTAGCATGCGCCATGGCCTTGTATTCTGATTCTGCGCTGGATTTGGCAAAACTGTATGCTTCTTTCTCTTCCATGACACCAAGGAACTCCCTATCAACATTGCAAAGCCAGAAGTAGACTTCTTGTCTTTGGAACACTTGCATAGTTTTCATCTGCACGAGCTGTAACAACAAGGGATTTACCTCTGCTAAATAGAAAATCAGTTCCAGATGAGGCCTTCAAGTACCTTAGAATCATATGGATTGCATCCATATGTGCATGTCTAGGACGCTCCATAAACTGACTCACTTTGTTCACTGCAAAGGATATATCTGGCTTAGTGATAGTCACGTAAAGAAGATTCCCAACAAGCTTCATGTACCTCATCTTGTCAACCTCCTCAATGTCATCATCATAGAGCTTCATGCTCGGGACCATGGGAGTAGTGGCAGGCCTGCAATCTACCATGGCTATTTTAGGGAGAAGATCTGTAACATACTTCTTCTTGGTTATCACAAGACCTCGTTGGTTCCTGGCGAACTCCAGTCCAAGGAAATAACGTAGGCTACCATGGTCCTTGGTCACAAACCGCACACCAAGATAATCCTTAGCAGCATGGATGCCCTGCTCATCGTCCCCTGTAACAATAATATCATCAACATAAATAAGTATGACAACAGTACCTCACCGAGTCCTCTAAACAAATAATGAATGATCGATAGCTGATCTTACGAACCCTTATTGCTCTATCAAGTCCGAGAGCTTCTGGAACCATGCTCTTGGACTCTGCTTAAGGCCATAAATGGCCTTGTGGAGCCTGCAAACCTTCTGACACACCCCCTCAGCAGTGAACCCGGATGGTTGCTGCATGTAAACCTCCTCCCGTAGGTAAACACAGAGAAATGCATTCTCCACATCAAGCTTATAGAGGAGCCAATCCCGTATCACTGCAACTGATAGGAGTATACACAGAGTAGAATGTCTGGACACTAGAGGGAATGTATCCTGATAGTCAATTCCATATGTCTGGGTGAACCCAGGTGCTGCAAGTCTCGTCTTGTAGAGATCTACATTGTCATCTATTTAGTGCAACACCGTGAACACCCACTTGCACCCAACAAGGGATGCGCTAATTGGATCTGAAACAAGGCTCCATATGCCATGCGGCTGTAGCGCGATCGTCTCCTCCTCCATGGAAAGACACCACTGACTGTCCAGAATAGCCTCCTGATATATCAGTGATATTTCTACGGTTGACAGTGCCAAGGTAAATCTTCTGAAATCCTCTAAAAGTCTGCTCTAAGAAACTTGGGTTGCAAGAGGATATGGAGCACGAGTACGTCTCTGCTTTCGCAGAGCAATAGGCACATCGAGATCATCTACCATCTCCTGAAACTGTAAGTTTCCCTCTTGAGAGGGTACCTGCTCATCCTGTAAGGAATCTTGCTGCATAAACAACTCAGTAGTGCCATCAGTAGAAACAATGTACTCATTATATACCTGAGACGTGATGGATGATGGTGAAGACCTATGAGCAAGAGGAACAGAGCAAGACTTACGAGTAAACACACGTGGTAAAAACTGAATCACGATGGGTGGCGGTTCACTGACAGCCACATGAGCAGGTGTAGATACTAGAGGTGGCGGCGATGGTGGTGAAGGAGGTGATGTAGGTGGTACCGTGGGAGAGCAGGTGCATGGGGTGGTAGAGCTGTAGGCGGTGGAGGCATGTAAACCTCTTCATTAGAGTTAGATGGGGCTAGTTTGTCACTTGTAGGAGAGAAATACGTAACAGACTCAAAGAATGTTACATCAGCACTGACAAAGTATTTCTATCGAAGCGGATTAAAACAACGATGCCCTTTCTGAGTATGAGGGTAGCTAACAAAGACATACTTGACAGCTCTGGGGGAGAGCTTACCATGACCAGACGAAAGATTGTGAACAAAGGCCACATATCCAAACACATGGGGTGTAAGGGAGAACAGATCCTTCTCGAGAAACGTAATTGAGAAAGGAATCTTTTCTCCCAAAACAAAAGATGGCATACGGTTCAATAAGTAGTAGGTAGTAAGAACCGCATCACCCCAACAAGAGTTAGGAGCACAACTCTGAATCAGAAGGGTTATGGTCACATTGAGCAAATGACGATGTTTGCACCCGACAACACCATTTTGCTGAGATGTATAGGCACATGAGGTTTGGTGTACAATGCCAAGAGACCTGAGAAACTCTAATAGCTGTAAAGCGCATAACCCTGAGGCATTATCAGAACGTAAATAGTTTACTTGACAGTAACAGAAAAATTCTCTTTATCTCATGAATAAATGATTTAATGAGAGACATGGCCTCGGACTTATTCTTTAACAAGAAAACCCAAGGAAATCTAGAATAGTGATCTACAACAACTAGATAAAAACGGTACCCTGGTGATAAGGAGCAGGACTCAGACTCCAAATATCTAAATGAAGGAACTCGAAAAACGGAGAACTGCTTCGAATGTACCATCCTACATTTGGATGTGCACAATGTTTTTCTTTAAGATGAACAAATAAAACCCAGATCCTTTTATATCTTTAGCATGATGTAGGGTGGTGTGTTAGAAAATATAATGCAGAAGCATATCAGAATAAAATAATAAGAACTTGGAAGAACACATGATTTTAAAGTAGAACCCTACTCCCTAAGGAGCGGGATGAAACCACGGGAGAACAACTCAAAGGGTTGATTCATGCATTGCACTTTCTCAACTGATACATGGGGGTCTGGAGCTTCTTATATAGCCTCTTCAAACCCTCCAAGTCCCACCACTGGTAGATGTGTGATTAAACACTAGGATGTGGTAAATGGATCCTGGAAAGATCCATTTACACATCTATATAGATGTGACGCATACTCCAACACTCCCCCTCAAGCTGGAGCATGCAATGCTCAGCTTGGACAAACAGAAAAAAATCTCAACTCACAATACAAGACACTACAGACAATATCAACTCAACACGCAGAACTATCGGCTGCTATCGAGGGCATTGTTTCTCATGTCGTGCAGGTGAGGAGGACAAACGAGTTGGAATGTGAGTCAAACTGAATCTCCTCGTCGAAGAGCATGTTGTCTGTACTACGCATGTCAGAGTCATTATAGATGAAATGAGTCTCCTCGTCGGAGTACTCTAGCTCGCTACAACATGTGGACACCTGCTCCATCTCTGAAAGGGCCGAACTGAAAAAGTTGTGGAGACATCCTCGTCGGAGTCCACTGTTGCTGGAGAATGGAGTCTGAAAAGTCTCCTCGTCAGAGAATTAAGTCTCTTCCATACTGGCTTAAAGAATGGCATATCTACTCTGGAGTCCTTATGAAACCAAATGAAAACCCTAGCCTACATGGCATAGGGAATGGTATATCTACTCAGGAGTCCCTATGGCGGGAACCACAAAAAAGATCGCAAACACGCGCGAATCAAAATGAAGACTCGGAACCAATCTGATGTCGAGTCTAAAAAAACATAGAGTCTGGAAATCTGGCAATGCATCTGGACTGGAGATCTGAATCTGAACTGGAATCTAACAATCTGGCCTTTTGTAGAACTCTACATAATACTCCCCCTTTCTCCCATACTTGTCGGAAAATAGTGATATCGACAAAGTTAGGAGAAGACATTAAAATGGGGAGACAACAGAACATCACAAATGCCGATCTAAATTTTTTCTCGGCTTTTTTTTTCTTTTAATCAATTTTTTTCGAATTTTTTTATCGCGTACGGTTTTTTTGTATGATCCTCTTTCTCTTTTTTTTCTTTCGGTTTTTTTTCTTTTTTTTAAGCCATCTCATTCGTCATCGTCATTTTTTTTAAATAAGTCGTTTCATTTTTTCCGTTTTTCAGTTTTTCCTCTTTTTTTTCATTTTTTCCCGCTTACGGCTTTTCTTTTGTACGTGCCTTTTTTCAAATTCTTTTTTGAAAAAAAATATATCGGCCCAAATAAGGCCCAATTTGCAGCAGCCTCTCTCTTTTCTTTTCTTTCTTTTTTCTAATCAACCACGGCCCACATGGGCATACATTATTTAGGGTTGCACTTGGGAACCCTTTCTCAAATAGGGCCGCTCCCGGTTGGAGGTTTCCTCGTTCTGTCGTGGCTTGGAGGAAGGTGGAGAGTTGTCGTCGATGGAGGGATATTAAGCGCAGATGAAGCTCGCAGATGGAGCTTGTCGCCTAGGGAGGAGAAGAGCTTCGATTCTCATGTTTCGTGCCATGATGCTTCACGCGATGTGCTTCACGCCATAATGGATGTCTTTGCTCGATAGTCATCGCTGCCGAATGGAGGTGGCCATCGCCGCCTGGGATAGGTGCCGCCAGCGCGTTTTCCTGTCGCATTCGTCTGCGGGAGGAGGGTGGTCGATTGCCTGCTGGAGATCAAAGGAGTGGCGGGCGGCACGATGGGGCTCCGTCACTTGGAGGTGCGACCACTAGTGGTTGGGGCCCTGCTGGGGATGCACTATGGGGCTTCGGTGGCTGGCGACGCCAAGCCACTTGGGAGTGGGGAGCTGCGCTTCAACAACCTGAAGCGACGCTTCGCCTGGAGCTCGGAGGATGAGCTCCGCCTGGAGAAGGGGCAAACGAGGAGCAGAGAAGGGCGGGTCCGCATGGAACAACGAAGAAGTTGGGGCTCCTGACCGCCTACCTTTTTTTTCTCTGCTGCGAGTACCGCTATCAGAGGATGCGACTTGCTGCCTGCAACAAGATGTGTTGCCGTGGAGTCCGATCTCCATATCTTGTGCATAAACATAGAACTTGAATCTTGGAGTTTGCGCAGCTGATGAGATGATCGCAGAATAATTTTTAAGGTTTCATCTAAATCCTAGAACAAGAACTTGATCGAACAATAGACGGACATGAATAATCTTCAAGAATAAGCCAGAACCGAACTTCTTAATAATCGAATCTCAAACCAAAACAAAGAAAATAATGAAAAAACCTTGAGAATCAAACCCTCTCTGATACCATGTTAGAAAATATAATGCAGAAGGGTATCAGAATAAAATAATAAGAACTTGGAAGAACACGGGATTTTAACGTGGAACCCTACTCCTTAAGGAGCGGGATGAAACCACGGGAGAATGCCTCAAAGAGTTCATTCATGCATTGCACTTTCTCAACCGATAGAGGGGGCCTAGAGCTTCTTATATAGCCTCCTCAGACCAAGGTTCGAAATTTCGTCGATATTTTGGGAAATTTCGACGATTTCGATGGAAATGTCGGAAATGGCTCAAAAACCATTTTTTTCAATTTTATTGTAAATTATGACCTTCCAAGTTATTAAATCAATAACTAACTTATAAATACACAATTATTTCACACATATTGCTCATTTATACCCCTCATATTGTACATATCGGTCATATCGGTCATATTGTACAATATGTTAGATATTGCAAATGGAGTTCATCTGAGTACTTTAAACAATGAAACAATAGATACATATAGGCTTATAGCATACGTATCAATCATCTTATCATCTATGATTATGATGGTATGTCACACGCCATATCGAACATATCGTTGTTAATATTTAATACTTAATAACAGACTAACAGTCTTACAACAAGTGAAAATACATATATTTCACGTAGAGTAATAAGAACATGCACATTAATGATTAATACAATAAAAGATTAAAATATATTACCTGGTGATATGTTTGGTTCAGAACCTAGAGTTCTGTGGTGGATCTGAATCGCCCCCCCCCTTCCTTGTTGTCTCACATAACGCATCGCAGATTCAATGAACTCGCAGTATTTCTCCCATGTCATGTACGAGTACATGGCCTTATAATCCATCACATACTACATGTATTGGTGGCCATCGATGCCTATGAGACGAGGATAAGCAGCACTAGATCCGGTATCACGAGTGGCACGACGAGGATGCGAAGTGCTGGCTTGAGATCCTCGGGATGACGACGACGGAGTAGGAGAAGATCTATGCGGAGGAGGAGGATCTGGCGTGTACTAAGGGAAGAAACCATAACTGTCACCGCCAAAGAAGATGCCCTGGTTTTGCTCAGGTTGGCTACCTTGGTAGTTCTCACCGTTGTCGCTACTATATCCCCCATACCCACTGTAACCATATAAATATGATGGAGGTGCATATGCTTGAGGAGGAGGAGGTCCTGGAGGAGGAGCATGAAATTATTCCAGGAAGACGCCAAATGATTTCTCATCGTGCGACGATCCATATCTGCCAAGGGGACTTAGTGTTCCTCCACAATATAGGTTGTCAATGTCTATGCAACTCAGGGAACCTAAAGATGATATCAAATCGTCCATGTAGATGTCGGTTGGACGATGGCCATGACCGTACTCATAATCCATAGGTCCTGGACTCGGACTTGGAACAAACTGTCCATGTGTGTTCCTCTGTCGCTCCATATATTCACACCCTGTGTGTAGCCCTTCCTCAAATCTTGTATCTTGTGGTCCACGACCACCCGCTCCTGACCCACCCGAGTATGTTTCCCCACCATCATCAGGTCCACCACGACCACCAACATCATCATTATCTGCACTGTCATCCTTTGACTTGAATTTGGATTTGGAGCTAGTGGAGAGAATTTCATCAACAGCTACATCAACCTCGACATCCAACCCTCTAAGAGGGTATGTAATCCGCCCGGATCTTGCTAGATAGTCACCTACATCTGCTCCCATTTGTTGTCTTATATTCTCATTTGGTCTTCCACCTGGTTGATCGAGAACGGGAGCACCATTGGAATCCATCCACCTCTGGAGAACATCTTCATTAGCATCGTCATCGTGCATCTTGAAAATGTATGCAAAATCAATAGGGTCTGTGTATTCCTCTTTGTCTTGTCCCTCCCTTGCATGTTTCATCTTCAACCTCAAGTTGTAATGCACGTAGACAAGATCATTGAGCTTCTGTTCTCCCAACCTGTTCCGTCTCTTTGAATGGATCAAGTTGAATGTGCTCCAGTTCCTCTCACAACCACCAGCAGATGCGGTTTGATACAACACTTTCACTGCCACTTTTTGTAGGTTGGGAGCTTCCATCCCGTATAATAACCACCATTCGGCTGCAGAAAAACCAAAAGGAGATAAATCAATAGTAGCAATAAATCACCACATAATCAATGGACTTATTAGTCTTCATCCCTACCAGGAAGAGTATGCCCTGTCCGTTTACCGCAGTAATTCGACTAAAGGAACCCAAGGCATCCCTGAAGTACTTAGCATGCACATAGATTGAAGTCATAAATTGTTACATAATACTTTTAAAGAATATTTTTGTGAGTCCCAATCTAGGTTCAAAATCAAGATTACCTCGTTCATGCATAAGGTCTGTGACTTCTCGTCCTTGACGAGCTTCTCCACCACAATTTGTACAGTTGTTAGAAGGTCAACACTTGTACCAAGACTATTCTTATACTGGTACTTAGGATTTATGTAATACGCTGGATACAAACAAGCACAATTCTCAGATTCTAAAGTGCTATAAAAATGAAAAACAAATATTACATAATACATATTACATACCGGCCTTGTGAAGAGGATGTGAGAGCATCTTGAACTAATGCTCATCTATGATGTCCAACCATGCTTTGGATCCTTTTCCAATTGCTTCTCTGACATTCTCTCTCATGCAGCGCATTGCCTCGTAGATCACTCCCATGGTGGACTTCTTATCACCATCCACGATCTGCAATGCAGAAACAACCGGATCCATGATCTTCATGACCTGAGTCACGTCATCCCAAAAGTGGAGATCATTGATCAATGTCTCTACTATCTGTCCTCCTTCAGTCCGAGTTCCAGGTATCTCGAATCATTCACCTTGGCAACATATGGT
This sequence comes from Ottelia alismoides, assembly GCA_037367405.1. Taxonomy (NCBI): domain Eukaryota; kingdom Viridiplantae; phylum Streptophyta; class Magnoliopsida; order Alismatales; family Hydrocharitaceae; genus Ottelia; species Ottelia alismoides. Next base: position 405,933 of record JAZKJV010011766.1, on the reverse strand, counting down.
TTTCAACCCTGTCTTGTATTGTTTGAGGCTTTGCAACGTTGGAAAATTGGTTGCAAAGCGTGTGATGCCAGACCTCACCAGCTCACCATTGCACATCCGCCTCATTAACGCCATCACTTTCGAATGGTTGTAAATGAATGTGGTGATCGTTCGTGCTTGCTCCACCACCCTTGAGACGAGCTTCCTCTTGCTGAAATCCTTTAGAATTAAATCAATGCAATGTACAGCACACGGTATCCAAAAAAATGCCATAGCTGCTAGACTTCGTTATTGTTTCACCCGATTTCTTGATGTTGCTGCCATTATCCGACACAATTTGGACAATGTGATATTTCTCAACATCTTTGATGATGTCCATCAAATTTAGCAGGTACTTGTGGTCCTTCACATGATCAGATGCATCAACAAATTTCGAAAGGATTGTCTTCCCATCGCAGTAAACGAGGAAGTTGATGACCTGCTTCCTCGTGTAGCTCGTCCACCCATTGCACATCAACGTCACCCCGTACTCTGGCCTTCTCCTCCTCAGCTCGGCAATTTACTCATTCATCTCCTCCTTCTCCATTCCTAGATATTTGTTCATTATCTCTTAGGATGTAGGAGCCATTCTCGCTGCAACGATCTCATCAATGGCATGCTACAGAAATGGCCCGCTAGCAATGTTGGCAGGAATGCTATCCCCAAAGAAGAGCTTGCTGATGGCCTTTCCTACCCTCTCTCGTGCATTGGTGAACATACCCTTCACCGTCTTCTGCCTCGGATCCTTGCTTGACTTGTATTGCATGGATCCGTTCCTCATCAAGAATTGCTCAATTCCCTTCCCCTTGTGTCTTTTGGTGGGTGATGTACTGGTGCACCTCCAGAACCACTCCCACTGCCACATGCACCATAGAAGTTGCCTCGTGCACCATCGCGTTCAAGAGCCATACAATACGACCCATTAAGAATCTGCTAATTATTTTATGTTTTAATTTTCGGAATAATATATTTTTAATTTTTCTAACTCCTAATACACACAAAATCGTAAATACTTGGTGTTTGAAATTGAAAGTATACTCTTAATATTCTGATTTTCTGAAAAACGCATTAGATCTATACATTAGGGTCTTAGATCTAGCAATTAGAAGATCATTTTCGAGAATAACTACCTAAGTGACACAAAACATGTAAAAAAATCATAGATCTAAGATTTAATTTTCGAATTTACTCAATTTTTTAATTTTATTTACAAAAAAAATCGAAACATTTTTCTACTTCCATAACTTAAGATCTGAGTTTATCGTTAAAGAACTCATCATGATTCCACATTAAAACACAAAAACCCTAATTTTCTCTTCCATAGATCTCACAAAATGTTCTCCAAGTACGCTTTACTACATGTTATACACGAGATCCGAGTTATTACATTCATAACTCATCATTATTGTGCATTAAAACACAAAATAACTAATTTTGGTCTCCAAAAATCAAGCTAGATATTCGAAATCTCTCAAAAAAATATGACACTAAACTAGATCAACATCTTAAGAGTAAAACCCCTAAAAAATTTGAAGAAATTGATGAAGATTTGTCCAATTTTGGCTTACCTTGAAGCAAGGGGCGAAATATGAGCTTGGTGGAAGCTTGGAGAAGTTGGCAGCACAAAGTCGGTCGAAATGGGCGAATTTTGACCGACATTTCGATCTATCTCGCCAAAAGTGAGTATTTTTTTAATTGCAGATTCGCTTTTTTGGGCGAGATGACGAGATGACCCGAAATCTCGTCGATATCTCGCGAGATTTCGGGCGAAATCCGGGAAATCGACATGCATATAGGTTTCGAGATTTAGAAGCCATCGATATCGAAATTTTGGCGAAATTTTGCGAGATTTAGATCGCTGCCTCATACCCTCCAAGTCCTACTACTGGTAGATGTCGGACTAAACACTGAGATGTGGTAAATTGATTACCCCTGTACATAGATGTGACACATACTCCAACATGGTGTGATGTAATTGTAACAAAAAATGACATTCTTTGACTTTTCTTTCATATTTTGATTCTATCTTCACTAGTATCTTTTTCAAGAAAATAGGGTGTTTCAATTCGTTTAGAACTCCTAGGAATGACATTTCTTTATGGAGGAAATGTGCATTTCTTGTCGGTCTTTGTAAATTTGAGTGTGTTTTCTTCCTAATAAGTTCAAGCAAATTAGATGATATATTATCTAGATATTGCTGCCTTCCTAGCATCTATTTTTTAGATGAGATAGTACATACAAATGTGGTTTCTTGATAAGTATGACAAATATGCCTGTACGTGTTCAGAAGTGGACAACAGATATTCCTAGTGTTTGGATGTGCATGATAGAGGTTTCCTTTATTTATGACCTACAGACAAAACGTTTAACATAATATTGTATGGCAGTCTAAACAACTATACTAGTTAAACTACAGCGGCTTAAGAACATTTTATAGAAGAGATATATTTCCAAGAATAGTCTTATTATAATGTTGATTTGTTATCTGAGGTTTATTTTTGAAAACTCCCACTGCTGCATTGTTGATACCAAATGTTCTAAAGATATTTTTTTACTCCAGGACCTTTGGATGTAGAATCAGGCCGTCTCTCAAGAGGAAGTGCTCAAAATTACCGAAATTTGAGAAATGCTTTGTGCATAGGTTACGGAAATCAGCTTTCTGAGCGGATGTTACATCACAATGGATACCGAACGCTAGGTTACAGGGCACAACTTGTTCAGGTACCTTGTTTCTTATGCTTCTTGGCGAATCAACTATTACACTGCATATATTGTAGTCATTTGATACTCTCTATCCCTCTATTTATAATGCGGAGATGTCAAAATAGGAATACATAAATGTTGGGAAAATAAAGAGAGAATTATTTCTTGAGCCTTAGGCTCTCGTATATAGGGAGAGATCTATGGGCAAATTACATAAAGTAGACAAAGAGAAAAGAAAATAGATAAACGATACATAAATATGAAATATATCTCTACATTCCCCCTCAAGATGGAGCATAGATATCTATCATGCTCGGCTTGGATAAGCACTTCTGGAAAGACCCCTTAAGTAAGGCTTTGGTGAAAATGTCGGTCGTCTGGTCTCCTGAGCTGACATGAGATGTAGAAATGAAGCATTTCTGGATCATATCGCGTATATAATGGCAATCAACCTCAATGTGCTTTGTCCTCTCATTAAATGCAGGATTATTAGCAATGAATAATGCAGCTTGATTGTCGCATTTCAGCGACATGAGAAGAGGAACATCTATGTATAGATATGTCAGGACTACTTGGACCCACATCACTTCTGTACATGCTTGGGTCATAGACTCATAGCTCTATACTCAGATTCAGCACTGGATCTAGCAACCGCGGTTCGCTTCTTACTCTTCCATGAGACAAGCGACTCTCCGACAAATATAGTGAATCCTAATGTAGACTTCCTGTCCTTTGGGCACCCTACGTAGTTTGCGTCTGCGCATGCTGAGATAGTAACAGTGCCACCCTTTTTAAACAACCCTGCACCTAGAGATGATTTAAGATACCTTAGTATCATTTGTATAGCATCCATACGTACCTGACGAGGTTGTTCCATGAACTGGCTCACTCTACTGACTGCAAATGAAATATCAGGTCTAGTAATGGTAACATAAAGAAGCTTTCCCACCAGTTCCCTATGTCTTCTCATGTTAACCTCATCCGTATCATCATCATACAACTTCATGTTTGGATCCATGAGTGTAGAAGCAGGTCGACATCCAAGCATACCCTTGTCACTTAGCAAGTTAATGACATATTTTCTCTGAGTCAACACAAGCCCTTGTTGATTTCTGGCAAACTCCAATCCCTGAAAGTATCTAAGTGCTCCTAGATCCTTGGTAACAAATTAACGGCCCAGAAATTCTTTTGCTCTTTTCATGTTGTGCATATCATCTCCTGTAATAAGTATATCGTCAACATAATAATAATAATCGTACCTCTGGAGGTCCTCTATACGAAAAGAGAATGATCTGCATTCGATCGTTTGAATCCTTGCTTCTCAAACAAATCTGAGTGCTTCTAGAACCAAGCTCTCGAGCTCTGCTTAAGGCCATAGATTGCCTTATGAGCTCTACACACCTGTGAACACTCCCCCTCAGCGGCAAACCCTAACGGTTGCTTCATGTAGATTTCTTCATGAAGATCACCATCCAAAAAGGCATTCTTGACATCCAATTGAAATAGGGGCCAATCTCGAATCACGGCAACAGATAAACGAATCCGTAAGGTAGAATGACGAGCAACTGAAGAAAATATGTCAAGATAATCCACCCCATATGTCTGAGTAAACCCCCGGGCAACCAGTCGAGCCTTGTACCTATCAATGCTACCATATGCATTTTGCTTCTTTGTATGGGGCGACGGTCCCCTGGGCGGCGGGGCCCTGGGCAGCGACAGCGTGAGGCTCGAAGGGTGAAGGGATTAGGGTTAGGATTAGGTACAGGAGCTCCGGTCTAGGACTGTCGCTCGCGTGAGGCTCGAAGGGTGAAGGGATTAGGGTTAGGATTAGGTACAGGAGCTCCGGTCTAGGACTGTCGCTCTGATACCAGTCGAACCTTGTACTTATCAATAACCATGAAGTATAATGGAACGGTAGTTATAAAAAATCTCATAATATATAATAAAAGAATATCTAATAGAATATCCATTTGCCATGATATCCAGAAGATATTCTAAGCAGTTCATGATACAAGTATTTACATGCACCCAATCAAATAGGTACAAGACATTACAAACAGTCTAAGACGATGTACCGACACATGGCTTGGTATATTCGTAAATCGACGAGGTAGTCATAAGAGCAAAGGCATCACACAAGTAAGTGCACTGGTATATTAAAAACATTTACCAATATTTGAATCCTATACCAGTATATGTAAGTCTTCATACGAAATTACTCCAAGTGGTTATACTGGCGTATAAAACATCTATACCAGTGTGCTGAAATTTTAGTGTTTTTGACAGTAAAAAGGTTGTACTGGAATATGATTTCTCAGGCAGGTAAATTGTTGTCTCCATGCACTTCAAATATTCAAACCTATACTAGTATCTACAATAAAGATTTTGAGAAGGCCTATATTGTTGTCTTTTAATGTGTAGCGTGAAAAGCAGTAGTGATATCAATAATGTTAAAGAGTAATATATTATGAATATGGGCTCCACAAATCAAATGACATGTGACCCAAAATTATTTCATGCCTACATAGTATCGTCTAGTAGGGATTATGTGTCTATCACGGATGAATCTCAGTGGTTGGTAAAGGGAGTATATTTCTCTTCAATAAATTTTCGTTCATAACAATTGTTGGGGATGAATCCGATCAAACACCACACCAATAGAACCATGATCATAGAAGAAAGCACACATAATCACACAATATGAGGATTTATAGTAGTTCGGTAGCATACCTATTCCACTTGCTCACACCAGACTCTCTATTATTGCATGAATGATTCTGGGATACAATATGTGGTGCCCCAAGGCCCTTTTATATTGCAACAAAAGAATATCAATTGTATTCAGCAATCCTCACCATCAGCTCTCAGCCAATCATTCTGTTTTGCTTTCGAAGGGGGGACGCCTCGTTCTTCTCAAGGCGGTGCTTTCGTCTATCCCCGTATATTTCTTATCTAACAGTCGCTTGCTGGTGGGGATTCGTTGTCGTCTCGAAAAGCTCATGAGGAGGTTTTCGTGGGGCAATAATGGGGAGTTGGCGGATGGAATGCATTTGGTGGGGTGGGATGTCGTTACCAGGCGCAAGAGCGATGGGGGGCTGGGCATCCGGAGATTGGACCATGTTAATGAGGCCCTTCTTCTTAAATGGGTCAGCAGGTTATGGGGCCCTGGTGAAGATTTCTGCTCTCAGGTTCTGCAGAAGATTCATCTTATTGGCGGAGCGCTTCCGGTGGCGGCTGCTAGGTTGGGGCCGATCACACCTTTTTGGAGGGGGATGTTAGAGACTTACGCTAAATTCTCCTATTTATTTTCTCCGGTGCTTGGGGATGGTCGAACTTTCAGCTTCTGGAATGATGTTTGGGTGGGAGAGGAGCCCCTTTCTTCGCGGTTCCCTCGATTGTTCGCTTTGGCGGTGGATGGGAGTGCTAGCGTGGCGTCTTGCCGATCTGAGGCGGGTTGGTTCCCGCTCTTCCGTGATAGCCTCTCGGAACAGAGGTTTGCCGACTATCTTCTTCTTCTGGAGACCATCGGGGGGGTCGGTCAGCCCTCGACCGGCTGGGCCTGGAAGGGGGGTCCTTTCTCGACCAGGTAGGAATTTATGGTGGTCTCTTCCTCCCATCATCCCGACCCGGAGGAGGTGGTGCGTGATTGTCGTTTCCTTTGGACTCTACGGCTTCCGGAGCGGGTGGGGTTCTTCCTCTAGCTGGTTCAGAGACAGAGATTGATGGTAAGGGATCGTTGCGTGAGATTGATTGGGAATATTCCGGATACTTGTATTCTTTGCAGCGATGCCGTGGAAACTTTAGAGCGCATGTTCTTCGCGTGCCCGACGGTGCGGGACGTTTGGGAGGAGGCGGCCGATGACTGGGTGTGCTCCTCAGATTTTGCCCCTTTCTGGGACTCGTTGGTGGCAAACAAGGGCAGGGATCGTAGGGAATTGCTCCGGCCCTTGGCGAAGGCTTGGGTGATTTGGCTGGGACGGAATGATGCTATCTTCTCAGGACAGCGTTTTTACAAGGAGAATGTGTTGATTCATTGTACCCGTTTAGTTGAGGATTGGTCGTTGTTGTAGGGTCCTTTTTGGTACCGCGGTTGGTACCTTGTAATGTTTTTTCTTTTTCTTTTTTTCTATTAATATATGCGTGGGGCGGACACCGCTGAGTGTTTCCCCCTTTTAAGACTTCAAAAAAAAAAGATCTCAGCTAATCAGGATGCAGGTGACAGATCAAGCATCTTAGCAATTCAACCCAACAACTCTAAGTCGATCAGTATGTAGGAGGTAATTTAAGCATTTCAACAATCCAGTGCAGCACCTCTCAACCAATTAGGATTCAGGAGGTGGATCAAGCAACTTAGTAATCCCCAATAGCTCTCTGCCAATCATAAGACAGGAGGGAGATCAACTACATCACCAATGCTCTCCACAAGTACTCAGTCAATCAGTATTCACGGGATAGATGTCAATAATCTCCCACTTGAAAACTACTTGTGGTACATGCCACGGCTGCTGTACTTGGATCATCATGAACAGTCTCAGTGTGAGATTTCCCTTGTTTTCGATGTTTTAAGACCAATAGAAGTTGAATATGTCTTTAGCTTCTCCATCACCACGAACTTGTTGAACATTATTTTTTACTAAAAAAAAGTGGGAGCCCTCCCAAGGCGGGAGTCACCACACCAACTCTTTCATTAATATCAAAAAGGTACATCAGTTCGAGATCCAGAAATTATACAAAGCATTACAATGCGTGAGCACATTCTCGTAATAAAAGCGCTGGCCCTTGAAAATGCAATAATTCCTGCCAGCCCAAACAGCCCAAAGAACAACAAAAAGCCTCGAGACGTCGTCCGAAGACACAAGACCCACCGACCTAATCGATCTCCAAAAATTCTCCAAGATGGATGCATGAACCCAAGCCAACCCCAACAAACCCCAGACCTGCTCCGAAGACCGGCAGCCGACGAAGATATGCTCCGCGTCTTCCATAAACCCCTCGCATCTATCGCAGTTCATGTCTGCCACGCCAAAAAGCCTTCCCCTCCTCACTTTGTCACACAGACGGTTTCTTCTCAGGCACTACAGAAACACCTTTATCCGAGTAGGTATCTTGGCCGCCCAAATAACCTTCATGTCCGCAAAGAGGTCGACGTCGCGCCCCACCCCCCCACCCCTCAGCTTCCGGTAGGCCTTCTTCACAGAGAATCTCCCATCCGCCCACACAAAACAGTCCGCTCACCTGACAATTCACCCGGAGAGGGAATCTCGGACTGCATCCGCAAGAATTCATCCAGCCGCTGATCTCGAACTTGTTGAACATACCCGCAGAATTTTTTAATGTATGGATTTTCTTCGACTCAAATTGTCCATCTTCTAGTTGCGTTCGAATGAAGTGGTACTTCATATCAGTATGATTGGTCCTCGAGTGAAAGATAGAGTTCTTTGCACGATGAATTGCACTTTGACTGTCGTTGAATAATTGACAATCTTTACTTTCTTTATTTTATTCTTTCATCATATCATTCAACCATATCATTTTCTTGCAAGCTTCTGTTGTCACCACATATTCTGCTTTAGTGATCGAGATGGACACTATCTTCTGGATTATAGAGATCCAACTATCGGTTCCACTCTTGTGCTTTTCCTACCATCGATATTTCCTGCAAGATTCGAGTCCAAGAAACCTTAATAGAAATGTCAGTATTTTCGTAATATAATGCCATGCTAGAGGCAGGGACGGAGCCAGAACATTTTTGAGGAAGGGGCACGAGGTTTTTTAAAAAATGTCTATCAATCACAGTACAATCATTTTCATTATATAACAATAATTGTTATGGACAAATTATATCTATAGTTTTCACGTATATTTTTTTATCAATTTTGAACTTATTCATTATATAATAATAGTCAATTTTGAACTTATTTTTTATCAACTATATCTTTTTATTCAATTTTACATAAATTGATATCATATATGTTCCACAATGTCGGGATTTTTGTAAATGATATTTATACTTTTTTTTAAAAAAGTAAGTTATATTCAAGTATTTTAATTATTTTAAATTTAGTATACGGATTTTGGTTAATTACAACATAAACTACTCTTATTCCGAATCTGGATCAACTCAAAAATATAAAAACCTAATTCTATATTTTTATCAATAACAAGAAATATTAATATCTATGAAGAAAAATATGTCGATAAAGAGTATACGTGCATTTGACCACTTTACTTGATAATAAATAGGACCAATGAATAATATATGAGACTTGACAATAAATGATTTTTTTAAATTTATTTTTTTAGATTGTGAATTAAACCCCTTATTTGTATAAGTGATAATGAGATTGGATTAAGATCGATTCATTCTACAGTTCAACTCTAAAAAAATGGGTAATCAATAAGATTAGGGTAGGGATCTATTATAACATGATCAATTGAAGAAATTATCCAATATAGGTTGATTTGAGGTAAAATATATTATTTTTGGGTAGGAATTTATGTTAAGAGACATATTATTTATTGGTAAAAATTATTGAACTTTTCTAAAAAAATAAGGGGCATGTACGAGTTTTACCCTCAAAAAATCCAAATGAGGTATTATAATTATGAAATATTATAATTATTTTTACCTTAAAAATCTATAGAAAAAAATTACATATACATATATCATGTAATTCCAAAATTAAGGGGGGGCACTTGCCCCTCCTTGCCCCCCCCCCTTAAATCCGTCCATGGCTAGAGGTTCCTCTCAGATATCGTATAATCCACTTTACAACTTCCCAATGTTCCTTGTCAGGATTTTCCATGAATCTGCTCACAACTCCCATTGCATGGAAGATGTTTGGTCTTGTGCAAACCATTGCATACATCAAACTACCAACATCAGACTATGATACTTTGGACATGTATTCATGCTCCTCGTTCGTAGCAATATTTTTTTCCTTTGAAAGTTTGAAGTGACTCCCTAAAGGTGTTTGAGTAGGTTTTGCATTTTTCATACTAAACCTCACAAGTACCTTCTCAATGTACTCTGATTGAGACAATCTCAGCTTCGTGTTCTTCATGTCTCTGCTAATCTGCATTCCAGTGATTTTCTTTACAGGATTTAGATTCTTCATATCAAACTCTCTTTGGATAACATTACCTTAAGATTTTCTATTTCTTCCTTGCCGGAGCCTGGAACAAGCATGTCATCTACGTACAATAATAAATTGGTATAAGACATACCAAGATTTTTGAAGTAGCAATAGTGGTCGACGTGACACTTGTTGAATCATGTATTGGTAATGAAATCATCAAACTTTTTGTACCATTGTCTTGGTGCGTGCTTCAAGCCATAAAGTCTTTTCCGAGCTTGCAAACCATGTCTTCTTTTCCAGTAGTTGCATAGCCTTCTGGTTGTTGCATGTAGATGTGTTGGTCAAGATCTCCATGGAGAATATTGTCTTGACATGCAGACAACATGTGCAAAGATATCTGTGAAATCAACTCTTACTTTTTTGTTGAAAGCCCGTTGCCACTAGTCAACTTCCTCCTTCACCATGTGCATCCACTTATTGTGCAAAGCCTTCTTTCCCTTCAGTAGTGGGACTAAATCCCACGTCTTGTTGCTTGTATCTAACAGTAATGTCAACTTCCTCCTTCACCATGTGCATCCACTTATTGTGCAAAACCTTCTTTCCCTTCAGTATTGGGAATAAATCCCACGTCTTGTTGCTTGTGGGGAAGTCCATCTCACCATCCATGACTATCTCCTACTACTTCATTGTCTCACCTTGTAATGCTTCATCAAAGTATTCAGGCTCACCATTATCTGTTAGCAATAAGTAATTCAAGGAATGCAAATGCATTGTTGTGGGTTTGCTATTATGGAAGATTTCTCTAACATCGGTGTTTGTGAATTATTCTATGGGATGTGTTGCACATTATCATCTTTTAGTTGTGATGTGCTTTGTTTAGGAGTTTCATCAAACTCCACACAGTCTAGTTTTTCAGTTTTCTTTTCTTTTATCATTTATCCTTGTGCAAGGAAGACTCATTGAATGTAACATCAATGCTTTTGGTTGTCTTTTTGTTCTCCTAATCCGACAATCTACATATGTAGTTACTTGTACCATTGTCAACAAAGATGTGCTTCCTTGCTTTGGGATCAAGTTTCCGTTGTCTTCCTGCTCAATGTGAACATAAAATGTGCATCCAAAGACACGTAAATGAGAAAGTGTTACCTCCTTTCTTGTTTGTGCTTCTTCTGTAAGATCCCCATCTAATGCAACAAATGGACCTCGATTGATTAAGTATGTTGTTTTCACTGCATTAGCTCAATGTCGCTTGGGTAAACCTGTATGTATCCTCGTGCTTCTCGCACACTCTAGAAGAGTATGCATTCAGCGACACCATTCTGTCTGGGATTTCTTAGGATCGTTTTTAATCTCCTGATTTGGTTCTGAGTACAGTAGGATTCAAACTCCTGATTGCAGCGTTCTCCCCATTGTCTGACTTGAGACATTTCAACTTTAGACATGTCTCCATCTCTACTAAAACCTTCCACATCTTGACGGTCTCAAATACATTATATTTGTGTTTGATAAAATAAACTCACAATTTTCTAGTTGCATCATTAATGAAAGTAATGAAATAGTGAGATTCACCAAGGGATGGTACCTGAGATGGCCCTTATATATCTGTAATAACAACCTCCGGTCTTTCGTTCTTTTGCATTCTTGCATTCTTTGTGAAACTGACTTTCTTCTGTGTTCCCAAGATACAATCTTCTCAAAAGTCTAGATCAACAGTATGGAATTCTATCAACTTTCTCTTCTTCAACATGATCTTCATTCCCTTTTTGCTCATATAACCAAATTGTCTATGCCAATTGCTAGCATTATACTTAGAGGATGTAACATTCATCCTATCATATAAGCTTGATGCAATATATATGGTTCATTCTTTCTTACCTCGAGAACATCCTCAATGTGCATCTTCTAGAATGTGGAGTTCCTTCCATTGAACTTCTAGATCTTGTTCTTTGATTCTTCCGCCTTCTGTGTAGAGGTTGATCTCCAAACCTTGATCTGATACCAGTTGTGGACAGATCCGATCAAGCACCACACCAATGGAACCACAATCAAAGAAAAAAGCACGCACAATCGTACAAGACGATGATTTATAGTGGTTTGACAATGTGCCTACTCCACTTGCTCACAACATACTATGTATTATTACTTGAATGATTTTGGGATACAAAATGCGGTGCTCAGGTTGTTTTTTATACTGCAACAAAAGAATACAAATTTTATTCAACAATCCCCACCATCATCTCTCGACCAATCAGGATGCAGGAGGCGGATCAAGCATCTCAGCAATCCAATGCAACAGCTCTCAACCAATCAAGATGCAGGATGTGGATCAAGTATCTCAGCAATCTAGCGTGTGAAAGGAAAAAATGAGAATTTTTTTCACGAAGCCCTAGAGCTCTCTTATATAGGAGAAAAGCTCTATGGGAAAATTACATAAGATAAACTGGAAAATAAACAAATATAAATAAAGATCACAATACATAAGAATCTCAACACTCTCCCTCAAGCTAGAGCATATATATCTATCATGCTCAGCTTGGAACAACAACGATGAAAATGATCCCTCGCTAGAGCTTTGGTGAATATGTTTGCAATCTGATCTCCTGAAACAACGTGAGTAGTAGAGATCAACCCCTTTTGGATCAAGTCACGAGGGTAGTGACAATCTACCTCAATGTGTTTTGTTCTCTCATGAAAGGCTGGATTATTAGCAATGAACAGTGTTGCTTGATTATCACATTTGAGGTGCATAGGAAGGGGCACCTCAAAAGCTAGGTCAGTCAGAACGGATTAAACCCACATCATTTCTGTACTCCCTTGGGCCATAGCCCTATATTCTGATTCAGCACTGGATCGAACAACAATTGTATGTTTCTTACTTCGCCATGAGACCAGTTAGCTACCAACAAACACAATGAAGCCTGAGGTGGACTTCCTATCCTTGCGACAACCAGCATAATCGGCATCTACACATCCAGTAACTGTGAGAGATGTATCCCTTCTGAAAAGAAGACTTGCTCTTGGAGAAGATTTCAGGTATCTCAAAATCATCCACACTGCATCTATGTGAACCTGTCTGGGCTGCTCCATAAACTGGCTGACTCTGCTCACAGCAAATGATATATCAGGCCTGGTAATAGTAATATATAACAACTTTCCTACCAGCTTTCTGTAACGTCTCTTATCCATCTCTTCAGAGTCATCATCATAGAGCCTAGCATTAGAATCCATTGGTGTAGTAGCAGGTCTGCATCCGGTCATACATGTCTCAGATAAAAGGTCAGTGACAAACTTCCTTTGCGTCACACCCATACCTGTTGATTTTGTGCAAACTCCAAGCCAAGGAAGTAATGTAGTGTACCAAGGTCCTTGGTCACAAACTGTTGTCCAAGGAAATCCTTACTTGCCTGAATCCAGTAACAATGATGTCATCAACATAAACCAGAACAACGACAGTACCTCTCTGAGTTTTCTTAACAAAAAGAGAATGATCTACAGTAGGAGGAACCCCTTTTGTTCAATCAACTCTGAGAGCTTATGAAACCAAGCCCTCGGACTCTACTTAAGACCATATATGGCCTTATGAAGACGGCACACCATACTGGACTCCCCCTCAGCAGCAAACCCCGACGATTGCTGCATGTAAACCTCCTCCTGCAGGTCACCATACAAGAACGCATTCTTTACATCTAATTGGAAAAGCGGCCAATCACGTACAAAAGCAACATCAACAAGAATGCGTAGTGTAGAGTGGCGTGCAACAGGAGAAAATGTGTCCTGGTAATCCACCCATAGGTTTGGGTAAACCCTCGAGCAACCAACATGGCCTTATATCTATGCACAGTGCCATCTGCTCGGTGTTTTACAGTAAACACACACTTGTTGCCAACCACAAACGCTCCTGGCGGAGCATGTACAACGCTCCTTGTACCACGGGATTGTAAGGCTGTCATCTCCTCCTCCATAGCTAGACGTCAATGGTCACTCTGTAACGCCTCCTGTTAGGTTCGTGTTATATTTACAGAAAACTGTCCCACAACAAACCTCTGAAAATCCGTGGAAAGACGATCTAAAGAAACATGTGAAGCTATAGGATGCATAGCGCAAGCCCGCTTTTGCCTCTGGAGAGCTATAGGTATGTCCAGATTCTCATCACTTGTAGAAGATATAGTATCCACGACATCATGTACCTCAGTCTGTACATGGAAATCACCAGTGCCATTAGAAGAGCTCAAATGTTCAATACATACCTCGGACGTGCTGGATGATGGAGGAGGCGCATGAGCATGGGACCATCGCTGGTAAACCTGCGGAAAGAAAATAGGAGACGGTGGAGGTGGCAGTGGAGGTGGTAGTTGAGATGGCGGTGGTAGCGGTGGTGGAGGTGTCAGTGTAGGAGGTGGAGATGTAACGTGGATCGGAGGAAGAGGCATATAGACCTCTTCTCCATCCTCTAACGAAGTAAGCATGTCACCTTGGGAGAGAAATACATAATGGACTCAAAAAAGGTGACATCAGCACTGACATAGTACCTTCGTCAAACAGGGTCAAAGCAACGATATCCCTTTTGGGTCTTAGAATACCCAACAAACACACATTTGACAGCTATGGGAGAGAGTTTGTCAAGACTAGGAGACATTTGATGAACAAAAGCTACTGAACTGAAAACACGAGGCGTAAGGAAAAAAATATCCTTCTCGGGAAACGCTATCAAGAAAGGGATTTTCTCCCCCAACAATGAAGAGGGCATACGATTAGCCAGATAACAAGCAATTAGAACCGCATCTCCCCAGTATGAATGAGGAGCACGACTCTGAATAAAAAAGGTTCTGGTAACATCCAAAAGATGGCGATGTTTTCGTTCAGCCGCCACAATCTGTTGTGAAGTATATGCACAAGACGTCTGATGCACAATACCATGAGACCTAAGGAACTGAGAAAGCTTAGTGCAAATTCCAGTGCATTATCTGAACGTATAAACTTGATTTTTTTGCTGGAAAAATGTTCCTTATTTCATTAATAAAGGACTGAATAACAGGACCAGCATCAGACTTGTTTTTAAGAAGAAAGACCCAAGACAATCTCGGAAACTCATCGATTGCAACAAGATAAAACACGTGTCCCTGAAGATCTGGGACATGGCTGGGACCCCAAATATCAAAATGGATTAACTCGAACAAACTATGACTACTTCGATCCTGACGACTCTGGAAAGTAGACCGATGATGCTTCCCAAGCTGGCAGGCCTCGCACTGGAAAGTGCAGTGAGGTGAAATCTGTGGAAGAACATGACTCAGCTTTTGTAGAGGAAGATGACCAAATCGAAGATGCCACATATATGGAGAAACAGATCCAGTGTGAAGAGAGGAGACATCATCATATGGAGATTGCACTAGTCTGTATAGTTCCCGTTGCTCACGGCCAGCTCCAATCACCCTACCCGTGAGTATATCCTGAAACACAAGAGCAGATGGATCAAATATGGCACGACAATGTAAATCTTTGGTGATTTGACTAATTAATACTAAATTCATTGAAAAATCAGGAGCATAAAGAACATTCTGAAGCCTCAATCCTTGAGAGCTGGTAGATCCAGATGTAACAGGCATAATCTCCCTTAGCCGTGCCACTAGCTCGTCAAATCTCTGGTCAGATATAGGTGATGGGCTCCCAGCCTGTTGTGTCTGCTCTGCAACTCGAACTGAAGTAGGAAACCCATGCTTGGAATAGCAGGTTTCCTCAAAGTGGCATGGCATGTGGCAGTAAGTGCATAGCTGACGGGATCGACTACCTCCTCCTCTTCCCCGTTAGGACCTCCCTTACCACGATATGGTGTAGGACTTCCTCTACCACGTGATACAGCCATAGCTGAAGATGTCTGAGACTGTAAAGTACTACCAGAGGATATAGACGGTCTACTCAATCTGCGATATGCCTCCTCCATCGTAGGTATGATGGCATCGGTATGGATCTGGGCACGAGTTGCATCATACTCGGGTCAAGGGTTGCTAGAAAAACCCTAGTCATCACTGAGTCTCTGTACGCCTTGAGCTGCTTTGGTGTATTCATGTAGCTTCTCAAGCATACCCCTCAAAGAAGTATAGAGAGTATGAAGGGGGCGACCATTCTACTTTAATGTGAAGATATCATACTGAAGCTGCAGTATCTTCAATTCATTATTCGTCAGTGATTATATAGCGGTGAGAATATCCCACATAGCCTTTGCAGTAGACTGAGTCAAAATATCATTGGCTATCTCCATTGACACTGTCCCGGATAACCACACACGTGCATCTGCATCATCTGCCTCCCATGTGGCATTTGTCCCAGTCTTGTCACGTGGCTCCTCTGTCGTGAGGATATGCTTCTTGTCATTTCATTGCATTAAACTCATGAACTGCATGGCCCACAGTTCATAATTCGTTCCATCCATCTTCACAATCGGTGTCGGACCTTTGAAAGCACCCGGGGATGAAATATCTGCTTTGTTGTCTGACATGATGACAACTATCTCTCAAGACTGGGGTTGCAAACTGGACAAATTTTGTCTACACAAACATATAGGAAGATGGTTGTGGGTGTAGACTCAAACCGCAACTACTTCCATTCCTTAAGTACTCCTTTGGGTCGCTAGGGTGTCTTTAGACAATTAGGTCACACCCTAGAGGACCAAGTGGGAGCCCTAGAAAGCACCTGCGGCTGTGAGCGATGGAGGAGGTGTTTACGTCACTGGAACGTCACGCGGCGACGCTTATCCGCGCTACGGCACAGGCGTGCAGACACACAGGCGCGAGTGCGTGAGGAGACACACACGGTGTGTGCGCAGACGTGAATGAGGTCGAAGGCACATACGGAGGTACGTGCGCAGACGCACGTGAGGATGAGCGCAAGAGAGAGAGAGAGGCGGGCAGCATGGGGGGGCGGGATCCGCATGTGACGGCGACGGTGCTCGAAGGGTTTTGGTGGGGACGGATCTAGTGCACTGGCTCCGGTTTAGGACCGTCGCTCTAATACCATGTAAAAGGGAAAAAATGAGAATTTTTTTCACGAAGCCCTAGAGCTCTCTTATATAGGAGAAAAGCTCTATGGGAAAATTACATAAGATAAACTGGAAAATAAACAAATATAAATAAAGACCATAAGACCTAAGAATCTCAACATTGCGTAACAATGCTCATCCATTCAGGATGCAGGAGGCGGATATGCCCCTCAACCTGATGTGCCCCTCAACCTTCTCTTGTAGTAAAGAGCTTTGCATGACTTGGTTAAGGGGAGGAAGATTGGTATTAATGTGTTATCTAACCGTTGTATTTACTTCATGTTAAGTTTTCGGCTGGCTTGGCACCTACCGTAAGAGAAAGAAGGTGTGATGAAGATAATGTGTAGCTTATTATGTAATGGCATAAATGTCTAGGTCATCTTCTTTTTTGAGCTTCTTAAAAAGACATTTATGGCATTATTTGAAATATTATATTGTTCTGTCTATCATGTTTGTTTGAAGGCTTACTACATTCATGTTTTTTATCCGGTTTCTAAAAGGATGACTAGTGAGGTATTTGAGCTTGTTCATTTTTTAAGGGTCTATCAAACATTGCATATACAAATAGTCGTATGTACTCCATCATGTTTATTGATGATTATTCTTGGAACGCTTTTGTTTTTTTTTGTAGAAATATCGTGGTGATGTTAAAAATTGTGAAAAAAATCTTTAGCTTGATTGATAATCAAGATGGAAAGGTAGACAAGCAGTTTCGACATGATTATATCCTAGAGTGTCTCCTCATTTGTGGGATTACTTCAGTTGGAGAATCATTATTCATAATGTTTTCAAAAATTGCTCGTCTCATCGTTTAAATGAAAGGAAATAAATATGCATACCATGGATGTTTACATAACCTTATATTTCCTTAGAATTCTTCTTAAGGAAATATTAATCTAAGAGAAAGTTGTTCTTACTCATTTTTAGCTCATCACTTGAGTACTCTTAAAGGTATTAGATAGAAATATCCCTATCCTAATTGTTCATTATGATCGCCCTCCATTTGTTCTTCCTCCACAAAAAAATCGTTGTTAATCATAATGTAGCGTCAAAAAGTAAAGAAGTTGGAAGTTTGGCCCATTAAGGAGATTTTCTTGTGCTACACCACCACATAAAGGAGATTTTCTTGGGCTACACTACCACACAAGGGATACAAATTTCTAAATCTTGCTCTTTGAGGGGGAGGCAAGTAAAGATGGTTGTGAAACGTAAGAAATGTTGATGTAAATCGTAGCAAGAACAATAAAAATAAGAATGTGCAAGATTTTATGTGGAACCCATACTCCATAAGGAGCGGGATAAAACCACGGGAGAAAGCTTCAAGGAGACCAAGTCCGACCACTCCATAATGTGGGACTAAATAACTGCATACATATATGGCATATATACAATTCTTGCAACACTCCCTTTCAAACAAGAGCATAGACATCCTGGACAAATAAAAAGAAGGCACTCGCTCATACATTGAATGCACGACACTGAGGATAATATCGACTCAATGTGTACTCTGGCGGTTGCGGTTGAGGATGGTGCTTATCATGTCATGTTGGTGAGAAGGAATCGGAGGGTTGGAATGCGAATGATGATCCGTAGAGAAATCTGGATCGACAATCGGTCCGTTTGCTCTATATCTGTGTTGGTCAAAGTCACTGGTATGAAATGAGTCTTTCTCCTTGAGATCTCTGGTTCTACAATATGTCTCTTTGACTGAAGACTGGTCTCTGAAGGGCAGAATAATGAATGTTGTGGAAATATACATACATAGATCTCTGAAAACAGGTTGCTCTCACTGGGACGTCAAAGTGAGTTCTCTCTTACAGGAACATCGGAAGGATCATGTACTCAAGTTCACGATTAATTAAGGATGGATCTCTGGTTCGTGACTGCACTATATCTAGGAGCTAAAGCTACCATACAGAATTGGTTTCTTTGTCATTGCTATGCAGATTGCACAATATGACAAGGGACCTTTGTGCAAGACTTTTCACAGATGTCTCCAATAGATGTCCCTTTGTGAAACTCATATTGAGATTGTCGAGCAACTTTTCTTCCACTGTGTGAAGATATCTGCTTATTGGTCAGAAATGGATGCAAATTGGTTGGATCTATAAAATCTTGATCCTTTTGGGACTCGCTTTTTTAGGCAAAACAACGCTCTGGAGAGGACTTTCTGAGACCTATCACAACTATGTAGGCAATTTAGCTAGCTAGAAATGGTGCAATATTTTCTTTATAATGCTTTTACTCGGAGAATGTAATTTTCTATTGCAAAACTCTTCCAGATTCTTGGCTACTGTAAGGCTTGTAAGTCTTCCTTTAACTTTTGTAAGTCTTCCTTCAACTTTTCAACATCTTTTAATACATTTGGAGCAGACATCATCGCGTGTTTTTCCTTTTTTGGCTCAATGTTTCTCCCTTTTTTTGGCTAAGAAAAAGGATGGAGCCTGTAGTGAGTTTCTCCGGGTGGGTCTCTGAGAAAATGGGTTACTCCTATAGTGTACCTCAAATGGGTTTCTCCGGGTAGGTCTTTGAGAAAATGGGTTACTCCTATAGAGTACTTCAAATGGAGGTAGAGCCTGAAAACTCTACTCAACAATCCCCATTTCTCTGATACTTGTCGGATTCACGTGTATTGACCAAATAGAGAAAACAAATGAAGAAAGCGTCAGACAAGAAATTCATCTTTCCCCCTTTTTTTGACCTAACCATTTTTTCTTGAATGTTTTTTTCCTTTTTTCCCTTTCTTCTTTCTCTTTTTTTCCAAAGTGGCTGAGCTATCTCATTTTTTTAGCCACTCGCCATCATTGTTTTTTCATCGCATGTTTTCCACTCATTTTTCATTATATCTTTTTTTACAGCCCCTGACTTTTGTAGGCTGCTTTTTTTCAGTAAATATGTCTCATTGGGCCTTTAAAACTGGGGTCATTTCCCACCTTCTCTCCCTTTTTTTGGTTCCTTTTTTGGATTTGAAGCAATCCATATTTGACCCCAAAATAACTCAAACAGTTAAGTTCTCGATTTATCAAATTCGTCCCTTTTTTAACTCATCTTTTTTTCAATCTTATTTTTTCCATTTTTTTGTACTGCTATCATTTTTTCACCTCAACCCTTCTTTTTTCTCTTCTCTTTTTTTGGAACAACTTTCATATGCTTTTTTAACAGAAAGAACCATGGTCTCTTGGGCCGAACCGAAAAAATAATGAGATAAACCTATTGAGCATTTAAAGGGGCTTAGGGCATCCTTCTTCTCCTCCTGTTCGTTTGGTTTCCAGTTATCACAGGGATAAATCTCAACGTCGATTTTGAGACTATTATGTGTGGTGTTAACTTCTCGCAAGCTAAGAAACCTTCCCCTTTGCGTGTAGATGTACACCAGCATGACGAATGACCACACCACTAGAATACTCGAAAACAAGAACTCAAGCACAAGGATACAAGATCAATGACACTAAACCCTCTTTGTATTAGCAAAAGACTCACTCTAAATGTGTTGTTTACAAATTAGCTTTACCCCTCCTTATATACACAAGTAGGGGGTATACGAAGGGACGCCATTATTACATGTACAATGAATGCAAGGACTCTTCGTCTTCTGCAGATTCGTTCCGATATGACTCTTCACATGCCTTGGCTCTTCATCTTCCGTGCAATCCCTTTGTCTTCTGCAACCGACGCTACGTCACCCGCTCCGTCAGCATGCCATGTCGTCTGCCTCATCAACACGCCATATCATCACGCCATGTCATCAGTAGGCCCCATACTCTTACGTAGGATGTTGCGGCTCAAGCTCTATCAAGTGTTGCCGAACACTTGTGTTGTGCCAAGGGGAACCTACGGTTTCCGAACTTTCGTGTGGTAAACCCCATCCTTAGTTGTCTGTATGCTAAGGTGAAGTCCTTCAAAACTTCATTATGTGGCCACCGAACCACACAGTCATGTGATACCGATATCGCACGGTATTCCTGTTGGAGTATTTGATATATGCGTCATATGTGAGGGAGATGGGTAAATGGATCCCTCCAGGATCCATTTACCCCATCCAACAGGTTTGTCCCACATCGTCCAGTGGTGGGACTTGGAGGCCCTGTGGATGCTATATAAGGAGCCCCAGGCCTCCTGTAACAAAAGAGAGAAAGTGCAATGCATAACACGCCCCTTTGAGGGCTTCTCCCGTAGTTTCATCCCACTCCTCACGGAGTAGGGTTTCACGTAAAATCCCGTCGTTCTTCATGTTCTTTATCTTTATTCATGTTTTCTCTTCCGCTTCCTATTTTCTAACATGGTATCAGAGCGGGTCGATTCTCGAGGATTTTCTTTTATGTTTATTTGTAATTCGTTCGAGATTCGTTTTATGGTAAAGATCTATTGTTCGTGTTCAAGATCTTTTTCATGGCATTCTTGTTCTACGGCTGGATTTATGTCTAGGGTTTCATTTTTGAAACCCTATTTTTCTGTCGTCAAAGCGCGAGGCATATCCAACAGGCGGTGCAGCCAAACACAGGCGGCATCCCCAAACGACGCAGATCCAGCCCTCTGTCGATCCTCCCAGATCTTGATCTTCAGAGCGGCGAGTCTCAGTAGTGCGCCTCCAGGCGGAGGTGCATCTCCAGAGCCCTCGCATAAGGGCACCTCCCTCTCCGCGCTGCACAGGCGCACCCATCTCCAGGATCCATGCGACGAACTGCACCTTCCGGCGATAACCCATCTTCATCCAAGGCGGCGGGAGTCCTCCCCGCGTGCCCTAGCGACGCACTGCACCTCCTCCCGTTGCACATCCTCTAGGCGCGGCAGCCTCTCTCCTCGCAGCAACCTTCTGGCGACACGCGAGGCCTCCAGCCCTTGCCGCACGTAGGCGGCCTTCCTTCCGTACTACAGGCGCCCGCTCTCTCACAGACGGCGCTGTCCTCGACCCCAGGCAGCGTCGAGTTCTTCAGGTCGAACCCCAGGCGTGACCCTAGGCGGTGGGCTTCGTGCTCCCAGGCTGGAGGCGGCGGCATCAAGGTGGCGATGAGCCCCTCTCCTTCTCCGCGCTGCAGCACCTCTCCTCCATCACCCTGGAGCTCCAGCGGCGGTGCGCGATCATCCAGCAGATCCCTTGCGACGGCGGCGTTTGTGAATGAAAAAGAGGGTTCTCAGAAGGGGAACCCTAAACAGGGGGGCCGTTTAAAAAAATGAGGGCTATTTGCTTGGAAGCCGAAGAAAAGAAATGCAGTTATGTAAGGCCCCTTCATTTAGGTCGTGAGTGGTTAAAACAAGAAAATGTTTATGTTATATATATATAAGAGGCGCGTACAAAAAAAAAGCCGTACGCAAGTTGAAAAAAAAAAGATTTACGAAAGCCGTAAAAAAATGTTGTCACGGCTTATTAAAATAATAGCAAAAGAGAGAGAGAGAGAGTCGTTAAAAAAATGATGAAACGAACAAATCTTATTCATGATTTGAGAAGCCGAAAATTTTGTGAACGGCTTATTGGTATTTTGTACCCCATTTTTCATGTCTTCTCCCAACTTTGTCGATGTTCATTTTCCGACAAGTATGGGAGAAAGGGGGAGTATATGTAGAGTCACAGGTCTGTTCCATGATCCAGATTCAGATGTCAGATTCCAAGCCTGACAGTTGTTGATCAGACTCTACAAAATGAAGATTCTCTATGCGAAATTTCAGACTTGATATTCATATTCTGAGTCCACAGTGTGACACGTAGATTCAGACTCGACATTCAGATTGGTCAGAGTCCAAGTTCGAGGCTCTCCATGATGAGAGGCCCATTTTCGAGTTCTCCAGAGAGAGACTCATTTTCAGACACGCACATGTATGCGGTCATTTTCAGATGAGCACATGTTTGCCATCTTCAGTTTCGAGGTCCGCATCATTATTCTTGTTTTGTCGGCCATAGTTTTCATGTGAGCCATAGGGACTCCAGAGTAGAGGACCATTCCTATGCCATGTTGGCAAGGGTTTTCATGTGGTATCATAGGTATACCAGAGCAGTGCACCATTCTCTGAGCCAGATGGGAGAGACTCAGTTCTCCGACGAGGAGACCTCTTTCAGACTCCATTCTCCAGCGACCGTGGACTTCGACGAGGATTGCACAGCCACGACCTTTTCAGTTCGGCCTTTTTTAGAGATGGAGCAGTTGTCCACATTATAGTGGCGGGCCAGAGTACTCCGACGAGGAGACTCATTTCATTTGCAGTTACTCTGACAGGCGCAGTTCAGAGCACATGCTCTTCTACGAGGAGATTCAGCAGACTCACGCTCCAGCCCGTTCGTCCTCCTCACCTGCACGGCATGAGAAGCAACGTCCTCGACTGCAGCAATGTGCGCGTTGGGTTGATATTGTCCGTAGTGTCATGTAGCGTTGAGTTGAGTTTCTTTATGTTTGTCCAAGTTGTGCATTGCATGCTCCAGCTTGAAGGGGAGTGTTGGAGTCTTTGATGTATGCGTCATATGTGAGGGACAGGATCCATTTACCCCATCCAACAGGTTTTTCCCACATCGTCCAGTGGTGGGACTTGGAGGCCCTGTGGAGGCTATATAAGGAGCCCCAGGCCTCCTGTAACAGACGAGAGAAAGTGCAATGCATAACACGCCCCTTTAAGGGCTTCTCCCGTGCTTTCATCCCGCTCCTCACGGAGTAGGGTTCCACGTAAAATCCCGCCGTTCTTCATGTTCTTTATCTTTATCCATGTTTTCGCTTCCGCTTCTTATTTTCTATCAATTCCCGTACCTCGGGTGGTTGGGGTGTTACATACCTCCCCAACCTGATATCCATCAAGCGTCCGTGACTGATCCTGCATTTTCAAAAAATCCTCGATGAGGTCCTCGAACTGTTACAGGGTTATATCACGTTTCCAGCTTGCCTCCTCCTCTGGGAGTTCCTTCCATTTGACAAGGAAGAAGGTCCTCCGGTTCTTCATGCTCCGACCTTCCACACTCCTGCCAAGAATCTTCTCAGCTACCTTCGTATGTTGAACCCGAACGTTAGGATGGGTACGTTTCGATGCCCTCTTGGTTCTATATTCTCTGTCATCATGGTCAAGGTTCGAAATCTCGATTTCGATCTCATTTCGGTGACCTCTAAAACCGAAATTTCGCCGAAATTTCGGGAAATTTCGACGATTTCGGTGGAAAAGTCAGAAAAGGCTCAAAAATATGATTTTTTCCCAATTTTATTGAAAATTTCGATATTCCAAGTTATTAGAACAATAAATAACATACAAATACACAATTATTTCACACATAGTGGTCATCTATACCCTTTATATAGACATATTGGTCATATCGGTCATATCGTCCATATCGGTCATATCGGTGATATTGTTGTAACATTGTTAATACATAATAAAACAAAATAATAGTCTTACAAATACAATACAAGTTACAACAAGTGAAAATTATTAATAACATGCATATTACTGATCAATGCAATAAAAGATTAAAATATAGTACCTGGTGACATGTTTTGTTCAGAACCAAGAGCTCCGTGGTGGATATGAATGCTCCCCCCCTCCTTGTTGTCTCTCATAACGCATCGCAGATTCAATGAACTCGCAGTAGTTCTCCCATGTCATGTATGAGTACATGGCCTTGTAATCCATCACATACTGCTTGTATTGTTGGTCATCGATGCCTATGAGTATCTCGAGACGAGGATAAGCAGCACTGGATCCGGTATCACGAGTGGCACGACGAGGCTGCCCTGAGATCCTCGGGACGACGACGACGGAGTCGGAGAAGATCTCTGCGGAGGAGGAGGAGGAACTGGCGTGTACTCAGGGAAGAAACCGTAGCTGTCACCCCCAAAGAAACTGCCCTGGCTCTGCTCAGGTTGGCTACCTTGGTAGTTGTCTCCGCTACTGTATCTCCCGTACCCACTATAACCATATGAATATGATGGAGGTGCATACTGAGGAGGAAGAGGAGGTCCTGGAGGAGGAGGTTGAAAGTATTCCGGGAAGACGCCAAATGATCTCTCATCGTGCGACGATCCATATCCGCATAAAGGACTTGGTGCTCCTCCGCGATATGGGTTGTCAATGTCCATGAAGCTC
Organism: Ottelia alismoides; assembly: GCA_037367405.1. Lineage (NCBI taxonomy): Eukaryota > Viridiplantae > Streptophyta > Magnoliopsida > Alismatales > Hydrocharitaceae > Ottelia > Ottelia alismoides. The sequence continues at coordinate 381,042 of JAZKJV010011766.1, read as the reverse complement.
AAAGAACCTACAGATGATGTCAAATCTTCCATGTAGCTGTCGGTTGGACGATGGCCTCAACCGTACTCGTAATCCGTAGGCCCTGGACTCGGACTTGGAACAAATTGTCCGTGTGTGTTCCGCTGTCTCTCCATATATTCAAGTCCTGCTTGTAGGCCTTCCTCAAGTCTGGTAGCTTGTGGTCCATGATCACTCCCTCCTGACCCACCTGAGTTTGACTCCCCACCACCACCAAGTCCACTACGACCAACATCGTCATCATCATCATCTCCACTGTCATCCTTTGACTTTGACTTGGATTTGGAGCTACTCGAGAGAATTTCATCAACAGCCGCATCAATCTCGCCCTCCAACCCTCCAACAGGGTCTGTAATCCGCCCGGATCTTGCCAAATAGTCACCAACGTCTGCTCCCATTTGCTGCCTTATGTTCTCATTTGGTCTTCCACCTGGCTGATCGAGAACGGGGGCACCATTGGAATCCATCCACCTCTGGAAAACGTCTTCATCAGCATCGTCATCGTGCATCTTGAAAATGTATGCAAGATCAATAGGGTCCGTGTAGTCATCTTTGTCTTGTCCCTCCCTTGCATGTTTCAATATCAGCCTCAAGTTGTAATGCGTGTAGACAAGATCATTGAGCTTCTTTTCTCCCAACCTGTTCCGTCTCTTGGAATGGATCAAATTGAACGTGCTCCAGTTCCTCTCACGACCGCCAGCAGATGCGGTTTGAGACAACACTTTCACTGCCACACTTTGAAGGTTGGGAGCTTCCAGTGCCAACACTTTGCCGTGGTTGTAGATGAATGTGGTGATCATTCGTGCTTTCTCCACCACCATTGAGACGAGCTTCCTCTTGCTGAAATCAGTAAGTATTAAATCAATGCAATGCGCAGCACACGGGGTCCAAAAAAATTCCGTAGCTGCTGGACTTAATTATTGTTTCACTAGCTTCTTGAAGTTGCTGCCGTTATCCGTCACAATTTGCACAATGTGCTCTTTCCCAACCTCCTTTATAACGTCCTTCATCAACTTCAGAAGGTACCTGTGGTCCTTCACATGCTCAGATGCATCAACAAATTTCAAGAAGATTGTCTTCCCATCGTAGTAGACAAGGAAGTTGATGATCTGCTTCCTCGTGTAGCTCGTCCACTCATCGCACATCAATGTCACCCCGTACTATGGCCATCTCCTCCTCAACTCGGTGATGTACTCATTCATCTCCTCTTTCTCCATCCACAGATATTTGTTCATGATCTCGTAGGATGTAGGAGCCTTCACTCCCGTTCCTGCTGCAGCGATCTCATCAATGGCATGCTGCAAGAATGACCCGCATGCAATGTTGGCAGGAATGCTCTCCCTAAAGAAGAGCTTGCTGATGGCTTTTCCCACCCTTTCTCGTGCATTGGTGAACATTCCCTTCACCGTTTTCTGCCTCGGATCCTTGCTTGCCTTGTATTGCATGAATCCGCTCCTCGTCAAGAAGGGCTCAATTCCCTTCCCCTTGTGTTTCTTGGTGGGTGGTGGTACTGGTGCGCCTCCAGAACTACTCCTACTCCCCACCTGCACCATAGAAGCTGCCCCGTGCACCACCGAGTTCTCTCCTCTCGAACTCGTTCCTCAATGATTCTTGTGTAGCCCGTCTGTATGCCCTCGTCTCCGCTGCAGTCTGAATATCGGCGGGGTACACAAAATCATCGTCGTCTGAATTAGAAATGGCGTTGAATTCTTTCTCGAACATGAACTCCTTCATTTGTTCTTCCCTTCTTACTCTCTACGTCTCCTTTTCATTCTTTCCTTCCAAGCTCGCCTTGACCTTGTCCCTCACATCTTTGGGACAACGCGTGCACTTGGCAACATTCTTGTTGTTGCCAACAAGATGTTGCTTCATCCTTGTGATCCCGCCTCCTCCAACTTCTTCCCACAGAAATTGCATTGCAGCTTCGCCTTATTTCCATTAGGAGCGGAGGCATACCTCCAGCCAATGTCCCCACTGAATTCGCCCCTCTGATCATCAAAACTGTCAGATCCAGAACCGGAACCAGAATGTGCCATGGTGATGATCGTCGAAATCTGCGAGGAAATTCAAGAACAAACATTAAGTTGGCATACAATGCAACTGCTTATGAATATGCAAATTATTTTATGTTTTTAATTTCGGAATTGTTGGGAAAAGAGAACGATATGTTTATTCCATAAGCCCTAAGCTCTCTTATATAGGAGAGTAGCATACGGGTAAATTACATAAAGCATACAACTGAAAAAATAAAAATAACAGAGAGATACAGAAACTACTATATGCCTTAACACTCCCCCTCAAGATGGAGCATAGATGTCAATCATGCTCAGCTTGGACGCACACTTCTGAAATGGGCCTCGTAGTAATGCCTTGGTGAATATATCAGCAGTTTGATTCTCTGAGGTAACATGAGATGTGGCAATGAACCCCTTCTGAATCATGTCACGTATGTAGTGACAGTCAACCTCAATATGCTTGGTCCTCTCATGGATGTTGGGTTGTTTGCAATGAACAGGGCTGCCTGATTATCACATTCCAAGTTCATAGGAAGTGGTATATCAATACATAGATCTGTAAGAACAGCCTTCACCCACATCATTTCTGTGCTAGCCTGGGCCATAGCCCTATATTCGGATTCAGCACTGGATCTAGCTACCACTGTCTGTTTCTTGCTCCTCCATGAGACTAGAGCATCTCCAACATAGACTGCAAATCCTGAGGTGGACTTCCTGTCCTTGGGACATCCTGCATAGTCTGCATCCGCACATGCTGAGATAGAAATCCCTTTTCCCTTCTTGAATAACAAACCTGCACCTGGAGATGATTTGAGATATCTAAGAATCATATGTATTGCATCCATATGAACCTGACGTGGTTGCTCCATGAACTGGCTCACACGACTCACTGCAAATGATATATCGGGTCTAGTGATCGTGACATACAACAGTTTGCCTACCAGTTCTCTGTATCTTCTCCTGTCCACCTCCTCTGTGTCATCATCATAAAGCTTCATGCTGGGATCCATTGGTGTCGTAGCAGGCCGACACCCAAGCATACCTGTTTCACTCAACAGATCTGTAATATATTTCCTCTGCGACATTACTAATCCATACGGATTCCTAGCAAATTCCATCCCCAGAAAATATCTAAGGACTCCAAGATTCTTAGTGACAAATTCATTTCCCAGCTTTTCTTTTTGCCTGCTTTATGCCTTGCTCATCAACTCCTGGTAATCAAGATGTCATCTACATAAACCATAATTGCAATAATACCTCTAGAAGTTTTCTGTACAAACAAGGAATGATCAGCATTGGAGCGTTTGTATCCTTGTTTTTCAAAGAGATCTGAAAGCTTCTGAAACCATGCTCTGGGGCTCTGCTTAAGGCCATAGATAGTCTTATGAAGTCTGCACACCTTGGAACACTCCCCCTCAACAGCAAAATCGGGTGGCTGTTGCATATAGACCTCCTCCTGCAAATCTCCATACAGGAACGTGTTCTTCACATCCAACTGATACAGTGGCCACTCTCGATTAACTGCAACTGACAACAAGATCCGTAGAGTGGAATGACGGGCTACTGGTGAGAATGTATCAAGGTAGTCCACCCCGTATGTCTGTGTAAAACCACGTGCAACAAGGCGTGCCTTGTATCTGTCAATAGAACCATCTGCATTGTGCTTCACCGTAAACACCCACTTGCAGCTCACCGGGGTCACATCTGGAGGTATAGGAACTAGACTCCAAGTTCCTCTAGATTGAAGTGCCGCCATTTCTTCTTCCATTGCTAGCCGCCATCTACTGTCTTGCAGAGCATCTTGATAATTCCGTGGAATGTCTACAGCTGAGAGGGCCACCACAAAGTTCCTGAAATCCCCAGATCGCCGCTCAAATGACACAGAAGCTGACAAGGGGTATGTAGCGCAACTCCGCTTCGATTTGCGTATAGCAATAGGAACATCTAAATCAGTTGTGTCCTCATCTGGCCCCTGCAACATATCCTGCTCATGAATATCATTAGATCCATCAATAGAAGCATTTTCATTACATACCATAGGCGAGCTAGGAGACGAGCCATGATCATGAGCGGGAGGATGCCTGCGGGTATAATGGAAAGGTAGTGGTGAGACGGGGATTGGTGGTGGTGGTGGTGGTGGTAGTGACGATGGTGGTGGCATTGCAGTAGGTGGTAGTGTCATGTAGATGGCATCAGTAGGCAGTGGAGGTAGCTGTTGATCACCTGAGGCTAAAAAATACATTACAGATTCAAAAAATGTAACATCTGCACTGACCATATACCGCCGACGCAGAGGATCAAAACATTTGTACCCCTTTTGGGTTCTGGAGTACCCAACGAAGACACACTTGACAGCCCTACGAGAGAGCTTGTCAGTACCAGGAGACAACTGATGGACAAAGGCGACTGAACCAAACACACGGGGGGTAAGAGAGAACAGATCCTTCCCAGGGTAGATAAGGGAAAACGGAATCTGTTCATCCAAGACAGAGGACGGCATACGCTTGATTAGGTAACATGCAGTGAGAACTGCATCACCCCAGTAAGAGTAGGGAACATGACTCTGTATAAGAAGTGATCTTGTGACATCAAGTAGGTGGCGATGTTTCCTTTCAGCAATTCCACTTTGTTGAGAGGTATGAGCACATGATGTTTGGTGGATAATCCCTTTTGAGGAGTAATAATTGGCAAGAACATGAGTGCACAGTTCTAGGGCATTATCACTTCTCACAAACTTCACTGATGCGGAAAAAACATTTTGGATTTCATTCAGAAAATGGATAATAATATTGCCTGCTTCAGATTTATTTTTCATCAAAAATACCCATGACACACGAGAAAAATCATCCACAAGTACTATTTAAAATCGGTGTCCCTGATGATCAGGTACACAACTCGGACCCCAGACATCAATATGAAATAACTCGAACTTGGAGGTACTACTCCGACCTGGACGACTGGGAAAGGTCGACCTGTGATGCTTTCCCAACTGACACGCCTCACATTGGATAGGTGTGTGAAGAAGACCCTGAGGTAACACACGACGCAACTTCTGAAGCGGTAGATGTCCCAAGCGCAGAAGCCACAATAAAGGAGATACTGGTCCAGTGGGAAGGGATGAGGTTCTTGCGAATGGAGTCTGATTCAGGCGGTAGAGGCCTCCTTGCTCATAGCCACGACCAATCACGTTGCCCGTATGGATGTCCTGAAAAATAAGAGAAGATGGATCAAAAATAGCCCGGCAATGTAGATCCTTCGTAATCTGACTAAGTGACAACAAATTCATTGAAAAATCAAGTGCATGTAGCACATTCTTGAGCTGCATAGAAGATGTCAATCTAATCTCCCCCTGACCAGTGATGGGGGAATGTGTACCATTGGCGATTACTACTGTTCGGCCTGGAGGAATCTGAGTGTATCCTGTAAGTAAATTCTGGTCGCCACATAGGTGATGTGTAGCGCCCGAGTCCATAATCCACGGTAATGTATCTGATCTACTACTGATGAATGCGAGTATGCTACCTGAAGCACTGGTCGACGCAGAGGAAGAAGCAGCAGCATCAGATTGACTCTCAGTAGTCGGTGCTGGACCAGATGGGGGAATAATGCCCCTCAGACGGGCAACTAGATCGTCGAACCGCTGATCCAAAGTAGCAGCAGATGAAGGCTCTATCTGCTCAGCGACTCGTGCAGATGCAAGAAATCCATGCTTCGAGTAGCATGTGTCTTCATTGTGTCCAATACGATGACAGTTGGTACATGTTGGTCTAGTGCGGCCACCTCTTCCACGGGGTCCACGTCCACGGCCCTGATGATGAAATCTGCGACCCCTGTTAGCTGTCATGGCCGAAGTATTCTGACTCGTGGCCGTGGAAGGAACTGTGATACGACTCAGTCTATGGAAAGCTTCCTCCATGGGAGGAATAGTAGAGTCGGCCAAGATCTGGGATCGTGTTGCCTCATACTCTGGATCGAGTGCAGCAAGGAACACACCCACCATAGTCGCATTCCTATATGTCTTTTGTTGTTCTGGCGTGGCTGTCAGGGGCATGAAGCTGTAGAGCTTCTCGAACATCCCTCTCAATGATGTGTAGAGAGAATGTAGAGGACGACCATTCTGCTTGATAGTGAATATATCATGCTGGAGTTGCAGAATCTTTGTCTCGTTCTTCGCCTGCGAATATGTAGCCGCCAGAATGTCCCACATATCCTTGGTCGTGGGTTGATGTAGAATGTCATTGGCAATCTCAATTGCCAATGTACCAGATAGCCAAACTTTGGCATATGCGTCATCAGCCTCCCAAGAGGCATTGGTTCCAGTCTTCTCAGCAGGCTCTGGTTCGGTAAGAATGTGTTTCTTACCCGTTGACTTCATCATGCTCATGAACTGCATTGCCCACAGTTCATAGTTGGTACCGTCCATCTTTACAATAGGCGCTGGACCACGAAAGGCGCCAATGGATGGGATATCTGCCTTGCTTTCTGACATACTGGAGACTGAAGACTGGAACGATTGACAGAGGATGAAATATGTCTACAATGACATAGACAGGTTTAGTTGCACGTGTAGACCTCAAGCAACTAAACCCATGTAGATGATGGTGCGCGCTTTAGGGCTGATCACACGTACACGCGTGCAGGGAGCACGCGCACACGAGACCGGGTGCACGCGCAATCACAGGAGCCTGCTGGATCGCGCACGAAGAGCACGGTGCGCGGAAGGGCTACAGGCTAGTGCGCAGGCGAGGATGCGCACAGGCGAGAATGCGCGCTCACGCCTAGGGCTTACAGGTACAGGGGCTACAGCGCACAGAGGATGCGCGCTCGCGCAGTAGGCGGAAGAGGCACAACACGCAGTGTGCAGAGGAGACTTGCGCACTTGCACAGTTGCGCTAGCGCACACACACAGGGGGCGTAGGAGCAGCAGCCACAGCACACGATGATTCTGGTGCGACTGCGGTGAGCCCCGGCGGCGGCGCCGATGAGAGGGAGAGAGAAAGAGAGGTCGGCGTGTGGGGTAGGATAGGGTTAGGGTTTCGAGAACTCCGGTCTAGGACCATCACTCTGATACCATGTTGGGAAAAGAGAACGATATGTTTATTCCATAAGCCCTAGGCTCTCTTATATATGAGAGTAGCCTATGGGTAAATTACATAAAGCATACACCTGAAAAATAAAAATAACAGAGAGATACAGAAACTACTATATGCGTTAACAGGAATTATTATATATTTAATTTTTCTAACACCTACTTTTCCGATTTACAGAAAAAGGACCTTAGATCTATACATTAGGATCTTAGATCTACAAATTAGGGGACCATTTTCAAGAAAGACTACCTAAGTGACACAAAATATGAACAAAAAACTTAATATTTAACAAATGATTTTCGGATTTTCTATATTTTTAAATTTTATTAATCCAAAAAAAATCTTGATTATGATTTCTACTTCCAAAACTCAAGATCCGAATATATAATACCCCAACTCATTATTGTTCCACATTAAACCTCAAAAGCCCCAATTTCCTCTAACATAGATCCAACAAAATGTTCTCCAACTATGTTTTACTTCATGTTAACTTCAGATCTGAGATACAATGATCATAGCTAGCACTATTGTGCAAATAAAACACAAAAAGCCCCTATTTTCGTCTCCAAATTTATGGCTATTTTTGGGGAAATCTCTCAAATTAAACACCATGGCAAGCTATATCAACATCCTAACAGTGAAACCCCTAAAAAAATTTATGAATTTTGAAGAAGAATTAGCCTAATTGGGCTTACCTCGAAGGAAGAAGACCTTGGAAGAGTAAGGAGCTGGTTCTGCCCGAAATCGGTCGAAATGGGGTAGTTTCAACCGAAATTTCAGCATATCTCGACATATTCGTGTATTTTTTTATTGAAAGATTCCATATGTCGGGCGAGATATCGAGTCGAACCTAAATATCGCCGATATCTCGCGATATTTCACCTGAAACCCTGGAAATCTATATATATAGTAGTTTCGAAAGCCTGGACCCGTCGAAACCGAAATTTCAGCATGGATCATGGTACTCCTTCAGGAAGCTGACATGGAACACGGGATGTACCTTCAGTCTCTCTGGAAGACGTAGTTGATAAGCGAGCGGTTCCACGCATCGAACTATCTGAAAGGCTCCATCGTAATGAGGAATTAGCCCTTTGTGTGTCGTCTTCTTCAGTATTTTCTTCCAAATCTTGGGCGTCAGCTTGAGCAGTGCCTTCTTCCCAACCTGGAACTTGATCGGCCTATGACTCTTGTCAATCGCCTTCTTCATCCTGTGTTGGGCGTGAGCCAACGCATCCTTCGCTTCCTCCCACCGATCCTGCCACTCTATTGCAAAGCGGTGTGTGGCGGAACACCGTCCTTGGCTATTCTGCTTAGCCAGTTCATGCAGTGTCACGGGTTGCCTTCCCTTTATTATCTCGAATGGACTCTAGCCTGTGGTGCAGGTCAGCTGTAGGTTGTAGCAGAATTGGGCAGTATCCAGTAAACTCACCCAATTGTGCTGATTGATCGTCACATAATGCCTCAGGTACTCTCCAACAAGGCATTGATCCGCTCCGTCTGACCATCCGTCTGTTGGTGATTACTAGTGGAGAATTTGAGATCGGATCCCAGCATCTCAAATAAGGTTGTCCATAACCGACCTGTGAACCGAGCATCGCGGCCACTCACGATGTTCAATGGTATGCCCCAGTGCTTCACCAGGTTCTGCAAGAATAGCTCCGTCGTGGTCTCTACTGTGCACTCCTGAGGTGTTGGTACGAAGATCACATATTTGGAGAAGCGATCAACTACCACCATCATCGCACAGGTCTTCCTCTATCTTCAGCCAGAAGTAGCTTGAGGTGAGGAGTGCCAGCGTGCGCTCCACCCTCGGATGACCAGCCCACTGTGTGTCATGTGCTTCCTTCAGTAGCATCTTCGTCAAGCCACCGCTCAAGGGGACATAGGGTCTCCTGCCATTCGCGTAGAGGATGCTTTCTTCTATCCAGAATCCCTGAACTTCTTCATCATTCACGCGTTGCACCAAACGTGAAGTAGTCAGTTCCTCCTGTGTCTGCTTCGGATGCGCTCCAGCATGTCTCCAGACACGCAAGTGATCGATGCGATCACCGCGACCTTCGGTTCTTCTGTTCGCTCTTCCTCGAAAGAGCGTCTGCTACCTGATTGGTCCGCCCAGGCCTGTAGCGAAGCTCGAATTTGAATTTGGCAAGAAAGTCTTATCATCGCACCTTCTTGGGAGTCAGCTTCTTCTTTGTGGCAAAGAAGCTCGTTGTCACGTTGTCCATCTGCACCACGAACTTTGAACTGAGAAGATAGTGGCGCCATGTCCTCAGACAGTGGACCACTATAGTCATTTCCTTCTCATGTAGAGAGTATCTCCTCTCTACTGGGTTTAGTTTACAGCTCTCGTACACCACAGGGTGCCCATCTTGCACCAGTACACCTCCAAGTACATAATCAGATGCGTCGGTGTGGATTCAAATGGCTTCTGGAAGTCTTGAAGTTGCAGAATAGGTTCTTCCACCGCCGCCTTCTTCAGCTTTTGGAATGTCTTTTGGCATTCACACGTCCATCTCCAAGGCTGGTCTTTTCGAAGCAGGTCCGTCGCCTTCTTGGAGTATCCTTTAATGAACTTCCTGTAGTAGTTCACCAATCCGAGAAAGGATCGCAGATCTGTCGCCTTTGTTGGGGTTGCCCACTCTTCAATCGCCTGAGTCTTCCCGTGCTCCATGTGTATCATGCCTCCGCCTACGATATGCCCGAAGAAGGAGATGGTCTCCTAACCAAAGGTGCACTTCTCCGGTTTCAAGTATAATTGGTTCTACCTCAGCTTCTCAAGCACCATCCACAGATGCCTGACATACTCCTCCAGGGTTCTGAAGTACACCACTATGTCATCCAAGTACGCTACAACAAACGAGTCGATATACTCGCGGAAGACATCATTCATCAAGGTACAAAAAGTACTCGAGGCATTAGTTAACCAAATGACATTACATTGAACTCAAAAGAACCATAACATGTGACACACACTATCTTCGGTTCGTCTCCCTCCTTGATGCATACCTGGTAGTACCCTGACCTGAGATCCATCTTCGAGAAATACTTGGCTTGGACCAAGCGATCGAACATGTCTTCAACATTGGAGATGAGGTACTTGTTCTTCACCGACGCATCAGACCATCGTCCACCAGCTCCTTGAGTTGTCTCCGCAACTCCTCTAGATGTGCAGGAGGCATCTTGTATGGTGCGAGTGCAGGGGGCACCGTACCTGGCAATAACTCGATGGCGTGATCCACGTCTCGTTTCGGTGGAAGCTCCTTCGGTATCTCCTTCGGTATCACATCCTTGAACTCGCCCAGCATCTTTTGCACCGCCTTGGGGCATGGTTGTAGCTCCTCACCATTTTCTTTGACACGTATCGTAGCCAAGTATGTCCTCTCCCCTTTCTTTATCCCATTGCAAACTTGCATCGCGAACATGGCTCTAGCTTGTCCTTTCTTCTTGATATCCCTGATGAAGTAGGGGCGCGAAGAAAACTCCTCCCAGATAAGGGGTCACAGACGCATTCGCCTTCTTCAAGAAATCGACTCCCAAAATGACTTGGAAGTCGTCGAGAGGTACCACGAGGAAGTGTACCTTTCCCTGCCATTTACCCAAGTGAACAGTGCAGTTTGTCATACCTTCGATCTGCAGTACAAATTCCTATGCCCTCCATCATCTGACCATCAATCTACACTTTCAAATCTGACAAACTAATGAGACGGTGGATTAAATGCAAGAACCAGCTTATTCCCTAGTGTTGAGGATTAATTCTAGAGGAGAGTCTCCTGGACGGGGACCTTGGGTGACATATTGACTCAAAACTTCATGTGGCACTGGCTCTTCTCCAGGAGAACTCCCAAGCTCCCGAACTCTTTGCTGGAGAGAAAGTTATACGTCGCTTTAGTGTCGATCATGACTGAAAGGTACCACAACATCGAGGTACACCATCTCTGGATCTTCACGCTTCACCTTTGTTTTCGCCTCTTTACCCGACTTCAGCGGGCAAAAGCGAACGTTACGCAGCAACTTGAGATTGTTGGGAAAAGCGAAAAGGATGTTTATTCATTGAGCCCTAGGCTCTCTTATATAGGGAGAGACCTATGGGCAAATTACATGGAGTAGATAGAAAAACAGAAAGACATATAAAAGATATAGAAATATAAAATATATCTTGACACTCCCAACTCAAGATGGAGCATAGATATCTATCATGCTCAGCTTGGATGAACACTTCTGGAAGGGCCCTCTACGTAGAGCTTTGGTGAAAATGTATGTCATGTGGTCCCCTGAGCTGACATGAGATGTAGAAATGAAGCTCATCTAGATCATGTCGCGTATATAATGACAATCAACCTCAATGTGCTTTGTCCTCTCGTGGAATGCAGGATTATTAGCAATGAATAGGGCAACTTGGTTGTCGCATTCCAGCGACACTGGAAGAGGAACATCTATATGTAAATCTATTAGGACTGCTCGAACCCACATCATTTCTGTACATGCTTGTTCCATAGCTCTACTCAGATTCAACACTAGATCTAGCAACGACAGTCTGCTTCTTACTTTTCCATGAGACTAGAGAATCTCCAACAAATATAGCAAACCCTGATGTGGATTTTCAGTCCTTGGGACACCCTGCATAGTCTGCATTTGTGCATACTGAGATAGTTATAGAATCATCCCTTTTAAATAGAAGTCATGCACCTGGAGATGATTTGAGATATCTTAGTATCATCTGTATAGCACCATATGAACTTCTCGAGGTTGTTCCATGAATTGGCTCACCCGACTAACTGCAAACGAAATATTAGGTCTAGTAATGGTAACATAAAGAAGCTTTCCAACCAGCTCTCTGTATCTTCTCCTGTCCACCTCATCAGTATCATCATCATAGAGCTTCATGCTTTGATCCATGGGTGTAGTCGCAGATCAACATCCAAGCATACATGTGTCACTCAACAAATCAGTGGCATACTTTCTCTGAGTCATCACAAGCCCCTATTGGTTTCTGGCAAACTCCAATCCCAGAAAGTATCTTAGGGCTCCCAAATCCTTGGTTGCAAATTCACGACCCAGAAATTCTTTGGCCTCTTTATTCCCTGCATGTCGTCTCCTGTATTAAGTATATCATCAACATACACCATAATAGCAGTCGTGCCTCTGGAGGTTCTCTATATAAAAAGAGAGCGATCTTCTCAAACAAGTCAGAGAGCTTCTGGAACCAAGCTCTAGGGCTCTGCTTAAGGCCATAGATCGCCTTATGAAGTCTACACACCTGTGAACACTCCCCCTCAACAACAAACCTCATTGGTTGTTGCATGTAGACTTCCTCCTGAAGATCACCATACAAAAAAGTATTCTTAACATCCAACTGAAACAGAGGCCAGTCTCGAACCACGGCAACAGATAAGAGGATACGTAATGTAGAATGACGAGCAACTAGGGAGAACATGTCAAGATAATCCACCCTGTATGTCTAAGTAAACCCACGAGCAACCAGTCGAGCCGTGTACCTATCAATGCTACCATCTGCATTCTGCTTCACCATGAAAACCCATTTGCAGCTTACTATAGATGCCCCAACGGGGGCGGGGCCAAGGCTCCAGGTACCTCTTGACTGAAGAGAAACCATCTCTTCTTCCATAGCTAATCGTCATCGATTGTCCTGCAGGGCCTCCTGATAATTCCGTGGAATGGCCACAAATGACAATGCAACTACAAATTTCCTGAAATCGCTAGTCAAGCAATCAAAGGAGACCATGGATGCAATAGGATATGATGCGCAGCTGCGCTTCTGCTTCCGAAGCGCAATGGGTAAGTCCAACTCAGCAACCTCCACACCTGTCTCATGTACAGAGCCCTGCTCAGGTAGATCACCAGACCCATTGTTAGAAATTATGTATTCAGACCATACCTCACGCGTGTTAGATGATGATCGATGACCATGAGCAGAAGTAGGATGGTAGGTATAGTGATGCGGCAAAGGTGGAACTGGTATCATAGTAGGTCGTGGTGATGGTGGTGTTGGTGGAGCAGGTTGTGATGGTGGTGGTGGCATGCATATTTCATCATCAGAGTTTGAGGAGGCTAACCGATCACCTGTAGGAGAAAAGTACATCACCTACTCGAAAAAGGTGACATCAGCACTAAGCGAAGAAGATCATAACACATGTACCATTTTTGTGCCATGTAGTACCCACAAAGACACACTTGACAGCCCTAAGAGAGAGCTTGTTAATACCTAGAGACAATTGGTGGACAAACGCGACCGAACCAAACATACGAGGAGTAAGTGAGAACAATTCCTTTCCAGGAAAAGAAAGAGAAAAATGAATTTTCTCACCCAAAACCGACGAGGGCATGCAATTAATAAGATAGCATGTCGTAAGGACAGCATCGCTGCAAAAAGAATGTGGAGCACGACTCTCAAAGAGAAGAGTCCTTGTAACATCAAGCAAATGATGATGCTTCCTCTCTGCACACCATTTTGTTGGGAAGTATAGGCACATGATGTCTGATGAATAATACCTTTGAAAAATAATTGGAAAGAGAATGAGTACATAATTCTAAGGCATTATCAATTCTCACAAATTTCACAGAAGAAGAAAGCATATTTTGTACTTAAGTAAGAAAGTTTTGATAACATCTCCAGCTTCAGATTTATTCCTTAATAAAAATACCGAAGACAGATGAGAGAAATCATCTACTGCAACAAGATAAAACATGTGTCCCTGATGATCAGGTACACGACTGGGACCCCAAATATCTATATTAAACAACTCAAAAATGGAGCTACTGCTCCGACTCCGACGACTGGGAAATGCAGACCGATGATGCTTTCCCAACTAACAAGACTCACATTGAAAGGATGAGTGAGGAGGGATTTGAGGCAGAACACGACACGTTTTCTGGAGCGGGAGATGACCAAAGCGCAGGTGCCACATGAAGGGTGAGACAGGTCCAACAGAAAGAAAAGTGCCAGTATACGGAGTTCGGGTTAAGTACTAAGCGGTAAAGTCCACCTTGCTCACGGCCACACTCAATCACCTTGCCCGTAAGGATGTCCTAAAATACAAGTGAAGATGGGTCAAAAATAGCTCGATAATGTAAATCCTTTGTAATCTGACTAATAGATAACAAGTTCATAGAGAAGTCAGGTGCATGCAACAGGTTATGTAAATGCATAGGGGTGTCAAACTAATCTCCCCCTGTACAGTATTTGGGAAAAATTCCCATCTGCAATAACTACAGTGCGTCCTGGAGGAACATGTATGTATGTTGTAAGTTGATCTGTTTCTCCACACAAGTGATGTGTGGCACCGGAATTCATAATCCATTCTACTATGTCAAATCCACAACTGGTACTGAGTGCATAGTACTACCTGAAGTACTGGAGGAGGCTGAAGCAGCCACATCAGAGTGACTCCCAGAGGCCGAGGAAGACATGGCAGGACTGGCTAGAGGTATAATGCCCCTCAATCGTGCTACAAGATCATCAAATCGTTGATCCATAGAGGAGGCAGTCGGAACCACTCGAGCAGATGCAGGAAATCCATGCTTAGAGTAGCATGTATCTTCAGTATGTCTAGGACGATGGCAAAAGGTGTAGGACGGACGAACACGACCTCCTCTGCCATGAGGTCCTCGTCCACAAAACTGAGAAGAACCTCCTCGGCCTCGGCAGGCCGCCATCGTTGAAGAAGTCTGACTGGTAGTAGAAGATGGAACAGTGATCCGACTGAGCCTACGGAAGGCTTCCTCCATAGGTGGAATAGTAGAGTCTGCCAAAATCTGGGAACGGGTTGCCTCATACTCAAGATCAAGGGCTGCCAGGAACACACCAACCATGGTGGCATTCTGGCAAGTTCTCTGCTGCTGGTAGATGTAAGAGGCATGAAGCTATAGAGCTTCTCGAACATCCCACACAAGGATGTATATAGCGAGTGAAGAGGTTGTCCATTCTGCTTGATAGTAAAGATATCATGCTGGAGTTGCAGAATCTTTATCTCATTCTTTGCCTGTGAATAAGTAGCAGCAAGAATATCCCACATCGCCTTAGCTGTGGGCTGATGGAGTGTATCATTGGCGATCTCTATTGCCAATGTATGTACATGAAAGCCAAACCTTGGCATATGCATCATCCGCCTCCCATGAGGCATTAACCCCAGTCTTCTCAGTCGGCTCTTCCTCGGTAAGAATGTGTTTCTTACCTATAGACTTCATCATGCTCATAAACTGCATAGCCCATAGTTCATAGTTTGACCTATCCATCTTTACTATAGGCGCAGGACCTCTGAAGGCGCATGTGGAGGGAATATCGACCTTGTTTTCTTACACGATGGCTCGAGAAGACTAGGGTTGAAGACTAGACAAGGACTTCTCTACACTGACATAGAGAGATATGATTGCATGTGTAGACTCATGCAACCAATCTCATCAAGAAAGATGACTCGATGGCGGCACTTCTAGAGGAAGGTGAGGGTGCCCGCTAGGAAGGTACGGGATCGAGCTCTAAAGGTACGGTGCTGCCCGCGTGAAGGGGGGGCTGCGGGCCGACGGTGGCGTGGCGTACGTGGAAAGACCGGGCGGCGGCCTGCGTGGAGGAGAGAGAGGAGAGGGGCGTGCGTGGAGTGGGGCTTAGGGTTTGGGTTTCGGAGCTCCGGTCTAGGACCGCCGCTCTGATACTATGTTGGAAAAAACGAAAAAGATGTTTATTCCTTGAGTCCTAGGCTCTCTTATATAGGGAGAGACCTATGGCAAATTACATAAAGTAGACAGAAAAACGGAAAGATATATAAAAGATACAGAAATATAAAATATATCTCGACAGGTTCGTCATGCGCGCCTCTTCGTCCGAGTTCCTCTCCAAAGTCATGGAATTCGACTTCTCTCTCTTCGGGCACTCCCGCACCCGATGTGGCCCATCGCAGATGAAGTAACCCTTCCCCTTAGGTTGCTCGACCTTCTTGGAGGATTCTGCTCCCTCCCTTGAAGTTTTGATCTTGTCGATCTTCTTGAACTTACCCTTTCTTTTCTCTTTTGGCTTGCTCTTTGCCTTCTCGGTCTCCTTCTCAACGGTGGGTTGGACTTTGTAGTCGACCCATGCACCTACAGCAACGATGGTTGTCTGGAGGTCCTTCACCTCTTGCCTCCTAAGCTCCGCCAGAGTCCAGTTTTGGAGATCCATCATGAAATTGAAAAGTTTGTCTTCTTCAGACATACATTTGATATACAACAGCAGTGATGAGAACTGTCATACGTACTCTCGTACGGTTCCCGTCTACTTCAGCCTTCGGAGCGCCTCCCTCGCTACCGAAGCAGTGTTGGTGGGTAGGAACTGCTCCTTCAGCTCCTTCACCAACTCATCCCAAGATTAGATGTTTGGTCGTCCTTCGGATGCACGACTCCTCCACCATAGCTTCGCATGGTCGGACATGTACATTGCCGCGAAGGATACCTTCTCCGCCTCAGGAGTCTTGACAGCTTTGAAGTATACTTCCATATCCCACAAGTAATTCTCCAAGTCTTTGGCACATCGCGTACCTGAAAATGACTTGAGATCGGGGACCTTTGGCCTTCTCACGTTGCTGGATCCGCCCCCGTTCGTGACCGCCTTCTTGACGATGGAGAGTTCCTCATGTAGCTCTTGCATTATGGATTCGAGCTCCTCTAGCATCTCCTCGAGTGCTTTCACTACGTCAGCTGAGCGCAAACTCTCGTCGATGATGCCCGACGATCCCATGCATGCGTCGTCCTCCAGACGAGCCAGGGGTTGGGCATGAGTACCCAGTTGTGACTGGATCTCCATCACGACTCCCTCCAAGGAAGCAATGCGATCTCCGGTGTTTGGCGCCATTTCTCGCTCTGATACCAGTTGTCACAGGAGTAAAATCTCAAAACCGATTTTGAGACTAACCTGTGTGGCATTAGCTTCTCGCAGGCTAATTAGCCTTCCCCTTTGCGTGTATATGTACACCAGCACACCGAATGACCACACTGCTAGAATACTCGAACACATGCACTAAAGCACAAGGACACAAGAGCAATGGCACTAAACCCTCTTTGTATTAGCAAGAGACTGACTCACTCTGAGTGTGTTGTTTACAAATGAGCTCTACCCCTCCTTGTATATACAAGCTGGGGGTATACGACGGGACATCATTATTACATGTACAATGAATGCAAGGACTCTTCGTCTTCTGCAGATTCGTTCCGATATGACTCTTTACATGCCATGGCTCTTCATCTTCTGCAATCCCTTCGTCTTCTGCAACCAACGCCACGTCGTCCGCTCCGTCAGCATGCCTTGTCGTCTGCCTCATCAGCACATCATGTCATCAGCCACGTCATCAGTGGGCCCTATGCTCCTACGTAGGATGTTGCAGCTCAAGCTTTATCAAGTGTCGCCGAACACTTGTGTTGTGCCAAGGGGAACCCGCGGTCTCCGAACGTTCGTGTGGTAAACCCCATCCTTAGTTGTTCGTACGCTAAGGTGAAGTCCTTCAGAACTTCATTATGTGGCCACCAAACCATACAGTCGTGTTATACTGATATTGCACGGTATTCCCGTACCTCGGGAGTTGGGGGTGTTTCCCAATGGTTGAACCCATCGTGAGATAAGCTTCCCCGATGGGGGAAACACCATGCTTCTGCTGCTGCTTCTTGCTTCTAGGGCAGCTATTGCAGCAGCATCAACAATTGTCCATGGTGGATCAACTCTCCAGAGATCCCAAGATGAGGTGGCGCGGATGGACATCTCCAGAACTCCAGACTTGGTGATGAAGATGCTAGGTCGATAAAGGTGCTAGGGCGATGGGGATGGCGTGCAGCCGAAGATCAGTGTTGAGAAGAACCCATCGATGTTGCTTCATTCCGTCGCCTCTCAGCACAACTCTACTGATGATCTTCTCATCCTTTAGCCCCATTTAAGTGGAGTGAAGATATAGAACAAGTGCTGGGTCACATCGCCGCTGTCGTTGCGGTTGTAGATAGGGATTCTTTTTCATCATGCTCGTGATTGGGTAGGGTTCGGATGAACCCATTCCTCCGAGACTTATTTTCAATGGGATTTACATACTGGCAATCAATGGTAGGATTCCATGGGGAACTCACAATCATTGCCTATGCATGAAATACTAGGTTTCACAAAACATCCGCTATGATCTTCGATTGATGAACAGCCAAGGAAGAAAAAGCATGACTTTTAGGAGAAGAAAATTTAACATTATAAACACAAAAAAAGATATCCAAATCCAAGAAAAATCATGTGAAATGTAAGAAGGGCGGAAGCGAATCAAAATAAGAACTATAAAAATAAGTACGTTCAGAATTTTACGTAAAACACTACTCCTGAAGGAGTATGATGAAACCACGAGAGAAAGCTAAAAGGTTGAGAATTCTACTACATTTCTCTCAACCGTGTAAAGGTTGTGGGGCTCTTTATATAGTTCCACCAATGAGATCAAGTACCATCACTCCACGATATGGGACTAAACAATTGCACACAAATGTGGCGCATGCACAATTCTCTTAGTAGTATCACCTTTGTTGAACATAAGTCTTTAATCTTGCTTTCCGAACAATTCCCTTAATAGGAGAACAAGAGCCGTAATAAATGAAATTCACAAGTTGTATGTTTCAGGGGGAGCATGGAAGTGATGAAATAAATTTGTAGGAGATTTTGGCTCTAGATTTGCTGGACGTTGTTGACTAGATAGATCCTACTAAAACTAGTCATAGGATAGAGGATGTCAGAATGTGATCCGTGTAGGCATAGAATGTGATATAATGAAAGAACGCAACAGGATATTCATGAAACTAATCCCCATCTTGATCAAATTCTAGATAATCCAAGTAATTCCACCGACCAAAAAAATAGCGTTGCAAGTGTCTGGTTTGATTATGGAAGGAAGTTGAATTTCAAAAGTTAACATTGAATTGGATGAGTATATAGCTCATAGACTTGGGCAACGAAAGATAAAATCATTCTTTGGATATTTAAGGTGTACCTTATATCTAATTACCAAATATTTTTTCAATTCTAACTTAGATTGTATTGGCTCTGACGCCATGAAGAGAATGGTGTATTTGCACTATCTTCTGTTGGAATATTTGTTGAGGCTATCTTCTGTCCATTCTTATAATTGTAACTTAGATTCTAATTACCAAACACCTTTGAGTGTCTCCCCCTTTTTTGAGTTTTAAAAAAAATCTAAAATTAGCAACTATAAATGTTAACTCTTCGTTCTCTTCATTTGGTTCGTTCAGAGTGTAGTTGCACTACCAAAAACTTGCTAGATGGAGAGGTAGAGAAATACAATGCTAGATTATTTGCAAAAGTATTTAGTTAAAAGTATGGTAGAGACTTATTCGAGATGTTTGCTCCTATATAGAGAATGAATATAGTATGTGCTGCTCTCTTTGGTTGTTCTTCAGGATTAGAAAACTTTACTATATGGACTTCAAGAATGCTTTCTTGAATGGAGATCCTAGAGAGGAAATGTAAATGCTTTTCTGATCAGGCTTTGGGAAGACATGGAAATCTCATGAAGATGAAGGCATTTTACGAACCAGGATAGTTTCTTTGGGCATGTTTTGACAAACACAAAGTCGTGATGATCTGACTTGGATACAACTAAACTAATGCGGATCATACCATTTTTTAGGCCAAAAAGTGGGGAAGCACACAATGGTGTCCGCCCCGTGTATTTTAGATCAAAAGTGAAGAAAAACTTACAGAAGCCAAGACTCGAGTAAAGTCTTGGTGTGGAAAATTACATTTTTTGCATAGAACCTCTCTGAGGCAAAGATCATCCCATTTCTAGCTAACCATATAGCCCAAACAACCACAACCTGAATAGGATATCCTCGCTGGATGGTATTCATTTACATATAAGTCCTAAAATTTTGTAGGTTTTCGAGATTCGGCCAAGCAAGTCCAAGCTCCTGCCACACCCTAGAGTGACTAGAGGTCTTTTCACTGGAAAAGAAAAGTCATTTGTTTGTCTCGGCCTCATTGTCATAAAGCGGACAAGTTGTAAAGCATCTACAAAACTCTAAAACTACGATCTCTAATCGGAATACACCCTTTCCGCATTAGCCATAGGCACACCTGTGTGGCTTGGCACAAATGAGCTTGCAGTCACGCCTCACGAGCTAGGTGATCTGCTAACGGGTTGAAGGTATATCCGCAGCTTTATATGCATGTTTTACATAGACAATTATCTGCCATGGGAATACGTTTTACTTTTTCTTAACGGGTTCAAGCAAAAGTAAAAGGATAGTGAGATGGCCCTATGTTCTATAATTCTTTTTTTATCCAAGAGCGATGCCAAAGTGTTTCATAAAAAGATTACCTTGACATAGGTATGCATCTGGTCTAGATTCACCAAGTTAATAAATAAGTTAACTATAGTCTCTATCACACCGCCACAAAGGTCAACTATGAAGTCTAATTGAATCTGAAATATGGTGGTTCGGAAGGCATTCTATTTGATTAATACCCTTGTATGCCTAACTATTCCCATTCATATAGCAACAGTTTAGACGAACAGTCGTCCTTAGTAAGCTTTGTGGATGTGATTTCAACACTCATGTTACCGGACAACCATATGGATGGGGTTGTGTATAAACTTATCACCTTTAATTTTAAATGTTTTTGCCATAGGGACAGTGGATAAACTTGATTGATCGTGATAGATAATGGATCGATAAGTTTAAGTTATCGATCAGAGAATGGACAGAAGATAGCCTCAACAAATATTCCAACTTAGATTGTATTGGTTCTGACGCCGTGAAGAAACCAACAAGCGGGAAAATAAGAAAGGACGATGCATGATTTATGTGGAAACCCTCAACTATGAGGGGGATCACCAATGATAGTCTGGCAGCCTCTCACATGCGCTGAGGTTTTTCTCTCTATTTTTTATCAAAGGAGGGATGCTTGTAGTATATACAGGGAAATGGATTAAATGGATCCACATCCAAGATCCATTAAATTCAATTAAATATACCAAGATCCATTTAATTCAATAAAATATTTCTACTCAACGAAGAACTTGAGGAATATAATGTTCATGCAATACGGGAGTATTAGGAAAATGGGCAGCAATAAGGCAGCATAACGGGAAGGATGTAGATCAAAAAAGTAATAAAAAAGATTCCATAAAGCAACATTTAAACATTGGCTACTTAACTTTACATTATTATTCTTAATTTTTGTCTTCCATTTCGGATTTTTTTGAAAATACAATGGTCATTGATGTACTTCGCAGGTTCATCCATCCTCCATACTCCAAGCTGATGAAGATGGTGTATTACCAGATTATGTTGTTTATCATGAACTTATATGTACCAATCATCCTTACATGAGGAACGTCTGTGCAGTTGAAATGCCTTGGGTGCTGCCCATATTAAAGAAACTAGAGAAATTGGACATCAACATGCTCAGGTGAATTCATATGTGATAAAAGGGATTAGAAGTTGTAACTGGTTGTTCTGATATATGATTGCTATACTTTATATGGTTTTTCTACTCATTTGAATAAGCAGTGGAGGCCATGCATTTGAAGCAGAAGTCAGAAATGATCAAGCTGTAGACTTGTCCAAGGCAGAACAGATTCCTCCCAAGATTCTCGAAAATGTTGATACCAAGATTCAGGCAGCTCGGGAACGGTATCTTGCCCGAAAAGGAAAAAGATAGCCTTCCAACCCACTTGCGTAACTGTATTATAGACTGTTATTTTCACAGAATAGTTTTTGGTAAGCATCATAATACTTATGTTATCTATTAGATGTTGTAAAAAATTTTAATATCCCTGATTAAATTGAAATCTAGAGTCAGATAATGGGTTATATAATGTAATATTGTAAACCAATAAGTATTATGTTCAAAATGCTAGAAAACATCAGTAAAGATGAGTGTGCTCATTACAATCCTAATGAGCTCAGAGCTCAGTGGAAAATTCTCTATATAAGTAATGGGTTAAATGGATTCACATCCAAGATTCTGGTAATCCATTAAAATATTTCAACACACTGAAACAGAGTATGTACTGCTCTTTTGTTTAATCACACAATCATCTATAAGTAGGACTCTGGTCCACCCCTTGTATTCATTAAGAGAGTGATTCACAGAATCACAATAGAAGATCGGCCTTTTCAAGCCTTCTCCTGTGGTTGCATCATGCTCCTTTCGAAGTAGGGTTTCACGTAAAATTCTGAGTGTTCTTCTCTATATTTTTTATTTTCTTCAATTCTACTTCCGCATTATTTATTTGAACAGTTAGCAATAAAATGTGCAGGCAAAATGAGAGTATCAAGGTAAAAGGGAGGCAATAAGACAGCATAACTGGCATGATGTAGTTCAAGCAAGAATTTAAAAAAAAATACAATAAAACATAAACCAATATTTTATATTGGCAACTTTAATATTATTCTTCTAGATTTTTATCTTTACAATGAAATTGTGTTTCAAAATACAATAGTCAATGATGTACTTTGCAGTTTCATCTGTTCTCCATACTCCAAGCTGATGAAGATGGTGTATTACCGGATTATGTTGTTTATCATGAACTCGTACGAGGAAAGTCTGCGGTTATGTCCTGGGTCTCTCCCATATTAAAAGAACTAGAGAAATTGGATATCAACATGCTAATGTAAATTTCTACATGAAAAATGAGATTAAAACTTGTCATTTTTTATCTGGTATATTATTGACGTACTCATGGTTATTTCTCTTCATTTGAATAAGCAGCGGAGGCCGTGCATTTATAGGGGAAAATAGAACATATGCTCATGAAGCTGTAGGCCTTTCCAAGGAGGAACACACTCCTCCCAGGATGCTCGACGATGGTGGGGCCAAGATTCAGGCAGCTCATTATCTTGCCTGAAAAGGAAAAAGACAGTCGTCCCACCAGCTTGCTCAAACGTATTATATAGACCGATGTTTTCTCAGAACAGTTTTTATTGAGCATCAACAATACATTTGTACCAATGATGTTATCTACTATTTGTTAGGTAATTCTTTAAATACCTTTATTAAATTGAAACCTGAACTCGGATGCGAGTTTAAAATGTGTTGATATCAAGACCTTGGATGTTTTGGCCATCGGAAATGCGTACTCATAGATATTAGACAAGGTTAGTATAGTTTACTCATCCATGAGTTACAATCCCATTGGTTATCGAATTCCATTCTGAAGTGACAGTATCTCAAGAAGAGAGTTATATGCTGAAAAAGGAAATACTCGGATTTGGCTTCTGCTCTTAATGTATGGGGCCTCCCTTCTTTTCAATTAAGAGAAACTTACCTATCGCCAACTTTATTAACCAAGTCTTATGTTATGTGGATTAGTAGATCGTGGTTGAGGATTTTATTAACCCTATTAAGCTATGCATGTAACTCACCCCACATTTTTCAGATGAGGAAAATTTTTCCTTATAAATGTAATTATATTGTTTGCTAATTACTAAGTGGTAAACAAAACTTTTTATTAATATGATTTGATAGTGGATGCCGATAATGTTTATGTATGTGTTGTGAATGAAAATGTGCTTGGCATTCATGATGCTCCCATTGAGATGGCACCAATAGACGCAAACAAATGAAACTTTCTTTATTTGATGTTTGGAATAACTTTAAAATTCATTGATAAGAAAGACAACGGTGAAGAAAAAATGTGAGCGCTTAAAATGTCACAAAATCGTCATCTGTAATCAAAGGCGGGAACATTCATTTAAAGGATATATTGACAAATATGGTATCACAATAAAAGTAAAATGAATTCTAGCAATTACTATATTTTTCTGAACCTGAAAGCCTCTCGCTTGCAAAGCAACTGAAAATTTGATCGGGAGAGAAGTCGAGAAGATTTGACTTAGAGTGTTTTAGTATGAATTACTTTTCTGCTAACTTAGACTCTTTCAAGGTATTCTTAGCAAATATGCAACCAAGGTTTAAGTATGTTTCTCGATTCACTTGAAAAGCGTTTGCATAAAAACATATGACATGAAGAAGATAAAGGTGGAAGTTGAGATTAAAAAATGTTTCCACAAAATCCATATACCATGGATTTATGAACATCAATCCAAACAATTGTTTATGTTGCTAACACCAACCACTAAATTTATGAGCACTGGACCCTTGAGAAAAAACTTAGGCATTTTTGCTCATTCTTATCTCTTAAAACGATGATTTTCTGGGTGCTAAAAAAGGTATTTTTACGTGTCGTTTGTGCACGTGATAATTAAAGAATTTCGGATAAATTTATTTTAACTACAAGCCAAGATATATAAAATAAAGCACGGGACAAGTAGATGATCGATCCACATAGATTTAGATTTTTACACGAATTTTTACTATATTTAAAAAAACATTATCGATTTTATTCGATTGGATGAAAATCTTATTTTTTTTATCCTTGAAATATGTATGTCACTTAGGGATACAACTGGATATATCCAAATCCGACCACCGTCGTATCCTTTTTAAGAGGATATGGATAGTA
This sequence comes from Ottelia alismoides, assembly GCA_037367405.1. Taxonomy (NCBI): domain Eukaryota; kingdom Viridiplantae; phylum Streptophyta; class Magnoliopsida; order Alismatales; family Hydrocharitaceae; genus Ottelia; species Ottelia alismoides. The sequence goes on along the minus strand of JAZKJV010011766.1, from coordinate 356,430 downwards.
GGTCCAAGCCATTATGATCTATCAATTGCTTCTGATTGATCAACCTAATTGACGTAATCAACCATTACTGATCGATCAACCCACTTGACTTGATCGATCACCCTTGATCGACCAACTACCTTTTATGATCAATCACAATTTGAATTCAGACTCCCAACAACTATGAGATGATCAATCACCTTGATCTACATAATCGACCAACTTTATATGATCGATCACCTTCCTTGAATGATCGATCATGTGTATTAAATCTTGATGATTTCTTTCTGGATTTATTTCTAACGACTATATTTTGAAAGCTCGCCTCCAGCACTATATGTAGGACCCTAGATCCATTGTTGAGAATACACATTTCAAGGCAAAGGCTTTCCCTCTCTCTCTCAAAGCTCTACTCGAGGCCATCTCTCTCACTCTCTACTTCAAGATCACATCATGAGAGCTAATCATTTTACAGCTCGATTTGCATTTCAATTCTTTATTATATAGTGTGCATTTTCTTAGCCTTGTTATTTATATTGCATATTTATATTTGAGGCTTTATAGATGTCGTAATCTTTACTTTACTACTGTATTGTAACACTTGGTGTTCGATCCAAAGTTTACAAAGGACATGGTGTTTGATCCAAGTTGTAGAAGATTTTGGTGTGTGATCCAAAGCATATGTAAACGGTTGAGTTATTCGACGGGAAATAACTCAATATAGTGGAATAGTTGATTGACTCGGTCAATCAGAAAATCCTAAGTCAGGTGACTTAGGTCGTGGTTTTTTCCCAGTGGGATTTTCATGTTAAAATACATGTCTTGTGTGGTTATTCTCGTTATGTGGATTGAATGCTTATATCTGTGGTGATTATTATTTATTATATCATTTGTTGGCCATAAATCTTTGTTTAGTGATCCAGAATAACACACAAATAGTGTATCAACAGCAGTTGAAATCTTTTGCGGAATAATTCAATTATAATACAACCAATCAATCAAGTACAATGCACATGATGTTGATGTGGAAACCCAACCGAGATAAAATCATAACCTAGGTCACCTTTGTTAGCCATATGAGCCTGAGGCGAACCATTCTTACAATAAGTGTTATTGTAATAAATATGTTTTATCAATAAAAGTTATTGATTGTTCACTCCCTTTCTGAAATTAAGTGAATGAATGCACTATAAGGTCCCTCTGTACAATTAGGGTTATGTACCATGGCCGTCTTGATAATCATATAGTTGTTGATTCATCAAATGAATCATAGAGGCTGGTGTTTGGATGAATATCTAATGGGTTAGATAGAGGACTCATCAAACACCGTCAAATGATTATTAAGAGATGATCTCCAGCCTGAGTAGGAGATGGAAATCCTTTCTCACATAGGCTGATATCTGACCAACCTCTTGATGCAGGTCCTCTGCATGGGAATAGTGATTCGGAGGTGTCAGATTAGTTAAGTCAAAGGGTTGACTTAGCGAGATCGAGATAACCTAAGTCCTATGTTGAATGTTGTCACAGCATAGGCACGCATCCTCTAACCAGAGACAGATGTATTACTATATGTCTGAGTATGTACATTTGGCAATCCATTAGGTTGATGACCTAATCAAGGTATATACACCGGCGAGCTGGTGTGCATATAAGGCCATATGAGTAATACGATCTCTCAAAGGGATCATACAGGTTCGCTTATGAACTGGAAGACATGAGCTCACTCATGAGGTATTGGGACCGATCAAATTCCATGCATGGTCGTCGTGCTTTGGAAGCATGACAACAATTTGAAGGTATGATATATGATTTGGGAAAGCATATGATCGATACCAAATCCCAAATGACCGAGATTGAGAAACTTGGTGATCAAACCCTGAAGAAGACAATATAAAATAGATCTTCATCTTCAGGTTGATCATTGGTCTTCCAGTATGCAGGATGTGCAGGTATTCGGAATACCTGAGGGTGGTGTGATCATAAATGATTGTATAACCATGACGCTTCCAGTCCGAGGGAGTGATGAAACAGGTCTGGATTTTAGTGACTCCTCTCAGTAGAGAAGTAACTTGATCTTAGTCCAAGTATTGGACATTGATCTGAATGTGATTAGATGCAATGAGAAGATTTGGATTTGAGATGAGATCTCAACATCCAAGTCACTATACATGGAACAATACAATCGCCTTGTCCTTATCTCCAAGTATCTGCGGAGAAGGCACATTATTCTTGAAGGAGTTCAAGAATAATTCATGTGATGAATTTAGTATCCAAGCAAGAAGGTCTTGATGATTAAATGAGATTTAATTATCAAGTACAATATGAATGAGATTTATGTTGTGAGAATGATTGTCCAAGATAATTAAATGAGATTTAATTATCAAGGATAAGCAGATCGTAGATAGTGATATCCAGAATATCTATGTATATTATAAATGGGATTTATAATATATTAGAGAGAGAAATATTGTAAATAGCATTTTGTTAATTATTAATGTGGATTGGATCCACATTAGTTAATTAATATGGATATTATTATAATAATAGTTACTGCAATTAATTAAGAAATAATGAGATAAAATAAAAAGAGACAAAATACCACCAAATTACAAGGTGGCGTCACCTATGACTTAGTCATAGGTGACGCCCCCTATAATCACGGGTGGTTTCTTCCCTCTCTTTATTTGTTATAATATTATCTCTTAATAATTAATTTATGTTAATTAAATTTTGTTGATAATAATTCAATATATATTTAATTTAATATAAATTAATGTTGTTGGTTTTTAACCAACAACAATCATAGCTGTTGGATGGCTCTTGGATGACAATAGCCGTTGGATCCATATGAGCCATGGATTGAGATCCATTGGATCCCAAACTAGTATATAAGGAGGGCAACCCTAGCCCTTGAAGGGTACACCAAGTAGTCGCCTACTCTACTTCTCTCTCTCCCTCTCATTCTCGTCCTCTCTCTCCCCCTCTCCATAAGGTGGCCGACCACCTTTGTTGAGAAAAGAGAGAAGTTCTCACCTTCGCCATCGACTACTCGAGGATCTCCTTCTTCTTTGGTGCTACTTTCTCTAGAGGAAGACGACGGATTTCGTTGGAAGAAATCAGGAGATTCAAGGCTTGGATCTTCGTCGAGGATTGCGGGAGTTACGCATCTCATCATCGCGCCCGCAAGTGCTGTCTCCGTGGATCGGACTTGAGACAGGAGGATCTCTTGTTTTAGAGATCTCGTGATCGCAACCACACTTCGAGAGATATTCCTGATACTTTGTGATTTGATGAAACGATCCAAGAATTGTTCTTGTGATCATGTGGTTTCATCATATGATTTAATTTTTTAAATTCCGTTGCACCTTGCGACTAGTGCGACTAGTCGCCCCGATCGCATGAGATGTGATCGTCACGCTTCCGTGATGCGCTTGAGGATTCTCAATATCCTTCAAGTGGTATCAGAGCCAGGTTGAAAATAGTTTTGGATATGATCCATGAACCAAGGATGACTTGGCTTTGAAAGAGTCGCGAAAGTTTTAGCGCATTTGAATTTTCGTACCTCTGTCTAATTGTGTTTTTCGGCACTGTTTAAATTGTTTAAACATGAAATATTCAATTGGATTTTGTTTTCCATTAAACAAGGAAATCATAGGATCTGAGTTTACTAAATTTGGATTTAATTTGCTCAAGATATGGTCTTTTGAATAAGCATGTATTCACTGTTGCGGGAACAGCGAAATTGAACGTGATTAATTTGTTAATTACGGTTTTGACATGCCTCGAAATGCGTGAATTATCACTTGGATTCTGTTATAAATCAAGTTAGCAATATTAGAAAACTAATTTTGCGAATTTTGTATTTAAATTGATCAAGATAAGTTAATTTTAGTGATTGGGGGTCACTACTGGAAATTGACAAAACTTGATCTTGAATCTTGTGATAGTCATTCAAATAAATTTGATGAAAATTAATTATTAATTTTCTGAAATTGGTTATTGATAAATATTTGTGAAATGTTTAAATATGATAATCAATTCCTTGAATGACATCCCACTAATCATATTGATAAGATAGTTGATCTTGATCAATGGTTAATATGAAAACATCAACAAACATGATTTGCATATAAAACCCTAGGTCATCCTACAATAGTTGTAGGACAACTTTTACATGCAAAACCCTCTTGCTTGAATAGGATTGGGGATTTGTTTAGCAAATCTCCTTATCATATAATCAAAATTGTTTTGTTATATGGTATAATTTCGGTTGAAAGACCGATGAGCATCTTAAAGTACATGATGATCTATCTGGCATTATCTTTTCCTGAGGTGGATATGGTGTCTAGTCGGAGATCGCTAGGGTAGCGGGTTGCAACGTATGTGGTCCGTCCCACTCTCGCCAGTATTGGCCATGACAGCGGGTAGGGACTGGATAATGCTGGAGAAATCAAAGTGTATTTTTCTAATTATTAAAATTCAAAATAATACGTACTTTGAGATTATACCTACTATACAAGTAAAATTCAATGTTTGTTGATTGATAATAGGATTTATGGTTAAATTATCGTGATTAAATTAATTATATCCTATTAAACACTCTATTAATAGATGTGTATTTCCCTTGGAAGAATTAATTATGTGAATATGGTTCACGGTAATTAATTATTTCAAATTGAATAAGAGGTGGAGGATCACATAAGTGACATCCATGGTCTCCCGTCAAGGCAAAGAATTTCGTCGCCAAAAGTTGTATATAGTAGATGCCTGTCCGAAGTGACAGATCCTATATACAATTATTTGGATCGGGTTCTTTGCTTCTCGAAAGAGTAAGGTCGTATACGTAGTGATCCCAATATCGAGTCCTCATATTATTGTGGCGATATTAGATTGCGTACAGCGAGTATTAAGCCTGTTGACGGTTGGTTCAATTAGCAACGGGTCAACATCATCTTAGGGGTGGTGGGCCCGGGTGTTAAAGACCGAATTGGAAAATGCAAGTTGGACTTGCAAGGTAGAATGTGTTCCCACTTCTCTTTATTTGAGTCACAGGTTCTCATATTATTAGGATGTGATAAAGATAGAGAGGAGATCCCAGATCTTGCTTGAGATATAGCGGTAAGTATATCTCTTACTTTGAAAGATGATTAGGAAATAATCTTTCATCGTGGACATAGCAAGACAAATTTGATTTAAAATGCCTTAGTCAAATGTTTTAAAATGAATATATAATTATGTATATATTCTAATATAGTGCATTCTTAATTTCAGAAAATGAAGTCCATGAACCCACTGAGCAGGCTCCTGGAGGTCAATCAGTTGACCAGACCAAATTATTCGGATTGGATCCGAAATTTGGATCTTGTCCTATCTGCGGAGCGCATCTCATATGTGCTAACTAAGGACAAGATTGCAGACCTCTGACTGCGGAAGATAAAACTTTTAATGAGAAATATGATGAAGATCATAACTTGGCAAGGTGTTATATCCTTGGCTCATTATTTAATGTGCTTCAGAAGCAGCATGTGGAAATGAACCACTGCCAAGAAATCATGCTGAATCTGAAAGAAATATTCGGTGACATAAACCGCACACAGCGTTACAATGTGATGAAAGAACTTATTCGCTGCAAGATGCATGAAGGGACCTCTGTTAGAGAACACGTGCTCAAAGTGTTTGGGTACCTCTCTGAATTGGAAACCCTGGGGGCCTTCATGGATGCTGATATGCAGGCTAATTTTATTCTCCCGTCGCTCCCTAAGTCTTTCAACAACTTTGTCGTGTCATATCACATGAGCAAAGTTGATTTCAGTAACGCTGGGCTCTTAGCTGCATTAAAGTCTGCAGAAGATGTAATGAAGAAGGACGACCCCTCTGCTAGTGCAATGGTTGCACAAGTAAAAGGAAAGCACGGTCGGAAGCAAGGTTCTCGGAAGGGCCCGGCCCAGAAGAGAAAGAAGAAGAATCAAGGAGTTGGTTCATCTTCTAGTGCTTCCACACTAATGACATCGAAGAAGACCGATGTCTGTCACCACTACAAGAAGCCGGGGCACTGGCGACGTAACTGCCCTGAATACTTGAAGTCTGCCGACAAAGGTAAAGCCCCAGCAGGTATGAAATCTACTTTCATTATTGAAACTAGCTTTCTCGTTGGACGAGAAGGAAGTTGGGTTGTAGATTCTGGTGCTTCTGTTCATGTATGCAATTCATTGCATCTGTTTCAGGAAACTAGGAATCTGAAGCAACGGGAGATAGTCATCCAGATGGGATTTGATGCAAGTGTTGCAGCAGTCGCCATTGGGACCTGTCGACTATCATTATCTAGTGGTTGAGTCTTAGTACTTAAAGAGTGTCTTTATGTACCTGAAGTCAGGAGGAATTTGATATCTGTATCTAAGCTTGTTAGACATGAATATTCCTTCCTATTCTGTAATAAGTTAGTCATTAATCAATATGATAAATTTATTGCGGATGGTGTTTTGACTTCTGGTGGACTCTATGAATTGTGCATTGATGAATGTGTCATGAATGTCACTACCGCTAATAAAAACCCTAAAAGATCCAGGAAGAATGGAAATCATTCGAATATGATTTGGCATCAAAGGCTTGGTTATTTATCTGTTGATAGGATCAATAGATTGATAAAGGATGGCCCCTTAGATTTTCTACAGATCCAATCTTTACCTATCTGTGCACATTTATTTGAGGTAAAATGACCAGGATACCTTTCCGTAACAAGGTTACGAGATGCGAAGGTATTCTTGACCTAATACATACTGATGTATGTGGCCCCTTCAGTACCGTGACTCGGAATGGAAATCGATATTATTTGACGTTTATTGATGACCATTCGAGATACGGGTTTATCTTCTTACTACGTCATAAATCTGAAACCTTTGAAAAGTTCAAAGAGTTTAAGGCTTTGGTTGAGAACAAAACCGAGAGGAAGATTAAACAGATTCGATCTGACCGAGGTGGCGAGTACCTCTCACATGAATTCAAGGGATACCTTAAAGAAAATGGAATTATCTCCAATCTCACTCCCCCTGGAACTCCCCAACTTAATGGTGTTGCTGAAAGACGCAACAGGACCATCATGGACATGGTCCGTTCAATGATGAGCAAAGCACGTTTACCTCTTAGTTTCTGGGGATACGCAGTAGAGACTGCAATATATATCCTGAATAAGATTCCTAGCAAATATGTGCCTAAGACTCCTCATGAGCTCTGGTATGGAACCAAACCTAGTGTTAGACACTTGAGGGTTTGGGGTTGCTTGGTCCATGTGAAGAATGTGGATGCAAGTAAGCTAGAATCTCGCACTTGTGGTGCTACTTCATTGGGTATGTTAAAGATGGTATTGGATATCAACTTTATGACCCTGAGACCCAAAAGGTTTTTGTCTCTAGAGATGTGAGATTTCTGGAGGATGATTTCCTTAAAGGTTAAGATAGAAATGAAGTAGAGGAACTCATCGAATCCCTTGAGGATTCTGAGATTCCTGAACCAAAAACTAAGGAGATAAATGAAGATGAAACACCCATACCTCTTCGAAGGAGTTCAAGGGTGGTTGCACCACCTAAAAGGTATGGATTCCATGTGTCAAGTGAGACGGACACTGATCCTACTTCATTTGTTGAAGCACTCACGGATCATGACATGGATAGATGGATGCTAGAAATGAAGTCAGAGATTGACTCCATGCATAAGAATGGTATATGGACCCTAGAGGATCCACCTAAAGGGGTAAAACTCATTGGGTGTAAATGGATCTTTAAGAGAAAAAGGGGACATGATGGGAAAGTAGAGACTTTCAAGGCATGGCTCGTAGCCAAGGGCTACACACATAGAGAAGGCATCGACTACGATGAGACGTTCTCTCTTGTGGCTATGCTTAAGTCCATCAGGACACTGCTAGCTATAGCTGCATCTCTTGACTACGACATCTGGCAGATGGACGTCAAGACAGCCTTCCTCAATGGATACCTCGAGGAGGATATCTATATGGGGCAGCCCCAGGGCTTCATAGTTGAGGATGGTAAAGTATGCAAGCTAAAGAAATCCATCTATGGGCTCAAACAAGCTTCTCGTAGCTGGAACATCAGATTTGACGAAACCATAAAGAGTTATGATTTTGTGTAAAATCATGATGAACCTTGTGTGTACAAGAAGCTCAGTGGGAGCACCATTGTGTTCATCGTGCTTTACGTAAATGATATCCTTATCATTGGGAATGATACATGAATGATGACCAGTGTGAAGATCTGGCAGTCTCATACCTTCGAGATGAAAGATCTTGGAGAAGTCTCTTACATCTTAGGCGTGAAGTTGTTCAGAAACCGAAAAAAGAGGATGTTGGGATTATCACAACATGGATACATTAAGAAGATTCTTGAACGATTCCGCGTGGATAGTTCCAAGAAAGAATTCCTTCCCTTAAGACATGGCATCCATCTGTCTAAAGGGATGGCTCCTCAAAGTGTTGAGGAAAAGAAGGCCATGTCTGGATGCCCCTATACATCAGTTGTAAGAAGCTTAATGTATGCCAAGATGTGTACTAGGCCAGACATCTGCCATGCAGTGGGAGTGGTAAGTCGTTACTAATCTTGCTATGGAGAGCAACACTGGAATGCAGTAAAGAACATATTCAAATATCTAAGACGGACGCAAGAATACATCTTGGTCTATGGAGATGGTGATCTTCAAGTCTTGGGATATACATATTCAGACTTCTAGTCAGGTATTGATGATCGAAAGTCGACATCAGGGTTTGTATTCCTGTTGAACGGTGGTGCTGTGAGCTGGAGAAGCAAGAAGCAGGACACTATGGCGGATTCAACAACAGAAGCCGAATATATTGCCGCATCGAATGCTGCAAAGGAGGCGTGTGGTTGAGCAAGTTCATCTTGGAGCTCGGCGTAGTTTCCTCTAATACTCCCATCCCGTTACTCTGCGATAACACGGGAGCCATTGCCCAGGCAAAGGAACCTAGGTGGCATCAAAAGAGCAAGCACGTGGAAAGGAAATACCACATCATTCGGGAGATTCAAAAGCGTGGTGATATCATCATCACCAAGGTGACCTCTACCGACAACGTTGATGATCCTCTTACCAAACCTCTGACGCAGAAGGTTTTCGACCAGCATGTAATGAGTATGGGTTTAAGGACTGTTCCTGAATGGTTCTGACGGCTAGTGGGAGATTGTTAGCCATGTGAGCCCGAGGTGAACCATTCTTACAATAAGTGTTATTGTAATAAATATGTTTTATCAATAAAAGTTATTGATTGTTCACTCCCTTTCTGAAATTAAGTGAATGAATGCACTATAAGGTCCCTCTGTACAATTAGGGTTATGTACCATGGCCATCTTGATAATCATATAGCTGTTGATTCAATAAATGAATCATAGAGGCTGGTGTTTGGATGAATATCTAATGGGTTAGATAGAGGACTCATCAAACACCGTCAAATGATTATTAAGAGATGATCTCCAGCCTGAGTAGGAGATGGCAATCCTTTCTCACATAGGCTGATATCTGACCGACCTCTTGATGCAGGTCCTCTACATGGGAATAGTGATTCAGAGGTGTCAGATTAGTTAAGTCAAAGGGTTGACTTAGCAAGATCGAGATAACCTAAGTCATATGTTGAATGCTGTCACAGCATAGGCACGTATCCTCTGACCAGAGACAGATGTATTACTATATGTCTGAGTATGTACATTTGGCAGACCATTAGGTTGATGACCTAATCAAGGTCTATACACCGGCGAGCTGGTGTGCATATAAGGGCATATGAGTAATATGATCTCTCAAAGGGATCATATAGGTTCGCTTATGAACCAGAAGACATGAGTTCACTCATGAGGTATTGGGACCGATCAAATTCCATGCATGGTCGTTGTGCTTTGGAAGCATGACAAGAATTTGAAGGTATGATATATGATTTGGGAAATCATATGATCGATACCAAATCCCAAATGACCGAGATTGAGAAACTTGGTGATCAAACCCTGAAGAAGACAGTATAAAATAGATCTTCATCTTCAGGTTGATCATTGGTCTTCCAGTATGCAGGATGCGCAGGTATTGGGAATACCTGAGGGTGATGTGATCATAAATGATTGTATAACCATGACGCTTCCAGTCTGAGGGAGTGATGAAACAGGTCTGGATTTTAGTGACTCCTCTCAGTAGAGAAGTAACTTGATCTTAGTCCAAGTGTTAGACATTGATCTCAATGTGATTCAGATGCAATGAGAAGATTAAGTATACGGACTTGATTTAATCAAGCATCTGTGGGAGGTTCGTTAGATCTGGATTTGAGATGAGATCTCAACGTCCAAGTCACTATACGTGGAACAATACAATTACCCTATCCTTATCTCCAAGTATCTGCGGAGAAGGCACATTATTCTTGAAGGAGTTCAAGAATAATTCCTGTGATGAATTTAGTATCCAAGCAAGAAGGTCTTGATGATTAAATGAGATTTAATTATCAAGTACAATATGAATGAGATTCATGTTGTGAGAATGATTGTCCAAGATAACTAAATGAGATTTAATTATCAAGGATAAGCAGATCGTGGATAGTGATATCCAGAATATATGTGTATATTATAAATGGGATTTATAATATATTAGAGAGAGAGAAATATTGTAAATAGCATTTGTTAATTATTAATGTGGATTGGATCTACATTAGTTAATTAATTGGAAATGTAATTTACGAATTAGTTTGGGATGTGAATATGATTCACATATTTTTCAATGGCATGATTGAAATATTCACAAATTAATTTGGAATTAATTTAGTGGATATTATTGCAATAATAGTTATTGCAATTAATTAAGAAATAATGAGATAAAATAAAAAGAGACAAAATACCACCAAATTACAAGGTGGCGTCACCTATGACTTAGTCATAGGTGACACCCCCTATAATCAAGGGTGGTTTGTTGCCTCTCTTTATTTGTTATCATATTATCTCTTAATAATTAATTTATATTAATTAAGTTTTGTTGATAATAATTCAACATGTATTTAATTTAATATAAATTAATGTTGTTGGTTTTTAACCAACAACAATCATAGCCGTTGGATGGCTCTTGGATGACAATAGCCGTTGGATCCATATGAGCCATGGATTGAGATCCATTGGATCCCAAACTAGTATATGAGGAGGGTAACCCTAGCCCTTGAAGGGTACACCAAGTAGTCGCCTACTCTACTTCTCTCTCTTCCTCTCATTCTCGTCCTCTCTCTCTTCCTCTCCATAAGGTGGCTGACCACCTTTGTTGAGAAAAGAGGAAAGTTCTCGCCTTCGCCATCGACTACTCGAGGATCTCCTTCTTCTTTGGGGTTGCTTGCTCTAGAGAAAGACGACGGATTTCGTTGGACGAAATCAGGAGATTCGAAGCTTGGATCTTCGTCGAGGATTGCGGGAGTTACGGGTCTCATCATCGTGCCCGCAAGTGTTTTCTCCGTGGATCGGACTTGAGACAGGAGGATCTCTTGTTTTAGAGATCTCGTGATCGCAACCAAGCTTCGAGAGGTATTTCTAATACTTTGTGGTTTCATGAAACGAGCCAAGAATTGTTCTTGTGATCATGTGGTCTGATCATATGATTTAATTTTTTAAATTCCGCTGCACCTTGCGACTAGTCGCCCCGATCGCATGAGATGCGATCGTCACGCTTCCGTGATGCGCTTGAGGATTCTCAATATCCTTCAACCTTACTCGAGATTTTTAGTTAGCCAAGACAACCAACTACTTTACTATAAGCTCATTATATTTAAGTGGATATCTCAACCTTTACGATGCTTACAGCTTCACAACTTTGGATCAGACACTAAAGTCAACACTATATATCAAATATTGCAACAACTGTTGAGGGTGGGCGAACTCTGATTGTCTCCAACTTCCTTAAAACAAGTGTACTCTGCATGATTAAGTACCCCATGCAAACTTAAGGATCAAACATTAAACGTTCATGTGGAGAGAAGTTAATGATAGAAATAATATTTCATAATATTTTGCAATAAGCTTTCTTTATGTCATAGATAATTCTTAATTATAAGTGTAATGATGTCTTGAATAAGTAGTAGCAAGAATATTTTCAAATATATTTTCAAATAAACATCCAGGTAATTATATAACATATAGCATGTGTGAATAAGCAAATATGTCGTAGAAAATATCAACGGAGCTTGTAGCCTATCAAAAGAGTTCGTACTGGTGTCAGAAGATCTTGAAAACTTGGAGGCAACCAAACGTGACTTGCATGATAGGTTTCTTGGACAGAGCTATCTTCATAATATATTCTCCTCAAAATATTGAAGAACTCAAGAAACAAGAGAGGATAATAGAATATCTCTCAAAGAGAATTATTTTCTTTACTTTAGAGAGTGAGAGTGGTTTGTTGTGTGTTCCAATGTGGGTATGAGGGTCCTTCTATAGGGTTACAAAAAAATATGGTTGTTGGAAACAAAATTAATAGGAAATAATGAAGATTTTGCCAGTCTAGTTGATTAGACAAAAAGGGTTGATCGATCAGTCAACATGGTTGATTGATAAACTGATGATCGTTATGGTTAAGTTTTTAAAATATGATTAATCATCAAAGATTTTTATTCAATCGTAGGTTCTTGATCAGTATAGTATGTTGGTCGATCAAGGTTGGTTGATCAGTGTATAAGGTTGATCGATCAATGTTGAGCTCTTTTACTTGTCATGATTTAGAAAGTTATGAAGATAATATAAGTTTAAAACTTTGCCAAATACAATGTAAATATTAGAATATAACTTTAGAAACAACAATAAGAACTTTAAGCTTTTGCAACTTTTCATTGAAGTTCCCTTTGGAAAGCTCCTTTGCTGAAATTTTGTGCGGTCCTATAAATAGTTACACGAGTGAGCGACTATCATATGTGTGTGTGTGTGTGTCATCTTCAAAATCAACTGGAGATATAGAAATAATTAATAGTATATGCACGATGTCTATTGTATGAATGCAACATCTTGTTTCTTCATTGTATTATTATTCTATATTGATGGTTTGTTTTGAATGTTGATTTGATGTGCATGAGATGGGTTTGCTAAGTATCAAAGTTCAGGGAAATGTCGAATAGCAGCGTCGATGTACCTTTATCAACTTATCGAGGGGTATGGCCTCACAGTACTCTTTGTATCATTTTTTATTATAATATATGGAACATGAGATTGAGACATCCACAAAACTAAAAAATGGACCATATAACCAAAATCAACATAATGCATAAGATTATAGGTGCAAGAACATTTCAATGTGAGCATTGGTTGATCGGTAAATTGACAAGAGTCATGACCTATTCGAAAATATATGGGCCAGTAATAGTCAATACATATGCAAATGGAGTATACCTTATAACATGTAGTAATGATTTCTTAAAATTCTCCTATGTATATCTCTTACGAAGAAAGGCAAAAGACTTTGAAATATTCAAAGATACAATACAAAAGAGTAGACAAATGGGATAACCCACTAAGATGCTTAGGATTGATAAAAGTAGAGAATATACTTCGAAGGAGTTTGAAAATATTGCATTCATGTAGGCATTTGTATGCAAGCTATAATGCCTTACAACTACAAAAAATGTTATGTCTTAAAGAGAGAATATAATACAAGTATACATCATAAGACATATGTTGTCACACTTCTCAAATAAAGTTTAACCCTATGTGGAATTTAGAATAGCAGGAAACTCGAGTTTAGTCACTAATAAGGATGACTTTCTTTGAGTCACCTTATGAATAAGGTAGACTTCAAGATACTAAAAATGCAAATTTATTGGATACAGAAAACATTCCAAAGAATATATATTTTCTTCCATGAGTTTAAAGGTCTCATCAAAAGTTGTGTTACAACCTTTTTTTAAAATCACTAAGAGAAGAAGAATGAAACTTTTTGAAGTGTGTCTCTACATTTACTATGTGTATGGTGCTAGCTCCTTGTTATTTTTTAAAAGATGTGCATCACTATCATAATATCAAGGATGGATCTAAGATTCAGAATCTTATGTTGAATTTGGTTAAGATATAGTCAAGCTACTAGGTAGGTACACAAATATGAGGATGTTTAATAGTTTTTTTTTCCTTTGTAGGGAAGGTTCATATGATCCTTAACTATTAGGTTCATCTACTTTGGTTGTTGCTTGGCAAAACATGCATTATGGTTTGAGGTTGGTGCATTACATTGTGATTAGACATACTAAGGTTTGATTTTGGAGGTTATTATTGACCTGGTTTGCAAGAATGAAGGAAAGTGCATACATCATTCTATTTTTTTGCACAACCAACTAAATACCTCGCTTGATGTAGTTCTTTAATTTAGTCGTTCGGGGCTACATTGTGATTATGGTGACTTTTTTCTTTAGAAATATTTTTCAGAAAGAAAGAGCATTAACTTACATGGGATTCTACTTCTAAATAAACTTTAAAAGCTAGGGCCTTTTGACTTGAACTCATTTTTTGTGACTAATGATTGGATCTAATACTTGGTAACTATTTTGGGAGGTGCACAAATCGAATTGATGTATGCATAAAAGATAGGTTAAATTGCTTTATTCATAGTATTTTTCCTTCAATATGGACTCCATGTGCATAGTCTTTTTGTTATTGGCAGTGCTTACTTAAACGATCAAAAATAATATTCAGTGATCCTTTTCATTTTCTTCTTCTCCTTAACAAGTGAATCTGATCATTCTTAGGAGAGCGATCTGTATGATGGAGTTTTGTAAATGATAGTGAAGGATATGGGATAATCCTCAAGCGCATCACGGAAGCTTGAGCATGGTATCGAATACGACGAAGAACGACTAGTCGTACTAGTTGTTCTATGCAGCGTAATTTATAATTTTTCATGTAATGAAACCACATGATCCAAGAATGATTCTCAGATCGTTTCATCTAAAACCACATAAATTATAAAGGAATACCTCTTGTAGCGTGGTTGATCGAGTCTCTATGAAAAGAGACCTCCTGTCTCAAGTCCGATCGCCGGAGGAAGACGCATGCGAGCGTGGGGATGAGTCGTGTGATCCTCGCAATCCAAGAAGTTGATCCAAGCACGGTGAACTCCTAATCTCGTCGTACGAGATCGAACACCTTCTTCGTATGCGAAGCACTCTAAAGAAGATGGATAACCGAGGAACGTCGAGGCGGTGGTGCGGTGGCGAAGCGACGATGAGGCTCCTCCTCTAGGGCTTGGTGGACGACCATCAATGGAGAAGAGGAGAGGGTTGGCGTGTGGAAGGAGAGAGAGAGAGAGAGAGAGAGTTGTGTCTCAATAGCATAGCCCTAGAGAGCAAGGTATGCCTCTCTATTTATAGGGTTTTGGGATCCGTGGATCACAATCCATGGGACATACAAAATCAATGGATGAGATTGATTTATGTTTAATCTAATGGTCAAGATCGTTGTTGGTAAAAACCAACAATTAATAATTTAATTTAGATCAAATGTATTTGATAAATTAAATACAATTCAGTCCTAAATCAAATCAAACAAATAAGGAGATAATTATCATGGAGATAATACCTCCCAATAAAATAGGTGGGACGATCAGCAATTCCATATAGGACTTGGTAGCCGTCCACTTATTTTCATGGTGGAGGCAATCTCATGAAATCTCATGAGATTGCATATCTCCATGAAAATCTCCATTATTGTTTCAACAACTTTTGTTGTGAATTATTCTACAAAAAAATCATAATTAATTTTGAGAATATTGCAATCTTACCATTGGAAATTTGTGAATCACATTCACAACCCAAAACAAAATATAATTTATATTTTCAAGTAATTATACAATGTGAATCCAATTTACACCAATAATTAATTAACAAATATAAATCTTAATTATCTCTCTCTAATACATTATAGATCACATTTATAATATATTATGAATAATTGGATATTGCTATCCACATTATTCTCCGCAATAATTAAATCACATTTAATTATATTGGATAATTATCCACATGCATCAAGATAATTAAATCACATTTAATTATCAATCTCTCAATGCTTAGATATAATTCAACTATGGAATCATTCTTGAACTCTTTCAAGAATAATGTGATTTCTCCGCAGGTACTTGGAGATAAGGACATGGTGATTGTATTGTTCCACGTATAGTGACTTGAATGTTGAGATCTCGTCTCAAATCCAGATCTCACGGACCTCTCATAGATGCTTGATTAAATCAAGACCGCAAATCTAATCTTCTCATTGAATCTGAATCTCATTCAGGTCAATGTCCAACACTTGGACTAAGATTAGGTTACTTCTCTACTGAGAGGAGTCACTAAAATCCAAACCTGTTTCATCACTCCCTCGGAATGGAAGCGTCATGGTTATACAATCGTTTATGATCAAATCACCCTCAGGTATTTCTAACACATGTACATCCTGCATACTGGAAGACATATGATTAACCTGAAGATATAGATCAATTTTACATTGTCATCTTCAGGGTTCGATCACCAAGTTTCTCAATCTTGGTCATTGGGAATCAATATCGATCATATGCTTTCTCAAAGCATATATCATACCTTAAAAATCTTGTCATGCTTCCAAAGCACGATGACCATGCATAAAAATTGATCGGTCCCAATACCTCATGAGTGAGCTCATATCTTCCGGTTCACATGTGAACCTGTATGATCCCTTTGAGAGATCGTATTACTCATATGCCCTTACATGCACACCAGCTCATCGATGTATAGACCTTGGTTAGGTCATCAACCTATTGGTCTGCCAAATGTACACAGTCAGACATATAATAACACATCTGACTATGGTCAGAGGATGTGTGCCTATGTTGTGACAGTATTCAACATAGGTCTTTGGTTATCTCTATCTCGTTAAATCAACCCTTTGACTCAACTAATCTAACATCTCCGAATCTCTATTCACATGCATAGGACCTGCATCAAGAGGTCGGTCAGATATCAGCCTAAATGAGAAAGGATCGCCATCTCCTACTCAGGATGGAGATTATCTCTCAACCATCATTTGATGGTGCTTGATGAGTCCTCAATCTAACTCTTTACATATTCATCCAAGCACCAGCCTCTATGATTCAATAACTGAATCAACAGTTGTATGATCATCAAGATGGCCATGGTACATGACCCTAATTCTACTAAGGGACCTATTATGCAAATTGGTTATTCTTCATTTCAGATCAGGGAATGATATTCGCAATAACATTTATTGCATAATGGCTCCCCATGGGCTCGCATGTCCAACAATCTCCCACTAGCCCAAAGAGCCATTAATGGGCTAATCATTTAAACCCGCACTCAAGTGACAATCATAGGCTATTTAGAAAAATAGCAAGGTAAGATGATCAGTCACTTTGTTTCCAAGAGACTACGCCAAGTCCTTTTACGACACTTGCATATCCCCCAGTAACAGTGCTCGCATCCAATGCGAATGTTGCATCTTATGCAACCAATACTCAATTTTGTCAGTTATACTGTCCTTGTCGCTATAGCTTAATAATTATCATAACCAGTTTTTCCAATATCCTTATCAGAAATCCCTTATTCCCGGAGATCTCTATCTCCTAAGGTATTCGTAGTTAAGACCTTTTAGATAATCCATCTATAAAGTCTTGATTTCTTGAAGATAAGACTTAGAGATCACTATCTCACAAGTTTTGTCCTCTATGAAGATATAGTTATTACCGCAATCAAGTGTTTTATCACCATAGTAGGATTAGTAACAGTTTACTACCCCCACTGCATGGTAGACATCTGGCTTTTGTACATATCTAGCATACACCCAGCTTCTCAGAACTGATGCGCAAGGGCTAGCAGTTTTAGCATTCACATCCTCAACTCTTTGAGGTGCTATCTCGTTAGATAGGACAGTACCATATCTTAAGGGAAAGAAGCCTTTCTTGGAATTTTCCAGAAAGTGGAATATGTCCAAGGTGTACCACTAATGCGACGGTCCCAATACCCTCTTTCTTTGCTTCTGAACAACTTCATAACTAAGATCTAAGAGGTATCATTGAGATCATATCTCAAGATATGGAACAACCAGTTATAAAACACTTATTATTATCCATATATAATTTAAGTGATTAGGATATTATCTACATTTAGCACGATGAACACAATGGCACTCCCACTAAGCTTCATATGGTTCATCAAGATTCTATATGAAATCATAACATTTATAATTTCATTAAAACTTATGTTCCAACTATAAGAACCTTATATGAGTCCATCGATGGAATTCCTCAGCTTGCACACCTTGCTTTCCTCATCCATGAAGCCATGGGGATACTTCACGTGAATATCCTCAAAGAGGTATTCATAAAGGAATACAAATCTTGAATCACATCTTAAAAATGCTATAGTCAAGTTGTGTAGCTAGGGTTAGCTATATTATGATGGATTTAAGCATGTTCATTGAAGATCAAGTCTCATCGCAAGCAATGTCTTCTCTTCGGTGTGTAGCTCATGGCTACGAACCGTGCTTTGAAGGTCTCTACCTTCTCATCAGGTTCCCTCTTTCTCCTGAAGATCCATGTACACCTTAATGGGCCTTATCCATATAGGTGGATCCTCGAGGGTCCATATACAACACTTGTATGTGAAGTCTACATTAGACTTTTATTGCTAACATCCATCTTTCCATGTCATGATCCTTGAGAGTTTCATCACATGAAGTCCGATCATTTTCAGCCTCAAACTTATTTGAAGAAGTATTAGTGTTTCATCTTCCATTATTCTTTTAGTTTCCGATTTCAGGAGCCTCATTATCTTTTCAAGATTAAACAAGTTCCTTTACTTCATTTTCATCTTGATTCTCAAGAGAGCCATCTTCTAAGAATCACAATCTCAGAGATGAGATCTTTTAAGAATCTCAAGGTCATAAAGTAGGTATCCAATACCATCCTTTATTTTCCTAATGAAGTAGCACTCTCCAGTGCCAGATTCCAGATTACTTGCATGGAACCTTATTAAGGATATATATATATATTGTAGTCTCTGCTACATATATATCTTGGAAACCAATAGATAATTATGTTAATATTCATCATTGATCATATCATGTCACACATGATCAAATTGTATCTCCCTACAACTCTTATTGAGTTTAGGTTTATTAGGAGGAGTGAGATAGAAATGCTATTCATATCTCTATAAGGTATTCTATGAATTCATCTAATAGGTACTGACTACCTAGATTAGATCAAATTTTAATCTTCCTTTAAACTTTGGTTCTAAACTAAAATTATGAAATCTATGAACATTTCAAAGGTTTCTAAGTGAAGAGAAGAAATCTCATATCACAAATAATCATCAATAGATATCATATACCCACAATGTTTATTCTGATATAGATGATTCACATACATCAATATGTATGAGATCTTGAATACCTTGACATCTTGCACCATTCAAAGGAAGGGTGTATTGGACATTTTTACTTTTGAATACAATATTCACAAGTATGTAAGATTTGAACCTTTATACAATCTAAAGTTTCATCTCTTATTAGTCTATTGATCACATTAACAGACAAATGTCCAAGGCTTGATGCCAGATCATTGTCAAATGATCTTCATTCTCCTATTGATCTTTTAAGGTTTAATTTCAGTATTAGAAATGTTAATGAACCATTCATTAATTTTTTAATTTAGTAGAGTCCACTAGATTTTAGATTACTATCTGAAATATCTCCAGCATAACTCTTTATGATAGATCTATTACAGTATTCATGTTTATTTCCAATATTTAGAAA
This sequence comes from Ottelia alismoides, assembly GCA_037367405.1. NCBI lineage: Eukaryota > Viridiplantae > Streptophyta > Magnoliopsida > Alismatales > Hydrocharitaceae > Ottelia > Ottelia alismoides. The sequence goes on along the minus strand of JAZKJV010011766.1, from coordinate 336,646 downwards.
TAAACAATGATTGTATTCTGATATCTAGGTCATAGAGACTTGCTCTAAGACTAAGGGCTCTCCCACTGAAAATAACAAGTCCATATATCCAATACAGATTGTTGCAACAATTGCACCAATGTCCATGTGGATGACTATTAAACCTTAAAATCAAATTTTATAGTCTTCTAATACATATGCAACTAATTGCAAGTGTCTTTAGAAGAATGAGATACAATTATTAGACTTTTATCTTATCCAATAAGAAAGTCAATTTCAATGATTAAATGTAGATTTTACTATATACTATCCGAGACTTCTCTAAGGATCTAGATAGACTTGATAGTCATACTATATATACATCATCTTATTGTAGTATCGGCATTCATCCAACTATTTGAATGCCATATGGAAGTCACAGAAGTACGGTCAACTCTTTGACTTTCCTTCTTACTTGGGTCCAACCCATGCTTCCACTGCGCTCCCTTTATCTATAAACAACCATTGCTTTAGATGAAGGAACTCTTATGCTGAATTCAAAAGATTTCAATATAAGAGCATTTCAACATTTGTACATGCTTCATTCAATTCATACAATATGAATATTATGAAGCTTCATGAATGACTAGAGTATAGATAGTAGAATGATGGCACTCATCATATCTACATCCATCTGAACTCTTAAAAAATTGGTTCAGGTAGGTACTCAAACAATTTTGAATACATCATCTCTTATAGAGCTACCATTCTGCATGATGCAGAGAACCACATCATTCATGATTAAATGTCGAGAGCACATATGTATGTCAGAACATCTTCTTAGAATTTTATAAGGATTGTTTGATAATGACGATCATCATCGACATGTCACTTCCAAAGTACATTCGATGAGAGATCAGGACTATAGAGACATACAAATCCTAGGGTTATAGTCCTATTGTTTATTTAATTGGCACTCCTCATTATTATGAGGAAACTTGCACATCGCAACCACATACAATATGTGTCCAACTGCAAGTACAATATCTTAATCATGGATCCAATCCATGATATTTTACTGGTTATTATTGAGTATAATATTGAATGGGTTTAATGAAGAATTGTCTGAAATAAGAAATTTGCATAAGCTTATATATTTATATATATATATACATATTTTACTTTGATTTAGGAATTTTTATATCAAAGTTGTCTTGCCTTGTCAACAATGAAAGTTCATTCCCTTAATCACTTTCAATGTAAGAGATATACTTATCTATATATCTCAAGCAATATCTGGGATCTCCTTCCTTATCTTTGTCACATCCCAATAATATGAGAACTTGTAACTCGGATAAAAAGAAGCGAGAACACATTCCACCTTGTAAGTCCAACTTGCATCTCCCAATTCAGTATTTAACACCCGGGCCCACCACCCCTAAGGTGATGTTGACTCATCATTAATTGAACCAACCGTCAACAGGAATACAACTCGCTATGCGCAATCCAATATCGCCTCAATAATATGAGGACCCGATATTGGGGTCACTACACATACGTCCTTACTCTTTCGAGAAGCGACGAGCCCGATCCAAATGAATCGTATGCAGGAGCTGTCACTTTGGACAGGTGTCTCCTACATACAATATCTGGCGACGGAACCCTTCGCCTTGACGGGAGACCATGGATGTCACTTATGTGATCCTCCACCTCATATTCAAATTTTAATTAATTATCATGAACCATATTCATATAATTAATTCTTCCAAGAGAAATACACATCTATTCATAATATAGTATTTTTAATTGGATATAATTAACTTAATCACATTAAATTAATTATCAATCCAATTCAATCCACAAACTTGATTTTACTTGAATATATGGTATTATCTCAAAGTACATATTAATTCGAATTTTAATAATTAGAAAATACATCATGATCTCTCAGGCATCATTCGTTCCCTACCCGTTGTCATGGCCAGTACCGGCGGGAGTGGGACAGATCGCACATGGTGCAACCTACTACCCCAACGCTCCCCGACTAGACACCATATCCGTCTCGAGAAAAAATAATATCGAGCCAATCACTTTGTACTTGAGATGATCATCGGTTCTTCAACCAAAATTATACCATATAATAATAATCAAAATATTTTTTATTATAAGGAAATTTGCTAGACAAATTCTCAATCCTATTCAAGCAAGTTGTTTGTTGATTGTGTTTCCAATTATGATCTAGATCAAATCTAATCAATTTATTGGTTGAGATCAAGTCAAATAAGGAAATAATCATCATTAAATATTTCTCAAATATTTTTCGTAATTATTTCATGAAATTAACAATTAATTTCATTAATTGACAATCACTTGATTCTTGATTAGGAATGTAATTTCAGTCGTGACCCCTACTTACTAAAATTAACATATCTCAACCAAAACAAATCCAAATTATGCAAAATCAGTTCCCAAAGATTGATAATTTGATTTAGGACAGAACTTAAGTGATATTTCACGCATTTCTAGGCAGATCAAAATAGTATTTAACTCATTAATCATGTTAAGATTCGCAGTTCCTGCAACAGTGAATACATGTTCATTAAAACGACCATATCTCAAGCAAACGGAATCCAAATTGTGTAAACACAGATCTATGATTTCCTTATTTAATGGGGAACAAAATACAAGTGATTAATTTGTGTTTAAACATTTTAAATAGGACCGAATTTATTCACTAAATAAATGTGCAAAAATGAAATTCGACAAAAACTTTCGCAACCTTAACGAACCCAAGTCGTCCTAGGTTTACGGATCGTATCCAAAACCTTCGACCTAAGGTTCTAATACCACTTGAAGGATATGAGATAATCCTCAAGCCCATCATGGAAGCGTGAGCATCGTATCGAATACGACGAAGAGCGACTAGTCGTACTAGTTTTTCTATGCAGCGGAATTTATAATTTTTCATGTGATGAAACCACATGATCCAAGAACGATTCTCGGATCGTTTCATCTAAAACCACATCAATTATAAAGGAATACCTTTTGTAGCGTGGTTGATTGAGTTTCTACGAAAAGAGACCTCCTGTCTCAAGTTCGATTGTCGGAGAAGATGCTTGCGAGCGCGGGGATGAGTCGCATGATCCGTGCAGTCCAAGAAGTTGATCCAAGCACGATGAACTCCTGATCTCGTCATGCGATATCGAACACCTTCTTCGTGTGAAAAGTACTCCAAAGAAGATGGAGGACCAAGAAATGTCAAGGCAGTGGTGAAGCGACGACGAGGCTCCTCCTCTAGGGCTTGGTGGACGGCCACCAATGGAGAAGAGGAGAGGGTTGGCGTGTGGAAGGAGAGAGAGAGAGAGAGAGAGAGAGAGTTGTGTCTCAATAGCATAACCCTAGAGAGAAAGGTATGCCTCTATTTATAGGGTTTTGGGATCCATGGATCTCGATCCATGGGATACACAAAATCAATGGATGAGATTGATTTGCGTTTAATCCAATGGTCAAGATTGTTGTTGGTAAAAACCACCAACTAATAATTTAATTTAAATAAAATATATTTGATAAACCGAATACAAATCAATCATAAATCAAATCAAACAAATAAGAAGATAATTAGCATGGAGATAATATCTCCCCATAAAATAAATGGGACGGCCACCAATTCCATACAGGACTTGGTCGCCGTCCACTTATTTTCATGGTGGACGCAATCTCATGAAATCTCATGAGATTGCATATCTCCATGAAAATCTCCATTATTGTTTCAACAACTTTTGTTGTGAATTATTTTACAAAAATAATTCATAATTAATTTTGAGAATATTACAATCTTGCCATTGGAAATTTGTGAATCACATTCACAACCCAAAATAAAATATAATTTATATTTTCAATTAATTATACAATGTGAATACAATTTACACCAATAAATAATTAACAAATATAAATCATAATTAGCTCTCTCTAATACATTGTAAATCACATTTATAATATATTATGAATAATTGGATATTGATATCCACATTATTCTTATCCGTAATAATTAAATCACATTTAATTATATTGGATAATTATCCACATGCATCAAGATAATTAAATCACATTTAATTATCAATCTCTCAATGCTTAGATATAATTCAACTATGGAATCATTCTTGAACTCTTTAAAGAATAATGAGATTTCTCCGCAGATACTTGGAGATAAGGACAGGGCGATTGTATTGTTCCATGTATAGTGACTTGGATGTTGAGATCTCATCTTAAATCCAGATCTCACGGACCTCTCATAGATGCTTGATTAAATCGAGACCGCAAATATAATCTTCTCATTGAATCTGAATCTCATTCAGATCAATGTCCAACACTTGGACTAAGATTAGGTTACTTCTCTACTGAGAGGAGTCATTAAAATCCTAACCTGTTTCATCACTCCCTCGGAATGGAAGCGTCATTGTTATACAATCGTTTATGATCATCACCCTCAGGTATTCCTAACACCTGTACATCCTGCATACTGGAAAACCTATGATTAACCTGAAGATATATATCAATTTTACATTGTCATCTACAAAGTTTGATCACCAAGTTTCCCAATCTTGGTCATTGGGAATCGGTATCTATCATATGCTTTCTCAAAGCATATATCATACCTTCAAATTCTTGTCATGCTTCTAAAGCATGACGACCATGCATGGAATTTTATCAGTCCCAATACCTCATGAGTAAGCTCATGTCTCCCGGTTCACATGTGAACCTGTATGATCCCTTTGAGCGATCGTATTACTCATATGCCCTTACATGCACACCAGCTCGTCGGTGTATATACCTTAGTTAGGTCATCAACCTATTCGTCTGCCAAATGTACACACTCAGACATATAGTAACACATTTGTCTTTGGTCAAAGGATGTGTGCCTATGTTGTAACAATATTCAACATAGGTCTTTGGTTATCTCGATCTCGTTAAGTCAACCCTTTGACTCAACTAATCTGACACCTCTGAATCTCTATTACCATGCAGAGGACCTGCATCAAGAGTTCGGTCAGATATCAGCCTAGATGAGAAAGGATTTCCATCTCCTACTCAGTATGGAGATCATCTCTCAACAATCATTTGACGGTGCTTGTTGAGTCCTCAATCTATGTTTTTAGATATTCATCCAAGCACCAGCCTCTATGATTCAATAATTGAATCAACAGTTGTATGATCATCAAGATGGACATGGTACATAACCCTAATTGTACTAAGGGACCTATTATGTAAATTGGTTATTCTTCATTTCAGATCAGGGAATGATATTCGTAATAATATTTATTGCATAATGGCTCGCCGGGGGATCGCATGTCCAACAGATAGATGAAGAGACATTGATGGTTGTTGAACCACCTTGGATGTTGGAGTTTAGGTGTTTATGGCATTATGAGTTCCATTTCATTTACGGAAGCATTTTAAGTAACAGTATTGGAGGATCTCTAGAATAGTAAATTAAAGCTCCATTTTTAAATGTTCAACTTATTGGATATTTGGCAAAAAGCTTTGCACTATAGAGGAAAGGAGTGCACTATGATACATGCATTGAAAGATGCATTGTTGATATATGATGCTTATGAATTAAAATTATAATTTTAAGAAAGTTTGATTAAAATTGGATCATCGTTCTGGCAACTCTCAAATGCTGGTTAGTAACGATATAGTAGATGAGGTCAAAATTTGAAGCCCGGGCATAGAGGGACGAGCCATACTTTAAAATAGTAAAGGAGATGAGGAATAGTGTAAGCCCAACTGAGGTCAAAAGTCAAGAGGTCAAAGATGTTGGGATTCGGTGAAACTGTGAAAGGGAAAATAAGGAGAGGAAGTGGACCATAAAAAGGTAACAAGTAAGTTCATCTTGATGTCTATGTACAACAACTCTTCTAAACCAAGCGAGTCACGATGGAGTGTAGAAACTTAGGAAGAAGTCAGGTGGGGATATGTTGTTTTCCTCTAATAAAACTATATATAATTGTGTAATGAAAATCCAGAAGAGCGCTATGAATTGGTTAGTCTTTATGTAGATCATGCAAATCAAAAGTAGTTTTTACCCTTACCAATTGTGTTAGGATTTTCATAAGAGGTGGTTGCCTATGACATTGGAAGATAATTTGCCTATAGATTAGTAGTATCCAACTATGCATAAGTAGAAGTTAGCGACAGATAAGACATTCTTTAAGTGTACACTATCATGCGGCTCTAGTCTTTTTCTCTATCTCCCCCCCCCACCCCACCAAACCAAACAAACCCCTACTACGAATGTTGGGACTTGAAGAAATAATCAAACAAGACTTTCCTTGGGAGCCCTTCTTCCATAGAAAGAAAAAGATACCATTCTCGTTCGACACTGCACTATGCTCCACTTCCACAAATTAGAGTTTTTGGTGGAACTAGTGAACCATGCAAGTAGTTTTGATGCATGGGGCAGAAGGCACGTAGTACTCGTGTAAGCCATAGTGGTAGGGAAGGAACCAAAGTCAACCAACCTCAATCCCCCTCTAGATTTGCTGGTATTCCCATCTCAAGTTAGGGGAGCATTTCCACCATCAGTTCTTACGAACCTGTAAGAGAGGGATAGGAAGCGTCTCCTCGATCGAAATGGAATGTGAGGCGAGACTAGGTAAGGACAGTTGGTTGTTCATTTTTTATTCGGAGTGCACTGGAGGTCGTCAGGCTAGCCCACCCCCACCCCTCCCCTTCCTTGGAAGCCTGTCCTGGGAAGACCACATGGGCGCACCGTATTATATATAGTTGGGACACTTGAGCTAATAATCTTGAAAGTGGCTCCCTTCTTTATGAGCAATGTCGCTAACTAATAAATGGCTTTGTTTTAAGGGATCCAACGCTTTGACTCTGTCCCCCGCACCACAGGTTCAGTTTGAGAGCCATATGATGAATGACTATACAACATGGTTCGGAGAGCACTTGTATGGGGGATGCGCTAGGAAGCCCCGAAAACATAGATGGAGGTCCACAAGAAGAAATGGATCTAAGTTAATCTCTATCAAGCTAGTGGTTAAAACATATGCCTAACAGCATGGGAAGCACAAATAAGTGAGATACCATCAATCAGTGGTGAGAAGGAGCAGGGAGGGAAGACATAGTCCATTAGTGCAATCTCTAAAAAGTGGTGAGGTGTAGTGAAAACATGTTATGACTCGTGGAGGGGGGAGAGTTGGAGCGAGAGTGTGACGTCCTGGGCCCTAGGCTCAGTTCGTTATCAAGGATTACTAGTCCATGGTCCTACCAAAGCCCTTAACCACAACCCACTTAAGCCCATGTTCACTAGTAGTAGCTCGTACTGCTTATAAGCTACTACCACACTTTGTGATTATTAGATGTGGTACTGTGTTTGGGGTGCTACTATCATCCCCAGTTGCATTGGAAACATCCTCGTTGTCCCATGGCCCATGACCTATTCCCAATAGAAGTGACGACTTCACCTCTTAGTTGGCCCTTTCCTCCTAACTCTTTGGTAGGGGTGGCTCCACCTCTTGGGTAGTCCTTTCCACTATTAGAGGGAATATGCTATGATACCATATGTAGCATCCTGAGCCATAGGCCTAATACATTATCGGGTATTACTGTCCTAGACAACCTATTGGGTTTTGTCCCAACTGGAGCCCTTAACCACAACCCAAATGCTTAAGCCCAGGTTGACTACTAGTATCCCCTACTACTTATAAGCTACTACCACACTTTGTGATTACTATATGTGGTACTTTGTTTGGGGTGCTACAGAAAGGTCATTAGAAGGCATGTAGCTGGCACTAGGTCTTTCATGGCATCACACAGATTCTTTGATTTTCGAAGAGAAAAGAGAAAACTTAGTATTAAGAGGCTATTAAATCTATGTCAGAAGCTTATTATCAAGTTATCACTTCCCGAACAAAAGGATATGTCATATCAAGCTAGAGTTTGATTTGAGGCTATACTGAAATAGATATGCTTGAATATTATTGACAAAATTATCTTGACTTCGGTACAGTTCACTATCGATATGTACTACTTCAAAAAATTCAAAATGTGTGTTTTCCCTTCTGCATATACTTGTACATCCCATTAAAGAGCATTCTTTGTAGGTTTGTAAGTTTTCAAATTTTGATGAAATAAAGAGGTTAATAAAGAACCCTAAAGATTGGGATTGTGAGTGAGAACAAGAAGTATGAAATAGATCACAAAATATCCTAAAACAAAATGAATATGACTCACTAAATGATACTGATCAAACACACTTAGAGATTTAACTATGAATAATGATGATCCTTTCAATGAAGTGGATGGACCGACAAAAACCACAAGTGTAACTAATAACAAGAGGTCCAAAAGACAACCTGCAAGGATGGAAGTATGTATGCAAGGAGTCTACAAGTGTGTGTGTGTGTGTGTGTGTGTGCGCGCGCGCGCGTGCGTGCGTGTGCGTGTGCATGTGCGCGCTTGTATGTATATGTACTTGTGTGTGCATGTGTGTATGCATGTATGGTGCATGTGAAGGGAGGCAATAAGGCCCCACACATCGTGGAATGTATGGATTGAATCATATCTGATCAAAATGGACTCATCTCATAAGTTGGGATAACATCGAATAATTTAAATTTTTTTATGGAACCACATAGATTGGGAACGATTCCCAACATTCTCAATCATGATTACACGAATAAAAGGGACTTACCTCGATGCATGATCATGAACCTTAAGTCTCTAAAGTAAGAGACCTCGTGTCTCGAGTCGGATTCGATGGAGACACCACTTGTGGACATGGGCATAAGTCATGTGCTTTTCAAAATACAAAGAGTTGATATTCGTGTCCTCGCTCCTAATATCATGAAATGAATTCATTCTTCTTTGTGATCTCAAAGAACTAAAGATAAAGAACTTCTACGCGATTGGTCAAACCAATGGGCCAGCATAGAGAAAATGGAATGTCCACCAAATAGGATGTCCCCTGGGTAGAGGGATGACCTATGGACAAGGGTGGACGACCACTAATAAGGGCAGGGGGACGGACCTATAGAGCGAAGGAAAGGGTCAGAGAATTGATTATATTCTAAAGTATGTTGCAGATGGCAAGGGTGCCTCTCTTTTTATACTTTTGCATACTATTATGATTGCAATCTTAATCAATAAGGATTGAGTATAAGCCACAACAAATTTAGGACAAAAGTTGATAAAGTACTGTCAAATTTTTAATTAATTGGTCATCTAAATATATCAACAAAATGAGGATATAAAGAGAGAAAACAAAAGAGATAAAAACATAAAGGGGAAAGTGGCACTATAGTGGGACGCACCAAAGACATCCCCTTTTTATTGTATTTTTCATTTTTAATTTCCTTTTATTAGTTTTAATATGTCAAGAACTATTATATCCCATTTTATTGATTAAGTTTGGAAGTTAATTATCATCAAATAATTCTAAATTATTTGTGATAATTACAAACAAATCATCTAAATTTATGAATTATATTCATAGGTTCGAAATTAAATGTACATCTGATTTTTATTTATTAATATACATTGTGAATCCAATTCACAATCAAGTCTTAGAAAATAATATGGATCTTATCCACACTATCCTAGATTATTGGGGATAACACTATCCATATTAATCTTATGTAGGATAATTAAATACAACTTATTTATCTTAGATTCTTTTTTGCACATAACCAAAATAATGTGAATTTTAACCGCATCATTCTTGGATTATTGTGGATAACACTATCCATGATAATGTTACCCATACTAAATCCAATTTAATCATCCTAAATTACTTATCTTTGCCCACTACTCAAACTGCCTCTTTAGGAACATTCCTCAAAATCCTTTGAGGATAGTGTGCATTCTCCATGGATAGTTGGAGATAAGGTGGGGGATTGTATATGCCATGTATAGTGACTTGGATCATGAGATCCAATCTCATATCCAGATTATATCAGTCATTATTGGATACCTAGTCTGCCAAGTTTGATCACTCCTTCGGAGTGGAAGGTCGTGGTATAAAATCAATTAAGATCACATCAACCTTGAAACAATCCATGTGCATCCTACATATCGAAAAATGGCGGTTGAGCTCGAAGTTCAGATCCCATTTTGGGCTTTCTCCTTCGTGGTTTTACCGATAAGTTTCTCATTTGACTATTGGGAGTCGTTATCGATTATATGCTTTCCAAAAGCATAAATTATACCTTCAAATCCTATCTTATTTTCAAACAATATGACCAATGTTGGATTTGGTTTATCCCAAATATCTCATGAATGATCTCATGTCTTCCAATTCACTAGTGGATTTTATGATCCCTTCACAGATCGTATTCCTTGTATGTCCTCATATGCACTCCATTGTGCCAGTGTATAGGCCTTGATTAGGTCATCAACCTATTGGTCTGTCAAATGTATATACTCAGACATACATGACAGATCTATCTCTAGTTAGAGGATCTGTGCATGTATCATGATATCATACGACATAGGTCTTAGTTATCCCAATATTGCTAAGTCAACTCCTTCACTAACTCATCTGACACCTCCGAAGCTTTATTCCTATGTAGTGGACTAGCATCAAGAGGATATTCAGATGTCAGCCTTTCGAGTAAGTATTTCCAACTCCTTTTCAAACTGGAGATCCTTTCTTGATAATTACTTAATGGTGTGGTTGAATCCTCAATTTAACCCTTTAGATATTCAACCATGCACTAGCCTTGATGATCCAACCTTTGAATCAACAGATGTATGATATCAAAATGGTCTTGGTACATAATCCTAATTGTATGAAGGGACCTATTATAAAAATTAAGTTATTCCTCATTTTAGATCAAGGAGTGATTTGTAAAAACTTTTATTGCATAATAGCTTGTCATGGGCTCACATGTCCAACAATCCCCCACTAACCCAAAGAGTTGTTAATGGGCTAATCTTTAAATCCATAACTATTTGCTAATCACAAGCCATATTATTTGCAAATGCCAAAACTCGACCGAGGTTTGGCGTAAGCTGGGCTTGTCGTGGTTGCGGTGCGAGGACATCGCGTCATTTTGGCAATCGATCAGGAAGGTGGGACATGGCTCCACTGCAGATGTCTCACTGGCATTCGTGGTGCTGTGGGCGATCTGGCAGGATAGAAATGACAATATTTTTAAAAATCAAACGTTCTATTCAGAAAATGCTCATATCAATTGTAAAGCCCTTTACAACTTCTGGGCTTCTCGGTAATGTATCCCCACCTTCTTTTTATTTTTAATTTTAAGGCGGTAGCTCCCAACTTGGGATTTTACCCGTGCGTGGTTTTCAAAAAAAATGTGCTAATCATAAGCCATGCAGATAAATAGCATGGTCAGCTAATTAGTCACTTTGTCCTGAGAGACTATGACAAGTCCTTTTATATAAACTTGCATATCCCCCGGTAACAGTGCTCGCATCCAATGCGAATGTTACATCTTATGCAACATATACTCAATTTTTTTAATGCGGTCATAGTGCATGGCATCTTACTAGTTTTAGCTTTTGTCACTATAAATTAGTAGTCACATAACATGTAAGGAGTTTCTATTATCCTTATTAGAATACCTTATGTTTATAGATCTCTATCTCCTTAAACTAAGACATGGCCTTAAGACTTTGAGATCTTTATCTCCAAAGTCGTGTACTCCTATCCTTGAACATGTTTTTATCACTATATACACAATAACATTGGTATCAGTTTGCCACTCCCACTGTATGGCAGATATATGGCTTTTGTACATATCATGGTATACACAAGGCTTTTTATAGATGATGCAGAAGGGTATGCAGTTATAGCATCCACATCCTCAATACTTTAAGGCACTATCTCTTTAGATAGGTCAGTACCATATCTTAAGGAAATGAATCATTCCTTAGAATTTTCTATGTGGGATCTATCAAAGGTGTACCCTTGATGTGATGATCACAATGCCTTTTTTTCTTTACTTCTAAACAAATTCAAAACTACGATCGAAAGGCATCCTAAAGATATTTCATCTCAATGGTATGGGACAATCATGTTATAAACACTTTCCATCATCCTTATATCATTCCAAATGATTAGGATTTCATACACATTTAGCACAATGAACACAATGACAGTCCTACTAAGATCCATATGGTTCATCAAGACTCTGTCTTAATGCATAACCTTTGTGATTCCATCAATTCGAATGTCCCAACTGTAAGAAGCTTGTTTGGGCGTACAATTGGAGTTATTTATCTTGCACGATTTGTCTTCCTCATCTATAAATCCTTGAGGTTATTTCATATGAATATCCTCGTTGAGAAATCCACTAAGAAATGTAGCCTTGGCATGCATCCTCTAGATGTCATAGTTAAGTTGTGTCGCTATAGTTAGCAATATCCTGATGGATATAAGCATCGTTATGATAGAGCAAGCCTCATCGCACACAATGTCTTCTCTTCATATGTAGCCCTAGGCTACGAGACATGCTTCGAAAGTCTCTATCTTCCCATCAAGTTTCCCTGAAGATCCATTTTCACCCAATGGGTTTAACCCTATTAGGTGGATCATCGAGGATCGATAGACAACACTTGTGCATGGAGTCTACTAGACAACAACTTGTGCATGGAGTCTACTTTAGACTATTGTTAACTTCCATCTATCCATATCGTGATTCGCAAATGCTTCATTATATGAAGCTGTATCATTGTCATATTATTGTGACACTTGGAATCCATAACTTCCAGGTGGTCTCACCACTCTCAAACTAGTTTGAAGAGGTATGAGTGTTTCATCTTCAATTATCTTTTCCACTTTCTATTTTAGGAATCGTGTTATCTTATTATGGATTATATGAGTTCCTTTACTTCATTTTTCTCTTGACTCTTGAGAAAGTCATCCTCCAGAATCATATATATGAAGATTTTAAGAATCTCAGGACAGTAAAGTAGGTTGTACCCAATGAATTAGCACTCTCTAATGTGAGATTCTAGTATATTTGCAAGGAATTTAACATAGTATGTATACTACAATTCTCCACTGCTGTAAAATCCCACATTTGTGCTCGTTTACCCTCCCTCAAAAATTATCAAAATTATGCTCAAAAGATGCATCTTTTCAAGACGTTTCCAACTAGCAAAAGAATGTGAAACTCCGACACTTATAGCTCAATATATCTGCTTTTTAGTGCAGTGTATTTTTTGTAAATAATGAGCTAAGGCTGATTACGGTATTTGATGGTCCAAGTGCTATTTAAGCATCTCTTTCTCTCTAATGACATCCATGAAACCCTTATTTATTTTCTCCCTTCCATAGGACCATAGCCATCGAGAGAGAAGGAGAAATCCTAGCAAGGGCCGTCGAGGAAGCCTAATTGGAAGGGGCCCTAGCGTAGGACGGGAAAATCTGCCCCTTGTTTCACCGTTCTAAGGTGCGAAGATATCCCTCATTTTTACCTTTTATTTCCAAATCATTGATCTTTTTGTAGGATTCTCATGTGAGTCTAATTGTATACACGAACCAAATGGTGGATTCCGATTGCGCAACGTAGAGGGTATGCACGGATTGGTTTTGGTATCAACGTGTGCACTACTATACCACATAATGCTATCATCTTAACATTATCCTTGATTATTACGCATACCCCTTCAAACCAAATGAATCAATCCATGTTTTAAAGAATCGTGCAACACATATCAATTAGGGTTATGGTTACTTTCACTGTAAGAACACTTAAGACTTTCTCATATTATATAAAAATAGTCAAACCACCGGAAGAAATCTATTATTGGAAATTTACAAATTGAGATTTGGTTTTGTCTTACCACTTTTAAATTTGGAGTAATTAATGGTATGACAGAATCTACGATGACCGTTGCGTTATTTTAATAGAATATACAAAAGTATATTATCTATGTTGTTTCGTTATAAGTTTTCCCAGTCCAACAGATCATGCAACAACTTCTGAATAGAAGTATAGTAAGTTCCTAAAGGGGCCTTACAGGAGAAATCGATGCTGAAAAGATAAACAGAAAATTTCGTGAGAATTTATCTACCTTCATTAGGTTCATATAATAAGATGCTTAATTCAACTAACTTAGTTGATAAATCCAAAGGCACCACTTTGATAAGCAAGATTATGGAAGATTGACGATTGATCAACACGGTTCTACTTTGAATAGGGTAGTTATTCAAATTTGCATTAAATACATCTTTGTTAAATTTGTAAATCTTTTGTTGCTAACTTTATAAGTAATTACTTTTAACCGATCGTGGATGTAAAATATTTCAAAATTTCCTTTTAATGGATGTCTCCCAAATTACGTGTACTATTATGTGGTTTATGGAGACAACGGTGTTACCATGTTATTGTTCTTATTTGAGTTTTTGATGTGTTTTGCATGCGTTCATCACCATCAACAATTAAATTATTTAGTTGGTTATGATCAAGAGAAGTGATAAGTATGAGGTAATTCAGACGTCCCAGGAGTGAGAGATTAAATTGAAAGATAAACTAATTGTGCATGTGAGGAGAAAATAATACAAGGTAGTACACGATCTTGTAGTCCAAGCTAACCTTAGGAGAGTTAGCCACGCTCGAGGGGAATCAAAGGGCGACCGTGGAAGTAGGCACCCTGCTTGTGTTGGAAATTGGATCTGTGATTTGGCCATATGGAGCTGTGGTTCCCAGTTGTTTATACTAGGGAGGATTTGATTCTTGGTTTCCGAGTGGAGGATGATACTTGCCAGACTCGCTACATGTTCCTACAAAGACTTGGGTTATAAAGATCCCATGGAAGAGAAGTCTTGGCTAACCTATTTTCCATGGGTACTTTTCTTGTGTCGTGGAGTCTCCGAGATAATAAAGTTAATAATTTATAAACATACCATCCGATAATAGAAACTAAGTTGGTTATCGGCTCTTAACATGAAAATTAAGCTGATTAGACTTGACGTGAAGATGAAGGAATTAAAACCAAATTGATTATACATGTTTGAGTCTTTTGAAATTTGATCGATTACAAACTCTCTACATAACCTGTGGGTTCTAGGTGTAGTGCAGGTATATTGTCCAAGTATCACAATGGTAGTAATTTTTTTATTGTCAATTTTACCCTCTACTCGAGTGATTGCTCCTTGTCTAATTATATGTTATATATTGTTTATGGGCTTTCGCTCCACTTGGATTTCTCTTCAGGTGACGTTGCATGTGAGATGAAAGCTCGCGTTTTGAAATTTTCCACCAGTAGACGACGAGTGAGGGTGGGTTTTTTTTTTTGCTTGCTCTGTCCGTTCTTTTTCTATTATAGATGAACTCAGACACTTTGTTATATTCCTTTTTCCATCCTAGTGTTTTCATATGTTTGTCCAACATTTGTGGCCTATTTATAATAAGAGTAGTATGTGGACATGGACATTAATTGCTTATCATTTTTATGGCAATTATTTAATGATGTTGGTATTGTAGTTGTTTAGATAAAGGATTAACGGTGCGGGGATGATACAACTTCATATCCGCAGGAACTAAGAGGTAATTGTGATATGAACCGTCATTGATCTAACCACGTCCAACTTAATCATGTTATATCTCCCTACAACCCCAATTGAGTTGAGTTGAGTTGTTCCCTAGATGAGTGAGATAGGGAAAAATCCTTTCTCTATAAGTATTCTTTGAATTCATCTAACATGTACTTACTACCTTGGTCAGATCGAATTCTATTCATCTTCCTTCCAACTTTAGTTCTCAACCAAAATTGTGAAATCTTTAAACATTTTAAAAGTTTCTAGCATATCAAGAAGACATACCCATACTTTCAAATGGTCCGTCCAAGGAATACCACATATCATTAATATCCACAATGGTATGGATAGTTCAAATACATCAAATAAGCATGAGGTTGAGAACACCTCAGCATCTTATACCATTCCCGGAAAAGGAAGATATCTTGAACATTCTAATTTAAATACAATATTCACACGTAGGTAAGATCTGAACTTTTCGATAATTTAAAGGTCCATCCATTACTAGTCTATTGATCTTATCAATAAGCACATATCAAAATCCTAATGTTTAGATTCATCGTTCAAATGATCTTCACTCTCATTTTGAATCTTTTAAAGGTTTAACTTCCAGCATTATAAATGTCAATGAACCATTCATTAATATTCTAATTTCATAGAGATCTAGATGTTAGACTGCCACTAAAATATATCTGTCGCAACTCTTTATGATAGGTTTATCTTAAAATGTGTGTCTATCTTTAACAAGCTTAGAAATTAGACGGTGAGTCATTTCTAATATATATGTCATAGAGACATTCTCCTAATACTAAGAGCTCTCCCACTGGAATGTGGTAGTTTTATCTATTCAATGGCGATTTGTTACAACAATTACATACAAATCCACATGGGTGACTATCAACTCTTGCACCAAGTTCACTAGTCTTCTAAAAGCATGTGCAACCGATTGCAAGTGTTAGTAGAAAAGCTAGATATAACTATTTAACTTTCTCTTCCTTCAACAAGTATCAGTTCCAATTATGAATTGTGGGTGTAGGATATGTTGATGTACTACCTGAGTCCCTCTAAGGATTATAGATTGTCTGAAAATTCATGCTCTAGTATATCAGTTTGTTGCAGTATTGGTAGTCATCTTGTTTGGATGGTAGTCATCTAGTTGTTTGGATGTCATAAGTATGGAAGTCACATATGTATAATCAACCCTTTGCGTTTGCTTCTTTTATTATGGGTTAGGATATAGCTTCCACTATGCTTTCCTGATCCTTTAAACAACCATTGCTTAAGATCAAAGATCTCTCTAAATGACATTCCTCAAAGGACTTCATCTGAGAATATTTCACTATTTATACTTGTTTCATCCCTTTCATACAATATGCAATCATGAAGCTCGTGAAAGACTTGAGTAGAGATAGTGGAATGATGACACTTATCATATTCACATCCATCTGGACTCTTAAGTCTTTGGTTTAGGTAAGCACTCAAACATTTTGAGTACATCATTTCATATTGAGCCATCATTTCGCATAATCCAGTGAACCATGTCCTTCATGATCAAATGTTGAGAGTGCAATATTTTGCAAAATTATCCCCTCTGTATCTAGAAGTATCTCTACAATTAGAATCCATATCGACATGTCACTTTCAAACAACACTTATTGAGGGATCATGTCTGTCATGGCACACAAACGGTTGGATGTTGTCATACTTCCTATTTTATTGTCTATCCTCATTATTATGAGAAAAACTTGCACATTGTAGCATTATATGTCCAACAGAAAGTACTACACCTTAATCATGGATCCTATCCATGATATTGGTTATGATTGAGTATATATTGTGTGTTTACTGAAGGCAATCTTAACCAAGATAATTTGCATAAGTATTTACTTTGATTAAGGTTTTTATTGTTTTAAATCAAAGTTCTCTTGATTTTTTTTAAATTTGGAAGCCCATTCCCTTTTCAACGTTCAAAGCATGAGTATGCCAACTAAAATACCTCGAATGAGATGTGGGATCTCCCCTTCTTAGTTTCTTCACATTCCCAATAATATGAGAAAATGCAACTACCGTGAAGGAAGCCGGTAACTCTTTCCATCTTGCAAGTCCATCAATTTGTTCCTTAACCACCCCTAAGGTGATGTTGACACATTGTCAATTAAACCAACTGCCAATAGGAAATTAATTCGTTATGTGTGATTTAATGCTACCTCAATTATATTGAGAATAGCATTGGGGTCTGAAAAGATGTAGGTTACCCTTCTTAATTCAACCTGATTAACGATTAAATTTAGTGATTTTCGTTGTAGTTGGGTAAAATCAGACTTATCAAAATCACTTTGATTAATGTCAATTAAACGTAAACGACAATTTTTTTATTTTACTTGGACAAGCCCAAGGTCGAACTCAGGGACACGAGCCTCTTTAGTATAATTTAGACTCTTGTTATTTAGATTAGGTGTTGGATCAAAGAATCGTAGGTCAAAGAATGCATGATGACATGATAGTATGCATAAATAAACATGAGAGATGCATTTTTTATTTTGATTTTAAACATGCGACACATGCAAGGACGGGCAATGTTAAAATGATGTGAAATATGCCCTAATAGTTGAGCAATTGGTCAGTAGTCGAAATCAGATTCGAATCATTAAGCAAGTCTCATTGATGTAAAAGCATAAGACAGGAAAGGCATTACATTAAAGACACTTAGCTATTAAAATAATACATCAAAATTCATAGTGTTAAATCTGAAATCTAAGCATGCCATCAAGAAGACAATGAAATGAGCTTCAAAATGAGATCAAAATCAACTGAAACGAAGATACGGTGCTCAAGATATTCACAAATGAAGTCAGGGGCATAAATGCAAGAAAACATAAAAGATAAATAGCAAACAGGTCCATGAAAGGGACTAAAATGCAAATAAAATAAATACGGGGTCTTTCCTGTAACTTTCCCACACGCACGGAGGAATTTTTGCAGTTATTAAAACCCGCAAGGGTATGAGTGCAAAATACCTCAGGCGCATGTGCTTTGCACGTGAGCTCTAAACCTGAATGCAATATGGAGAAGTCGGTAGGGCCTAATGCAAATTGTCCCAGCCGCACGTGACAAGCATGTGCGCTCTAGGCTCTATGAAGAGGTAGGCTCGTGTAGGCTCGGCGTATGGTTCAGCCTCGAATCAGGCTCGATGGAGGCTCTGGCTCGGAGAAGGCTTGGCAGTGGTTCGATAGACCCATGCCTACAGGCTAGGAGGTTGAGGTTCGGGTCTGCTCAGCGCTTGACACGTGGACGTCCAAGGACCGTTAGATCTTGAGGATCTAACAGTAGTTGTACCGTACGCCGACGAATACATGGCTGCATCAGCGTCGTTGGATGGGCACCGGGGAGGAGCATCCAACGGTGCATGTAGACTCTGGATCTTCCTCCTCCGCCACGGGGCTGGTGGCTCGATTAGATCTCCGCCGACACCTCCTGGGCTCCGCCACCCTTTCCAGGTCACGATGGATCTCCCCGAAGCCTCCTGAGCAGTTGTCGATGAAGCTGGAGGTTCGAGCGAGCTGCGGCACAGCCTGGAGACGGTGGACGACACTGGAGCGCCGGAGGCAGAGCTTGCGAGTTTGTCTCCAACAAAACTCCAGTCATTACACATTCGAGTACTTGCAAAGTTAGCACAATAGCTGAGGCCTTGTGCGTGGAGTGACATGAGTGAGATGGTCGGTCGTGAATAAGATGAAGAAGGTGGCGGCCGGTGGTCTTCTCCGGTAAACCCAGAGGAGAGGGTTGAAGTGATCTGAGGTTATGGAGGAAACATACACATATTTTTATTAATTTGTTAATGAATTGTATATATAGTATTATATTATTCTAGTCATATTATTGAAAAATACGAAAGTACGAGTTATGGTTAAAGTATATACAACGTATATACAACCTCCCCTATACTTAGCTTGAGTTATGTCCTCATAGATCGGAGAGAAAAGAGAAGGCATAACTCGTACTAAGTATAGAAAAGGTTATAATACAATGACGGAATAAAGAATGAAGGAATAAATGAATGAGAAGTTGACTGTCCCCCCTATACTTAGGATGAAATAATCCTAAGTATTGCAGGTTGTATCTACATGCAAGGAGGGTCAAGGGTGGGAATGAACAGATCGCAACTAAATCAATCTCCCCATATACTTAGGTAAGATATCCCTAAGTATAGCATAGAAAATCAAGAGGAGAGGATACAAGCGAGGGGATCAATAAAAAGAAACCAATAAGAGAGAAAAGAGAAAATACGTTGGTTGAATATACGCATCACTCCCCCTATACTTAAACAGAAGTGATGAAATGGAATGAAGAAAGAACAACAGAATAGGTGCATTCCCCCACCCTATACTTAGGATAAAGTACATCCTAAGTATAGACACAAAGATATGGCAAATGATCTGAGGTACACATGACATACGGAAGAAAGAAGGAATGAAAAGACAAAACATGTATATATATATATATATACAAGCAGTAAAGAATAGTGAAGTGTAGGACGGTATCTGCCAATCGAGTAGCGTACTCTTGTCATCGTCTTCATGTAAGAACAACAATGCAGTCAGAAAAGAACACCCGAATATATAATCAATTGGGTGTCTGCCATCAGGAAAAACAGATCAAAAACTAAGCCAGGATCTGGTAGCAGGAAGCAGAATATCGTCTCATAAGAACATAGTGAGAGATCAAAGTCAATATTGTAATACATGAAGGAGGAAGAATCAGTATAGAATCCTCCATGCCAAGCATAGTCTCAGTAAGATACGAAAGGTGAAGAACAAGAGACTCTCTATGCAGCTTGATATCCAATGGACATAAGGTCTAAAGATCAAAATAACACTGAATATCACAAGACACGGCTCAACCTTGCGAGGATCGTTAAGGTGAGCATATTCAGATGGGTCAGAGATCTCGGAAAAATCAGAAGACTCGGTCTCGTGATTCGCCAAATTGGATACACAACCAGAGATGAGATCGAGTACATAGATCAGAAGACTCGGATTCATGCTCCACCAAATCAGAGGCACTAGAAGTGAAATTGAGTACCCACAAAATGATGTATCCTCCTGTGGATACCCTCACGGAGTGAAACATACTAAGCAATGAATAAATAGACATAACTCATTCTTGTGACGGTCGAGAGAGGACTCAAAGGAGTCAGATCCATCAAACTGATCAACAGAAGCAGTCTCGGTAGGCGAGAGATCAGCTACCCAGCAGAAGAGACCGAAAGTCAAGAAATTGTTGCAGTCTCTCGCAGATAACCCTCGGAGAGTACTGTGAACTAGGCGAGTAATAATCAGAAGAATGTAACTCATCCTTGCGAGGACCATCAAGGAGAGAAGACTCAAAGGAGTCCAGACAGCCAGTATAATCGATCTCGTGCTCCGACAGATCGGACACACAATCAGACAATGAGATCGACAGCACATATCAAACGACTCGATTTTGTGCTCCACCAAGACAGAAGCACAAGCAGTGAGTGAAACAGATCATAAAGAGAATGCTCCATTCTCCCGCAGATAGTCCTTAGGGAGTAATGCAAGCTAAATCAATGAATCGAGGAAGTGTTGGCATCTAAGCTCAGTTCCTCAAGAAAATGATCAATCATCAATAGGCGGGAGGGAATAAGACTATGGGAGGGACACAAATCAACAGGTCAGTCACAATGTAATGCCTCAAACAACCATATCAGCTAAAATGGATCCAGATATCAGATGGAGATCCTCTAAGTGCCTAATGAGGATAGGAAAGGTAGGAGACAGAGGATAGATCAGTCAATAAGATGAGTGAACCTTGTGGGTTCTGAGCGTCGCTGCTTAGAAGCACATAAAGAGATAGTACACCAAAGGTATGAATCAAGATTGACGGAACCGCATAAGAGATCGTGCAGTCACAACGCAAGGAAACATCATCAAACCATCGGGAATAAATCACATCCTCAATCCGATGTGCAAGAGCAAAAATCCTTAGTAAAGCATCACACATATAATTCTGCAAAATCAGAATCGTCAATAATATCTATGCACGGATGAAATCCAGGATACACCAAACAAAGCACATTCATCTCATCCATAATCACATATGTCTGGCTTACTCAATTAATTAATGCAATCCAAACCTCAATGTAGACCTCACAACTAAGCATAGCATTTCCTGGTGAAAGAAGAGATGTCACGGAAGGGGACGGGGAGAGAGGGTGAGATCGGGAGGAGCAAAGACAAAACTGTCATCCAAGAAGAAAGTCTTCTTGAACCGGACCAGAGATCTAGCGATATAGGTGAGAAGAAAGCCGCAAGATCCGATTGTTAAAGTGTAGGTAAAACCTGATATCATGACACTGATAAAAAGAGAAAGTACTCAAGAAACGAAAAGAAGCAAAGAAGAAAAGAAGAAAAGACTCGGACACTGATAACTCAAAGAAACGATGAACGTAAATGGATCCAAAATCGCAAACAATGTACAAAGCAAACTCCAGTTTCACCTACTCAACACAGTGAAGACCAAAGATGGCGGTCATTTTTTTATCTTTTCAATTTAGAGTTAGGTGATTTTCAATCAATTATACAAGCTCACAGGTGTAGTCTCCTATATTGATCGTGTCCAAGTCAGCGAATTAGACCTTCTTGAACACGAATTACTTCATCTATGGTCGGAGGTAAGTGCTTGCAGCAAGTAACAAGGCCCAAGAGCAGATCCAAGTGCTTAGAGCACAAGTCTAGGGTTAGGGGATCTAGTCCTTAAGTGTGCACGCCTCACTAAGTCATAATACAACCTGCATACAATGTGGGCGTTGCTCTTCCCAAAACATTGAATCCATTATGTTTATTTTAAAAGTCAAGTAGAGTTAGCAATCCCAATTTTAGTTTAGGTTGTCACTTTTTTTGTATTTTTCAACGCAATCGCCTAACGAGTTTCCAATTCCGTTAACATCCTTGGTGGTCAAAATCAGAGGGAGAAGCTTAGAAAAGCAATGCAAGTTGGGAATCGATGATGCATGCATAGTTAGAAGACTTACAGTGCTTCCTAGCTCTCTCCATGTGGGATGCCTAATAAAATTGAAAACTACCCTATATGAAATGCAAGCCGATGAAATCACCCTAGAATAGAATATGTTATTATCGTGAAGCACCAGATGTCAAATATTCAGAAATGAACTCGAGAGTCCGGTCTTGGAGACACCCTGGTGCTTGCCACAACAGGTCCTGCTAGCATTATATGGTGCCTCTCTCGACGCGTGGGTTCAAGTCTAAATAGGTGATAAATATATTTGACTAAGTCCAAGCACGAATATATAGGTACATTATATCTTAAATTTCCCTTTCTTCTATGTATTTATTTTCTTATTATGTGGGTTTTTAATTATATTTTTTTGGTTTTTTTGGTTTTTCTTATGTTTTAAATTTATATTTTTATTTTCTTTTTATATTTTCAGATTTTTAGTTTTCTTTTTGAATTTTGAATATATATAATACATGTTTATATATAACTATATATACAATATATAGTAATATCTTTATAAATACAACTAAAATTAAATAAAATTTACCGAATAAAATATTTTGTAGTTTTCATATTTTCTACTTTTTTATTTTTAGGGAATTTTTGATAATTTTTAGATATTTTTAAAATAAAATATCCCAAAAAGGGATTAAATAAATAGGCCGAATTAATTTGAGATTTAAAAATAACAAACGGGTTCAAAATTTCCAAAATCAATTTTCATGTATAATAAATAATATAAATAAAATTCAAGGATAGAAAGAAATGATTTGGAAATTTTTGGTGATTTTTATTTTTTAAAGGATTTTTAGTCTGGAGTTGTAAAATACTATAAACAACATATAATTTCGTTGGGATTTTTCAAAAAGGTTTGATATTTTTTGGTATTTTTAAAGTTAAACAGGAGCAAAATATGCCCTTTTATTTTTAATAATTATGAAAAGTGCCTAAAATGCAAATAAAAAATTATAGCACGAAAATATTTGTTGGAAAGCACTTAACCCTATTTTTACATGATTTTTAGAGTCCGTTTGATATTAAAACAAGCACAAAAATGTATGAACTGGCAGGGGCTTATTTACAATTAAAATATAAGGTAGGATGATACATGCAAATTTCACCAAATATACAACTTATATTTAAATTTTATTGACTACTTTACAAATTACAAACACTACAAGGGCATACGTACAAAATGCCCAGCTCACGTGAGACGGCACGTGAGCTGAGCTGGACTGGACCCAAATGCAATCTGAGAAATATCAGGGGGTCTCTTTGCAATTTTTACACATTTATACTACATATTATATTTACAGGACTAATCCAAAATAAACCAAAAATATGGGGAAGATATGTAATTTACCCCCTAAGGCATGCTATCGCGTGATCCAAAGCATCGCACTTATACACGTGGACAATCTAGATGCCCTGATGATGGTTGGGCTTCGACGTCTAGGATTAGATCCCTGGAGAGGATCCAACGGTGCACGCTCCCGATGATTGGGCGTCTCCTGTGCAATAGAGGACTTGGCTCCTGATCCAACGGCGCACGAGGGTGGTGGAAGAACTGAGTATGAACTCACCCTCGGAGAGTTTCGATCTGGTGTAGTACGCATCTCCGGGCGCCTCGCGCTTAGCCGAAGATCTCGTTACGCTCCTGCAGCCTCCCCGCGTCCACTAGATGCCTCAAAAATGTCTGGGCCCCATTAGAGGGGGCTTGGAAGTCTTCGACGCATGGTAGTCGTCAAGGGTTTCAACTGGGGCTCAGATGCCCCCTTCCAAACCTGCAAATAGGCTAGAAATCATAGCAAGGCAAAGGCGACAAGGTCTGGGTTGTTATTAGTGGACGGCAAGATGAAAATGGAGGGGGCGGAGACATCCATCGAGCAGTGGTGGAGGGATCTCAATTCCTTGATCCATGGCGAATAGAGGGTGGTTGGGTGATATCGAAGGTAGAGAAACGACTAGGTGAGGTGATGAATGGTCAGGGATGGTCGGGGCACAAGTGAAGATGATGAAACAATGGCCGGAGCTCTAGAGCTTCGGTGACTCTAGAGCCTAAAATCTGAGCTAAAACCGATAACTAAAGCATAAAATAAAACACTGAATGAAAAGATAATAAATAAAACTACCTATGACTGGGTAAAAGGCGTAGCTCATACCTAGAAAATACCAGGGAGCAGAGGCAGCTGGAGCGCCACCTTGGGGTGCACCTCTCCTCCTCCTTCCGCCACACCAGACCTCATGGGTACGTCTGTTGTCACCAGACGACGCTCTTGACCGAGGGTCGAGGGCTTAAGGACTTGGAAAGGGACCCAAGAATAAAAAAAGGCAGAGAGGGGTTTATGTACATGCGAAGGATGGAGGGTACATCAATGGGCAGTGGCATGCGAAGGTGGGGGAGATGATAGTGGAAGATGGGTCGGCGAAGATCCTAGAGGATCGAGGATCAGAGAGATGGAATAGATCGAGGGTGAGGCGATAAGGTGTAGGCGAGAAAATAGGGAGAAGATGGGTGTCTTGTATCTTCTGACAAGAGTCGGAAGAGGAGAGGAAGTTGACTTGAGTCAACAAAAGAAAGATTTTGGTTGGTCCATGTAGACCAACCAGGAAAAAGAAAACAGGAAATGTTTTGTAAAATAAGTAATAATTAATAAATGAATTAACTAAATTTTGGTTATAAAATAAAAAAATGTTTATTATTTTATTTATTATTTTATTATTATTTTTATTTATTTTTTGAGTTATTTTATTATAGTTTATCATTTACAAGTATAGTTATAGGTATATTTACCTATATATTGTATTTTTTATTTTTTATTTTAGATTTTATTGTTTTATACACTTAATTTATATATTTATAACTTATTTAATTACACATAAATATGTTTTTGTTTCATTTTTCTGAGTTTATTTGTATACTTAATTAAATAAGGTTATTAATTATAAGGGTATAAGTACAGTATATTCATCTATGTATTTTTGTTTATTATTTTATTTATTTACATTTTTATTAGTTTTAGTTTATTCTTATATTTTCAATGAAATATAAATAATATTTACAAGGGTATAAAAACATAAGAGAGTAGAAGAATGAAAGAATAAATTCCATTTTTATTTATACACATGTATTAGTATATATAATTCATCTATACATGATACTTATTTATTTTACCTTCATTGTAATGAACTTGTTTTATTTGAAATATGTATCTGTGCTTCAAGTAATTTTTACAAAATTATAAAATATAAAATTATAAAGATTATAAAAAATAAAATGAATATTTTATTCAGGTAAATTGTACAATAGGGTTCCAAAACCTAACTTTTGTATCTTAACTCCAAATTAAATCAAACCTCCTTCATTAAATAGCTAGTAAAAAGTTATATACAATTAAAGGTGATTTTGATGCATTTTGATTCATATGGAGAAGATATGGGTCTGGGAAGTTTGAGTTTTGGATTTTTAATCTGAGTGTAGAATGTACAATTTGTATTATTTTGTGTAAATCAATTTTGTATTTTTCTATATATTTTTATCTACAACTTTCATGAACAAAGTTTATTGATTTGATGTATAAATAATAAAGAATAAAATAGGTCCTAAAAATAAATTATTTGGCAAAATAATTTGAAATTTTTATTGTATTTTTGGCCCTTATCTCCCCCTACATTATTGCTTGTCGACCAAATCAATTCTTGACTTTGTCTCGGATTTTAGGTCATAAAATACCTTTGGTATTTGATTCTTTTTCTTTTCTTTCCTTTATTCTATAATTTTAGCATTAAATATAGTATTTTATACACAATAAAGAATGTAAATGATGAATGATATTTTTTACAATTTAATGATATTTTCATGCATTTAGCTAGGGTTAAGGCCAAAATGATAGAATAAAGGTGATTAAATGGAGATTCATCAGTGAAACCTCACACTATGACTCTAAGGCAGAAAGAATGCCTTAGGGTTAGGGTGCCTCCGTATGCATGTGGTGGAATGCAATGCATCTGAACTAAGTTTCCAACACGTCCACTAGCTTCACCTAATAACATGTAGTAAGTGCAGAAGATTTCCTTGCCACGATTCGTTCTTCCTTTCTATTGTTGTGAGATATAATATGT
This sequence comes from Ottelia alismoides, assembly GCA_037367405.1. NCBI lineage: Eukaryota > Viridiplantae > Streptophyta > Magnoliopsida > Alismatales > Hydrocharitaceae > Ottelia > Ottelia alismoides. Next base: position 310,008 of record JAZKJV010011766.1, on the reverse strand, counting down.
GATGATGGATCTTATTAAATATTGATGATCGATGATTGATAATTTCCAAGATCTAATCTTTTTCCTTACCAGCATATATAGGTGGAATAGTAATCACAACTCAACTCCATCTGATGACGATCTTTTCTTCGTCAGGACCTACTGGCGGAATAGTAACCAAAAACTCAAGCGGTGGGGAAGTCTCCTAAGAGACTCTTCCATCCTGCCCTCTCAATGGAAGTGCGGTCCATCAGAGGTCTAGGCACACTTCAAAAATACGCCCCTGAGACAGGTGGGAGAGACTCTCATATCTGAGTCACTCCAAAATCGGCCCGACCGGCACGGGCAAAACGAGCTTGAGAAGCAAAATTAAGGTCATCCTACCTAGGTACCCTACTGAAACCGGGTCAGCGGAACTGGTAAAACATCTGGATCCCAACAAAGCGTAAAAACACTACAAGCTCGCGTAAAAATTGTAAAAAGGACTGGGACCTTGGACCCACGCACTAGGTGGTTGCTGCCCTAACTAGGCTTCCTATCTCCTGCTCCGTTGATGGTCATAGCGCCCTCGTACGGTCAGGTATAAGGGTCACCATGACTGGCACAATTAATTATCATCACCGATTCATAACAATCAAATATCTTACCGATTTCAAAGTGATGTATATCACTTAGTTCCTTGATCCGATAAGGCACTGATATTCCTGGATTATAACGATTTGGTTTGGAACTTAGAGTCAATTTCATGAATCATCATCAATGTTATCATTTAAAAAAATGAGATTAGAAGTTGTTCATTTGATCTGGATCTAAGTTTAGATTGATGCAAGACTTCCCAATTATTCTTATCTTTAAATAATAAGATTTAGAGCTACACATTTGATCTGAATCTAAGTTCAATTATGTGCAACTTCCCCAAATCTTTTCATCTTTAAGTCATGAGATTTAGAACTACTCATCAGATTTGAATTTAAATTCAATGTTATACAAAATCCTCAAATCTTTTAAATCTTTAAATCATGAAATTAGTATCTAAATAAGTGATCTTAAATTGGGTCTAATATGTATGTCAATCACCCCCAAATCTCTTAATTTTAACATGAAATCAGTGGCTAACTAATGATCTGAATTTGGATCTTAATGGCATATTAATCACCCTCAAATATCATCTTTCAAGCATGCAAATTGTAGCATGCTTAATGGTCTAAAATTAGAACTAATTCATGTCAAATTACCCCCCAATTCTTTCAAATTGAAGGCATAAACAGTGGCTTATCAATGGTCTGAAATTTGATCTATTCATGCCAAATTACCCCTATGTCCTCACATTTTAAATCATAAAATCAGTGATCTGAAATTAGATTCAATTCCATGAAATTAAATTCCAAAACTCTCACATTTAATATATGATATATGTAGCTATTGCTCTGATATTAGACTCAATTTGCATGCTATTCATCCCTAATTTTTTATCTTTCCAACAAATAATCTGTACCTAATTATATCTGAAATTAGATTTCAATCACATGCAAAGCATCTCCATTTTCCTATTTTTTAAACATGAAAGCTATAGCATATTAGTGGTCTAAAATTAGACCAAAATGCATGCATATCAACACCAAATTCTCCTCTTTTAAGCATGAAAATTGTAGCAATTATAGGTCTGAAATTAGATCTACATGCTAAAACTAATGGCCTGAAACCGGTACAAAAGCATGCAATTTTCAAAAAAATTTCTATTCTTTTATGCATGCACACATGAACAATTATTGGTTTGAAATCTAAATCAACTCCATGAAAACCACATAATTTTATCTTCAAAACTTGAGAAGTCATGAGCATATTAAACCGATATGAAGTTATAATCCATTTATTAATATTCTTCACTTTTAAAAGCAACTAATAGGGTTTAAAATTTGCTTATAAATTACATGGAAGGCAGCAAGAGATGAGGGTAGGATTGTACCTTTGAATCTTCAAATTTGGATATCAAATGCTTGATTCTGTGGCAAGCAACATTGGAATAGAGAGGAGCAACAACTTCCTTTGGTTGCTAGGAAGTAGCAACAGCTCAAAAGAGCATCAGGAGCAGCAGCTCGAGCTCAAAATAGAGCAGCAGCTCCTTGCTTCAGCACTATAGCTTCTTGAATAGCAGCAACACCAACAGCTCCTAGTTGTTGATGAGATGCTGTTGCTGCTGCTCAATGGCAAGATGCAATTGCAGCTTGGGTTCTCCTGCTCGGAGAAGGCTGCAACCAAAGACAACAGCTCCAACTATTGTTGCAGAAAAGGGGAAGAGCTAGAGCTCCCTTCGGCTGGAGTTTGGAGAGAATAGAGAAAGAAAGAGAGGAATTAAGAAGAAAGAAACGGGAGGAAAGTTTGATATAAATAAGGGGAGGAGGCCTTAAGGTCTTTACAAATGGAGAGAATTACAATGCCAAGTGCGGGGTTGTTGTAAATTTGCAAATTAAATTTTTTTAATATTTTTTTATTTTTTCCCCCTCTCTCTCTCTCTCTTCTAGAGTACCAAAGTAATCCGCATTTCTACCCCTAATCTCCGATTCATATGTACAATAGCTTGTTTCGACCATCTTCGAATGACGATCAAAATGAGTATAATAGGCATATACTTCTAATCTGAGATGAATTCAGAGATTATTGAGATACGGTCTTGGGCTATGATTAAATTTTGTGATTTTAAATGGTCAAATGACCTCCGATCAATGAATGCCCGATTTTATTGGTCTTATTTTGTTGAATCAAATTTTATGGTGCTCTCATTTTATCTTTGTGGTTCTGATTGCGTCACAGCTTTTCCGATGGCATGAATTACGATGCAATCAATTTTTGATTGATTGATCCTAAAAGAATTTTGATTTACGATCTATGGATTGATTCAGATCATTTAATATCGATTGATAGCTTTATCGGATCATATAGACCTTAATCGGGTTAGGTTCGGATTATTCAGATTCAAATGATTCAGATATGGATGTCACAGAACTCCACCTATATAAGGAGCACTATGGTTCTCATTACATTCAAACAACATTCATTCTAAACATCAACTTGGTATCACAGCATCCCCCCACCTCCACCACCACATTCTCCACATCATCCCGCGCATCTCTCCTCCTTTGTGTAGTCCCCATCCACCTCTCTCTCTCTCCTCATGTCCAAGCCATCGCCACCAACACTTCATCCTCTCCGTGCATTGTTGCCAACCATCATCACCACTACTATCTGTGCATGTCATTGTCAACTACCTCTATCCATACAACTATCACTATCTTCCATGTCGCAAACCGCCATCTCTCACATATCGTTCGCGCCCTTGCTCACCTCCGTGCGCCATCGCACATCTGATACAAACACAGGTATCGATAGTGACCTAGTAGATTATGCGTTTGACCTTCCAATTGAAGGATACGGAAAGATCCTAAAGCACATCATGAAAGCATGAAGATTGCATCATATGCGATCGAAGTGACTAGTCGCACTAGTTGCTCGATTCAGCAGAATTTAAAAAATTAAATGATGAAACCACATGATCTGAGAAAACTTCTCATACCATTTCATCTAAACCATAAATGAGATGTAGGAATACCTCTTGAATCGTGGTTGCGATTGTATCTCTAAAACAAGAGACCCCATGTCTCAAGTCCAATCCGACAGAGGAGATGCTTGCGAGGGCGTTGATGAAACGTGTACTCCTCGCAATCCAAGTTAATAGTCCAAGCAGTGAATCTCCTGATCTTGTCACATGAGATTCGATGTCTTCTTCACAAGTGAGGTACACCGAAGGAGACGGAGATCCTCGAGCGGTAGAAGCGGCGGCACAACGGCGTAGCTGCAACGACGGCGGTCTTCTTTAGGGAAAGAGGTGAGCGCCACTCTTGTAGGAGAGAAGGGGGAAAGTGTATGAGAATGAGAGAGGGAGATAGGCTATTCGAATATTGTTGTAAAAATAAAGAGCTAGGGTTGCTTCTTCTTTTATAATATTTTGGGAATCCATGGATATCAATCCATGGACAACACAAATCCAATGGTGGAGATTGATTTGCGTTTCTTTCAGTGGCCATGATTTTGTTGTAAAAACACAACAACAATTAATTTATTTAAATTAAATTATATTGAATAATTATCAATATAAACTAATTCAATCAAATCAATAAGCAAGGAAGGAATATGAAAGAGGCAAAGCCCCTTCCTAATGAGGAGTGGACAGCCACACTTGAATTAGGACTCAAGGTGGTCGTCCACCCTCCTCATAAGGAAGGTGTCTCCCTTTTTCCAATTATGTTTTTCAATATTTACAAAAACTTTTGTTGTAAACTATTTCACAAAAATAATTCCAAATTAATTTGTGAAATGTCAATCATGTCATTGGAAATTTGTAGATCTCATTCACAACCCAAAATAAAATGTAAATTACATTTTCAATTAAATGTCTAATGTGAATCCAATTCACATCAACAATTAAATTATAAATATTATTTACAAATATCTCTCTCTAATATATTATAAATCACATTTATAATATATATGATTAATATGGATAGTGTTATCCACATTATTCATATCCATGATAATTAAATCACTTTTAATTATACTGGATCATCATTCTCATGCATCTAAATAATATGAATCAAATTTCACATTATTCATGATAATTAAATCACATTTAATTATCTATATATCGATGCTTGGATATACATTTATCAATGGAATTATTCTTAACCTCTTTCAAGAATAATGCACTTTCTCCGAGAATACTTGGAGATAAGGACAGGGCGATTGTACATTCCACGTATAGTGACTTGGATATTGAGATCACATCTCATATCTAAATCTAGGGGACCTCTCATAGATGCTTGATTAAATTAAGACCGCAGATCTAATCTTCTCATTATATATGAATCACTTTCGGATTAATGTCCAACATTTAGACTAAGATCAGATAACTTCTCTAATAAGAGGAGTCGCTAAAATCCAGACCTGTTTCATCACTCCCTCGGAATGAAAGCGTCATGGTTATACAATCATTTATGATCACATCACCCTCAGGTATTCCCAATACATGTACACCCTGCATACTGGAAGACCTGGAATAAACCCGACGATATAGATAGATTCACTGTCATCTTTAGGGTTTTATCATTAAGTTTCTCACTCATACATTGGGAGTTGGTATTGATCGTATACTTTCCAAAAGTATATATCATACCTACAAATTCTTGTCATGCTTCCAAAGCAAGACGACCATGCATGGAATTTGATCGATCCCAAAGCATATATCATACCTACAAGTGAATTTGTATGATTCCTTTGAGAATCGGTATTACTCATATACCCTTGTATGCACACCGGCTTGTCGACGTATAGACCTTAATTAGGCCATCAACATATCGGTCTGCAAAATGTACATACTTAAACATATAGCAGTACATCTGTCTCCGGTCAGAGGATGCGTGCATATATCATGATAGTATACAACATAGGACTTGGTTATCTCAATCCCGTTAAGTCAACTCTTTGACCTAACTAATCAGACACTTCCGAATCTCTATTCCTATGTAGAGAACATGCATCAACAGGTCGGTCAGATATCAGGCAATGGAGAAAGGATCGATATCTCCTACTCAGGAGGGAGATCATCTCTTAATAATCATTTGACGGTGCTTGATGAGTCCTCAATCTAACTCTTTAGATATTCATCCAAGCACCAGCCTCTATGATTCAGCAATTTAATCAACAGATGTATGATCATTAAGAAGGCTGTGGTACATAACCCTAATTGTACTAAGGGACCTTATAGTGCTTTCATTCATTTAATCTCATACAGGTAGTGAAATAAACCAATAACTTTTATTGATAAATCAAACATTACAATAACAACTACCATAGGAATGGTTCGCCTCGGGCTCACATGGCTTACACCAATAGCTCTGTAGAAAGGGACCAAATAGTGTACTAAGCACGCTATCTCTAATGTGTCCTTTGGACTTGGCTCCTCCTACAGACAATTCGTCGAGGCACTCTTCGACGCAATCATTCCTTGCACTCATGTTAAGGCTTTTCGTGATTCCAGATGGTGCATAGCAGTTGAAGAAGGTTCACACTAATCTCTCGAACCTGACAGCTTATCAATCCACATGTCAACAACACGGTAGTTGGATCTAGATGGGTGTTCACAGTGAAGCACAAACCCAACGAGTCATTTTTTGCTCGGATAGTGGTGAAAGGGTTCACACAGATCTATGGTGTCGACTTCTTTGACACATTTTCTCCAGTTGGCCTCCTCTCCATACTACGGATTCTCATGGTAGGTGCAAACCCTTGCATCAGCTTGATTTCAAGAATGCCTTCTTATATGAAGACCTTCGGGAGATTGTGTACATGCAATAACCCCTCTACTTCGAGGCCCAGGGGGAGCTTCAAAGGTTTTCCTACGATGTAAGTCCATATATGGACTTAAGCCGAGCGCTCGTGCATTGTTTCAGAAGTACTAGAGAATATGTGCCTTACTACATCATCACCAGACTATTCTTTATTCATAAGAAAGAAAGGAAAAGGAACCATGGCAATGCTCATTTATGTGGATGGCATCCTCCTCACAGAGATGACTCTGACGACATTAGAAGCAAGAAGAAGATAGCAAAATAGTTTGTGATCAAAGACTCGGGACCACTAAGATACTTTATGGGGATTGCAATAGCTACATCCAAGCGAGGATTGGTTATATCTCAATGGAAATATAATAATGATATGACTCAGTAAACAATGATGCTAGGATCCATGCAAACACAGATATCCATGGACCGTAAGGAACACATCTATGAGCCAGGAGCTATAAAAGATAGTAGTCGATACAGGTGACTAGATGGCAAATTATTGAACCTTGCCATTAGTCTACCAGATATATCTCTTGCCGTCGGAAAATTGAGTTAGTTCATGAACTCTCCTACTTCAGCTCGCTTTAATGCATAAATGATGGTCCTAGGGTACATCATGTCCTCTCCAAGGAAAGGCCTATTGTATACTAAAGGCAACTGCTTCAATGTCATAGCCTATTCAGATGGAGGTTATGGAAAATGCATGTTAGATAGAAAATCCACTACATGATGTTGTATTACGTAATAGGAAATCTAATTACTTGGAGGAGTAAGAAACAAGCAGTGGTCTCCCGCTCTTGTGCTGAGAGTGAATACAGAGTCATGACTCATGCAGCAACAAAATAAGTATGGATGTGATCCATACTCGACAATACCATGGCATTCTGATGTGACAACTGTGTAACCATGTATATAGCCAACAACCCCATGTTTTATGAACGAACCAAGTATGTGGAAGTTGATTGCCAGTACACTAGAGATCTAATACAGAGAGATTTGCTTTATATTGACAATGTACCATCTGCAGATCAGATAGAAAATATGTTCACCAAGCCCTTGTGCATGCATAGTTCGAGAAATGTTGCAAGAAGTTGAACATAATCGATATATATGCTCTAGTTTGAAGGGGAATGTTGAGTTCTTATTTGTAAATCCTAGCCCTATGGGTATTCCGATAGATTCACTATTTAAAGTCGCTTCCACTGAAATCATAACCTTATGACTCCACATATATAAGAAGCCTTAGGGTTATCAATCTGTTCAAGTAATATTCATTCTAAACATCAAGTGATGTATGCAAGCAAGTGCACTCAACCGAACCTGACTTATCTAGTGATGTATGCAAGCAAGTGCACTCAATCGAACCTGACTTATCTAGTAAAGCCCAGTTAGTGGATATTTAAGCTATAATACCAACATATAGTGAATAAGTAAAGAGGATTATGTGATATATATGGAACTCTACATCAAAAATTGGTGTATCAAGTTGGATATCTTGAAGTAGTAGGATACTCTGAAGCATTTTTTATGGGGGTGTGGACTGTATGACATCTACATCAAGTTGCCTCTTCATATTTTGTGGTGCAGTGATTTTTAAGTAGCAAGAAATGATGATGTGTATCTAGATATACACATGTTGCAGAATACAATGGCATGTATCATGGTCACCAGTCATGTTATTTGGATTAAATGTTTTTTTTAGACAACGTAGGCTTAGAATTAATCAAAGGACTGATTGAAATGTGTTGTGATAATCAAGTTGCAATAAGATTGATCGATAGTGAGGTTAATAGTTCTAAAGGTAGACATATTGATATCCAATATTACTAAATATAAGATATAGTGGGAAAAAAAATTAAGGTATCTTACAAGCGACATGTTAATTGATTCTCTACGAAAGAGAATATCGGCATGCGCATACATTAAACATATTGGTTAATTGAGAAGGATTCGTGAATAATGATCCTTATCCAAGCATACACTACATTAGATAGTGTGTGTAGAACATTTGACCACTTTGGTCAAATGGAAGATTCTGACCATATCAAAGCGGTCGAGATGATCTCGTGGTCCCTACGGTGGTGCGAAGGTCAAGTCTCAAGGAAGACCACAACCTACCGAAGTATGGAACGAAAAGAGCTGCCAACGCAAAGCGGTGCACACATAAAAATAAGCTTCTAAATGAGAAGGGAAAATCAATATATACATGCAGTCTGAGCTTCGCATTCTAGAACCCTCTCCCCACCATATCCCTCTCTCTTCCATTCCTGATCGATCACAACATACCTATCACTTTAATCGCTTGAGAGAGGTTTAATGTTGTCCTCTACAACAAGTCCCTAATCATTGCTTTATACATAGGTCTTACTTCTATGCTTTGAGACGCACATTTGCAACGAACATTCCTTGAGAAATCTACCTCTCAAGATCTACCTTTCAATTGTTGGCCTCGTGCAATTTCACAGAGTTGCGGTTTTAGTTCTCCTTTTCATAGTTATCTTTGATAGTTAAATTTTCATCTGTTTCTTGATCACAAGCATGTTCGTATTATGTTCCTTTTCACATCCTGTTAAATTTGTTGGCGAGGCTTATCAACTTCTCACTGCGCAAGGGAGATTTTGTTCATACAAGGGTTCTTGCAAATTCTAGAAGCTCGATATAACTTCAGAAATGAAAAGCTCGGTCCGGGATGACAAATAACAATGAACTGCACTTGGACTTATGTCAGAGCTAGCGTTAAAATTCTGTATTTACCTTTTAATTTGAGATATATTTTTTATACCGCTACACCATTCAATCATATGGAGGGACTGAATGCCTACAGTCAGAGTCCTCTAATGTTCTAACCACAGCATATGTGAATAATCAAACATCCATCAGATCCTTGTAAAATTAGTCACCTTTGCCAACCATGGAGGCAATATCTTACAGAAAGTGGAAAATAACCCCCACAACCAAGAACATACTTGTGCCCCCGCGCAATTACCGAGCTGATTCAAAGAAGCGTCAACGTTAAGGATGTGTGAACATCAGAAACTTGTGAACCTCAAATATTTCACATACTACGCATATCCTGCAATACCCGGCTCAAAATGAAATGTTATAAAGGAATCACGTGATGTATGCAGGTGCACCTGCTGTAAGTCCTATGCCATAACTAACTCGAACTGAGAAATGTAGCAAAATAAGTACATTGTTCCTGAAGTAGTTTCTAAAAAATTCCCTGACATGGTTGTAGGGACAGAGTAAATACCCTCGATCCAATTATTATTTGGCTTTGTGCTAAAGCTCATTCTAAAAAATCATTCTTGCCGAAACGTAAATAAGATAAAAATACAGGAAATCATTTGTTTCCGCCATTCCTAAGATGACAGCACTTTCTGAACCTCTGCAGTGACCTCCTTGGGTTGTTTCTCGGCATGGAGATGCGCAACCACACCCTTCTTTGAGTAATAATTGATAACCTAAGCAAGGAAACAAATATAGCGCGGTGTTAACAACAGCGAGTGCATCTACTTTCAGCGCAATTAATTCAGAACAAATTATCTCTTTCTGAAATGGCAGTTGCCAACTAATTTGTATAGGTCTACTACAGATCTGTCTTGAAAAACCAGTCAGGGTGACAGCAACTTGCGACGATTGGTTCAGAAAAGCCAATTTATTGTACTCTCGGCAAAGAATTCTTCTCCAAATAATTTTGATTTATTTCACTTATGTTAAAGATCAACGTACACCCGTCTCATGCCCGTGAGTGAAATCTCCACTTAAATGACATCTTCTGCATGTATGCTTCCTATTTTTAAGTGAAAGGATGATCTTTGAAGGTAATGATAATCTAAAAGTTTTTTAAAAAAAGGATTGAAGAAGACAGAAGCCATGGACAGAATTAATCAGGACCCTAATAACACAGCTACAAGTATTGGACATTTTTCCACAAAAGGTCAACAATATCTGAAGATCCTCTTTTCTTTGTAGTAAAATAGCCCAAATCATGAGAAGTCTAAGCACTTTCCACAACCATCTACTGGGAAGACGCAGAAGGAGCCTCCCTAAAGGATACTTCGAATATGTCCTAAGAGGTGGCGTCCAACCAAGAAATGCTTATGCTCTCAAACATTTTCCGATGCACTGCAGTTTGGTGATCAAAAAGAGGTCCGAATACAACCACCACTACCCACATTGCCCTTCTCTACTACATAGTGCATCCCCATTCTTATGCATGTAAAAGATCTAGAAAGGACATCACCGGTGCCAAGAATCAAGGACAACCCATGTTTGTAAAAGTATCAGTTACATCAAACACATTTATCTTAAAAGTTAAAACGGCAACAAAACCTCACATTGCATTACCCCAAAAGCAGCAAGTATAAATATTATGAGCATCTAAACATATACAATGCATCATAATTGAGACTACGGTTTTCTAGTTTCATAAAAGTCTGTTAGAGAAATGTTTCAATATACATATTGTATTATTTACTCGATTAAACTTTGTTAAAAGATATATTTATCTTTCCTTATCTGTATTTTCCCGTTTCTTTCATCTCTATTATGTAATTTGCCCTATAAAGTTTCTCATCTTTATATAAGAGAGCCCTGTAGCATCTTTCATAATGCAAGTTATATTTTCTCTTTCAACATAGTATCAAAGCGCAGGTCCTAAAATTGGAGTTCTATTACCCTCAACCCATCCCACCTGCACACCCCCCCACACACACCTCTCGCAGGTGCAACCGTGCCAGGCCACTGCCACCCATTGTGGTGGGCCCTCCAGCCAACTAGGCAAAGCCTTGGCTCATGTGTCGTCTCCAGACCTATAAATAACCCTTCCAATACCAGCACGGACTCGATTTTAATGGGAACGATTGTGGTATGAGTTTGCACGCAACTGATTCCCTGCATGCAAGGTTGTTAAAAGTCGTCTGACGGGTTCGACGAGTCTAGTCAGTGGGATGTCCAATGGAGTATTGACTAACTTCAACTAGGACGACTAGTCGATTGATGTTTGTTGGGAGATACCATTTTTGAAAGCAAACTTACTCTAATACGTTTAATGTTTTATTTAAATTTAACTACTTCTTTAATTTCATTATGATAGTGGAAAAAATGTACAAATATATGTAAATATATCAGAATATATTGTATAAAATGATTTATATATTCAAAATAATTAGAATCTGACTAAATCTGATTAGTCGTCGGACTGGCGATTAATCCTTAGTCAATGACCCGACCGATCGAGTATCGAATACCGAGTATCGATTTTTGCGACCTTGCTCGTACGGTCGTGTAAACACAATCACATCAGTCTACAGCCCCAATTGTGTCCTTTCCTCGGCTTCGTCATTGTCATGTCAAAGTGATAAATGGTCAATCTATCATCTTCGGGCACCTTATGAGCATTATGCAATCTATTATACCGATCTGGTGCTCATCGTCAAGATGGATGGGACCAATTACAAGTTATGGGTCATGCAGTTCATGAGCCTTATTTAATTCAATGGGAAAAAACATATTCTAACACAAGATGAGTCAATCGACAAGGCTGGGGTAAATGCCTCGTGGTAGCAAGATAACGTATACGCATGTATCAGCTCATTGCCAAGGCAATGTGGGACATCCTCGCCTCCAACTACTATAAGGCAAGGAATGAGACGAAGATATTGCAACTGCAGTATGTCATCTTCACGATCAAGCAGAATGGCTATCCTCTTTACACTTTTTATTCGTCTCTTAGAGGCATGTCTGAGAAACTTCACAGCTCCATGCCTTTTGACGGCATCCCCAGAGCAGCAGAAGGCATATAGCAATGCCACCATGGTTGAAGTATTTTTGGACACTTGACTCTCGCACGGACATAGTTGTTCACCAGTACATCCATGCCTCCGATGGAGGAGGCCTAAGCAGGATTACAGTCCCTCCTGCCTATACGCAAACCTCTTCTATGGCAGCATCTCACGACAGAGGATGCCCTTTTCAGTTCAGAGGAAGCCCTTCTCAGGTGGATGCCAACACCAGCCCTGCACTTACTGTCACCACTCAGGTCACTATGAGGATACTTGTTATCAGAGCATGGTTATCCAGCGTCTACTGCGTCGCAGAGCAGGTCGAGACTCTTGTTGCTTCTGCCACTTCTGTTGAGCAGATGTTTGATGATTTAGTCTCCCGTCTAAGGGAGATCGTGCCCCCTCCCTTTGGCTCGTCTGACATCGCTACCTCAGCATCTACTAGTACTTCAGGTATAGCCTATACCTCTTGGGAGCAAGATGACACATAAGTGTATTTGGCTATATGATACTCTCATCACAGAAATAGCCAATGATATTATGCATTGACCCAAGGCAATGTGGGACATCCTCGCTTCCGCCTATTATCAGGCGAGGAACGAGGTGAAGGTACTGCAACTGCAGTATGACATATTCACTGTCAAACAGAATGGGCATCCTCTCCATGCTTTTTATTCGTCTCTTAGAGTTAGAGGCACGTGAGACGCTTCACAGCAACATGCCTCTGATGGCATCCCCAGAGCAGCAGAAGGTGTATAGCAACGGCACCATGGTTGAAATATTTTTGGCAACTCTTGACTCCGAGTACAATGTCGCACGAGCACAGTAGCTCGCTAGTACATCCATACCTTTAATTGAGGAGGAGGTCTACAGCAGACTCGACAGGATTACAGTCTCTCCTCCTGCCTCCACACAGACCTCTTCTATGGCCACATCTCACGGCAGAGGATGCCCTTCTTAGGTGGATGCACACATCAACCATGCACCTACGGCCACCGCTCTTGTCACTCTGAGGATACCTACTATTAGAGCATGGTTATCCAGCATCTACCGTATCGCAGAGCAGGTCGAGAATCTTGTTGCTTCTGTTACTTTTGTTGAGCAGAGGTTCGATGATTTAGTCTCCCATTTGAGGGAGATCATGCCTCCCCCCTCTAGTGTTCCCTCGGGCTCGTCTGACATCGCATCCTCAGCATATGTCGGTACTTCAGGTATAGCCTATGCCCTTACTAGATGTCACAAGGCAGACATCTTTGAGTGGATCATGAATTTCGTGCCTCTCATCACCTTTATGGAGACAGAGCTCAGTTCTCTTCCTACAGATCAATTCATCTTGGCAGAACAGTTGCTATTGCACATGGGTCACATTTTTCCATTAATGAACAGGGGGAGATTCAATTGACACAGTCCATGCACTTGCACAATGTACTTTACACCTGATTTTTCCAAGAATTTATTATCTATTAGCCACATCACCAAGGATTTGCATTGTCAAGCCATATTTGGCCCCTCTTCTCTTGTGTTTCAGGATATACTCACGGGCAGGATGATTGGATGTGGTTGTGAGTAAGGGGGTGTTTACAGGCTGATCCAGTCTGCGTATATTGGCGCTTCTTCCATTCCCAATGGGTCAGTCTCCCCCCAACATGTAGCATATTCGGTTTGGTCACCTTCATCTGTTAGAAAATAGGAATGTGGAAGCGAAATGATAAACAGGGCATGAACTAGAAAGATAAAACATGGAACATAAAGATTTTTACGTGGAATACTACTCGCTAAGGAGCGGGATGAACCCACGGGAGAAGGCCTCAAAGGGTCATATGCTTCATTGTGTTTTCTCAATGGATACAGGAGGTTTGGGACTCCTTATATAGCCTCCACAGAGCCTCCAAGTCCCACCACTGATAGATGTGGGACTAAACACATGGATGTGGTAAATGGATCATGGAGGTATCCATTTAGCCATTTACAACTCAAGTTGCGCACAACCAAATACTCCAACACTCCCCCACAAGATGGAGCATGCAATGCTCAGCTTGGATACAGAAAGAAACTCAACTCACACTACATGACACTACATACAATATCAACTCAACGCGCACAACTGTCGGTTGTTGTCGAGGACGTTGTTTCTCATGACATGCATGTGATGAGAACGAACGGGCTAGAGTGAGTCTGGAGAAGTCTCCTCGTCGGAGAACTGGGTCTCTCCCATCTGGTGCAGAGAATGGTACTCTACTCTGGAGTCCCTATGATACCACATGAAAGTCGTTGCCTACATGGCATAGGGAATTGTCCTCTACTCTGGAGTCCCTATGGTTCACATGAAAACTCTGGCCGAAACAACAAGAATGATGGGGACCACGAAACTGAAGACTCGCAAACATCTGACGTCGAGTCTGAATTTTTGAACTGTAGATTCTGGATATCCGGTTGGTCTGAAATCTGTAACTGGAGAATCTGAATAGACCTGTGACTCTGCATATACTCCCCCTTTCTCCCATACTAGTCGGAATATATGTCATCGACTATGTTGGGAGAAGATAAGAAAATGAGGGTAAATAAAACATGCATAAGCCGATAATCATCAATCTTTTTTTCGGCTTTTCAAACATTTTTTCCGGCTATTTCTTTTTTGTAATAGCCGTTCACAAAAAAATTATCAGCTTTTCAAATCAATTTTTTTGAAACATTTGTTAAAGTTGTTTCATCAATTTTTCGGCTTTTTCTTCTCACGTTTTTTATTTTTTCGCAAAAGATTCTTTTTTTTTAATTTTTTTCTTGGCTATGCCCCCCCTTTTCAATAGCCAACCCTTCACTCTCTCTCCTTTTTTTCTTCTTCCTTTTTTTAGCAAAAGCATTCGTCCCACCTGGGCCTTACAATGAAACACATTTTTTTACACAGACAACAATTTTTTTATAAAAACGAGCCATCGAGCCCTAGGGTTCCCACAGGGACCCTTTCTCTCGAAGATTGATAGATGCCCCCGATGGGGTTGTCGTCCGCTGGAGGATAAGGCAGTTCTCTAGCCGCCGCTGGAGCAGGCTTCCGCTTGATGTGAGAGGGACACCGCCGCCATGGAGCGTCGCCCGGAGACGCTCCTCCTGATATGCTGCCTGGAGATTCGGGCGATGGACATCCTCGACAATTGCGGTGGTGCATGACTAGGGATGCATCACCAATAGCAGCCTTTGTCGCTTGGAGGGTTGCGCGGCGGGAGCCTAGAGGAAGGATGGAGGCCTCAAGGCTTGCCGCCTGGACATGGATGGCCTGCCAGGAGCTACAAGCTCCGCCTGGGGCTGTTGCAGCCTGTCGCGTGGGGTTCGCCAATGATGGCTCGTGTTGCCTGCGCGAGTTAAAAAGGAGATGGCACTTTGCATGCCATGGACTGAAGTGCGTGATGCCGACGCCTGAAGTAGTTGATCTCTGATCGTCATCGCACCTGGACGATGCTCCTGGAGCTGCCTGTTGCGCCGCCTTGGAATAGATATGCATGAGGTCTGCCGCAGATGGATGTCGCAGCCTGGATAGGCGCCAAGATGGTTTTCCCAATCGTGGGAACCCTATTGTTGTCGACATGTGCGCTCCTGGATAGGCGCGGTGAGGTACCTAGGGCTGGATTGAAGGCATCTCGCCGTCTGGAACTAGAGATGACATGCAGCTTTATGCCGCCTGGAGATTGAATGGGATGTCTGAATTAGGGTTTCGTTAGAAACCCTTGAACAACATGCAGAATATTTTTTTTGAGGCTCATAAAACTGATCTCCATAAAACTGATCTTTAAGCACGAACAATAATCGATTCTCGAATATAAATAAATCTTCAAAAAAACAACTTCTCGAGAATAGAACCTGCTCTGATACCATGTTAGAAAATAGGAATGCGAAAGCGAAATGATAAACAGAGAATGAACTAGAAAGATAAAACATGGAATACAAAGATTTTTACGTGAAACCCTACTCCCTAAGGAGCGGGATGAAACCATGGGAGAAGGCCTCAAAGGGGCATATGCTTCATTGTGTTTTCTCAATAGATACAGGAGGTCTGGGGCTCCTTATATAGCCTCCATAGAGCCTACAAGTCCCACCACTTGTAGATGTGAGGCTAAACACATGGATGTGGTAAATGGATCCTGGAGGTATCCATTTACCCATCTACAACTCAAGTTGCGCACAACCAAATACTCCAACATCCTCTATAGAAGTTGTGTAAGTCCTTCCACATATTCCATCCCGATCTACCTTATAGAGTGAGGCATGCTAAGTTGGGAAGCAACACCATTCTATTTATCCTAGACGTCAGAGTCGTAGCAGTAGTTCTTTATTTGAGTTGGTACATTTTGATACTTGAGATCCCAATTGTGTCCATGGCCATCAGGGCCAAATGTTTTATCTTGTCGATGACGATGATTACTCCATACTTTCATGGATTATTCTTTTGAAAAGAAGTCTGAGGTTAGGTCTGTCATTCAATCTTTTATTTATGAAATAAGAATATTACCCGATAACGCATGAGTTTTGTACTACTCAGTTATCCCAATTCTTCAGGACCCTTGGCGTTATGCATTAGATATCTTGCGCATACACTTCTCAACAAAACGGTGTTGCAGAATGCAAATACCGTCATCTTCTTGATGTGATTAGTCTTCTCATTCATAGTCATGCTCCCCACTCTTTCTGGGAAGATGTGGTCCTCAATGCCTGCTACATGGTCCTCTGTGTTGGGAGAAAATATTTCTTTTTCAATTACTTTTCCCAATAAGGATCTTTCCTCTCTAACACCTCGTGTTTTTGGCTAAGTTGCTTTTGTTCACCATATAACTTCTGCCCGTGACAAGATCCAAGGCCTTAAAAGTCGGATTTCAATTTCGTTTCGTTAAGTGACCGAAACGAAATTTTGGCCGAATTTCGGTCGAAATTTCGGTCATTTCGGTTGTTTTTTGAACTAGACCCCCCCAAATTTCGACCGATATAGGCATTTCGGTCGAAATTTCGGTCACCCACCGAAACCGAAATTCGACCGAAATTCGGCCAAATTTCGACGAAATTTAAGGCCATGACAAGATCTCTCCAAGAACTCTCAAGTGTGTCTTTGTTGGCTACTCCCTAACCCAGAAGGGGTATCGGTGCTTTGATCTGGTTAGATAGAAGTACTGCGTGAGTGGTCACCTTCTTTAAGTCGGTCATGTATTTTTCTCCTACATGTGACAGGATGACCCCGTCTGAGTCCAGTGAAGAGCTTTTACATCCCTCCTATGTTGCCGCCACCTTCACCATATCTACCTCCTCTTGTGGTGTCACACCTACTCTAGTGGTGCTTACACATATTCCTGTGGCTCAATATTTCCCTCACTTTTACACTCACAGGATATCGATTGTACCTATTGCTCATGTGTCTTTCCCATCATTCAGCATGTCCTAGGTAAATTCTGAGCACTCGATATCTACTTATGGCATTGATGATTTGTATGCACCACAGACCACTTTACTAGTTGAGGACATAACACCTCGGGTTACGGATCAATCAGATGATCTTGGATCAACTTGTTACTCTTCGAAAGAGGATGCGTACATGCGTTGTGTATCCTCACGCTGCCACGTTTCTTTGGAGCATTTTTCAACGAATTTCAAGAGGTTTACCGTGGGTCTCTCAGTTGTGGAGATCCCACAAACATATCATGAACTAATGTGTGCCTTGCTATGGAGGAGGAGATAACACTCCAGTCTCGTGGCACATGGAGCTTGGTTTCTGCCCCTATTGGGGCATTCGTGATTGTCTATAAATGGGTGTTTACAATGAAGCACTATGCATATGGCAGTGTTGATTGCTACAAGGCTAGGCTTATGGCTCATAGGTTCACCAGACTTATAAGGCAGACTATCAGGACACGTTCTCTCCAGTGGGCACATCATTCTACCCTTCAAATCCTCTTCTCACTTGTGTTTGTACAAGATTGATGTCTATCTTAGCTAGATGTGAAGAATGATTTTCTATATGGTGATCTATAGGAGAACGTCTATATGCAGCAGCTACATGGGTTCACTACTGAGGGGGAGTTTCAGAAGGTATGCAGACTTCATAAGGCTATCTATGGCCTTAAACAGAATCCCAGAGCATGATTCCAGAAGCTCTCAAATTTGATAGAGCAACATGACTTCACGAGATCGATTGTAGATCGTTCATTGTTTGTTCAGAGGGCTTAGAAAGATATCATTGTCATTCTGATTTATGTTGATGATATATGTTAGAAAATATAATGTGGAAGCGAATATCAGAGAAAAGATAAAACTTTATGAATACGGGATTTAACGTGGAACCCTACTCCCTAAGGAGCGGGATGAAACCACAGGAGAACGACTCAAAGGGTTGATAGTCTATTGCTTTTCTCATCTGATACAGAGGGTGAGGGGCTTCTTATATAGCCCTCACTGAGTCTCCGCATCTTACAACTGGTAGATGTGAGACTAAAGACTTGGATGTGGTAAATGGATCTTGGAGTGATCCACTTACCCATCTGTAGAGATAATTCTATGTACTCTGAGTCGTAGTTGCTTATTTTATTTCCATTCTGTCTATCTTATGTAATTTACCCATAGGTCTCTCCTTTATATAAGAGAGCCTAGAGTTCTATGGAATAATCAAGTCTTTTATTTTTCCCAACATGGTATCAGAGCCACAGTTCTAGACCGGTGCTTTGTACCCTAACCCTAACCCTTCCCCTACCCGCCGGCCTCTCTCTCTCACCCCTTCCGTCGCCGCCGCCACCAGCAGCTCCCTCTCCTCGCCCCGCCCTCCGTTGCGACTCAGCCCAGTGGCCCCACCCTCCTTTGCGGTTCGGCCCAGCGGCTCCGTCGCTACCGCCGTGACAGCCTAGCGGCTTCGTCGCTACCGTGTTCGGCCAAGCTGCCCCACCGCTTCCGCCGTAGAAGCTCATCCTCAGTCGTCGGCTACTCCTTTGCCGCATCGCAAGGGTTCGGCTAGGGATAATGGATTTGGGTACATAAGTCTACATATGCATTCAAATCGATACATGTCTGTGTAGACAACTATTCATTGGTCTACGTAACCATATTATTCTTCCACCAGGAAAATGTCAGAAAACAAAGTTGATGTGCCCACCACAGGCGCCTTTCGAGGTCCAGTGCCTATAGTCAAGATGGATGGGACGAACTATGAGCTCTGGGCTATGTAGTTCATGAGTCTCATGAAGTCGAATGGTAAGAAGCATATTCTTAGTGAGGAGGAACTGGTGAAGAAGACAGGTTCAAACGCCTCTTGAGAGGCAGATGATGCATATGCCAATGTCTGGCTTTCAGGGACATTGACGACGGAGATCATCAATGATGTCTTACACCAGCCTACTGCTAAGGCTATGTGGGACATCCTCGCAGCTACTTACTCTCAGGCGAGGAACGAAACCAAGATACTTCAGTTTCAGCACGATATATTCACGATCAAGCAGAACGGGCGGCCTCTCCATCCGTTGTATACATCCTTACGTGGGATGTTTGAAAAGCTTCACAGCTTCATGCCTCTTACGGCTACCCCGGAGCTACAGAAGGCATACAGGAATGCTACCATGGTTGGCGTCTTCTGGCAGCTCTGGATCCTGAATATGATGCTGCTCTCTCCCAGATTCCGGCGGACGCTACCATTCCTCCTATGGAAGAAGCTTTCCGCAGGCTCAGCAGGATCATGGTTCCGTCCTCTGCCCCTACTTAGAGCTCCTCAGCGATGGCAGTCTCCCGTGGCAGAGGAGGTGCTCCTTTATCTTGTGGTTGATGGTCCTCGGGGCCGCATTTGTCAGCCCTGCACGTTTTTCCATCGCCCAGGTCATACAGAGGAGACATGCTACTCCAAGCGTGGGTTCCCTACATCAGCCTGTGTAGCAGAGCATGTTGACTCTCCCGCTACTTCTACTCCATATCAAAGGTTTGGTGATCTCGTGGCTAGACTACGAGATATTATGCCTCCTTCAGCATCTCCTGGAGGCCATTCAGATGTTGCAGCTTCAACCTCCGCCAGTACCTCTGCTACAGCTAGCACCTCAGGTAGCACTTATGCCTTTACATCATGTTTCGGATCTAAGATTACAGAGTGGATTATGGACTCTAGGGCAATACACCATTTATGTGGAGACAAGGACCAGCTGACAGCCTACAGACAGGTTCTCCCAGGAAGAACTGTGGTGATAGATGATGGGACTCATTCCCCGATCACAGGACAGGGGGAGATTACATTGACGCCTTCAATGCTCTACAGAACGTGTTACATGCTCCCGAATTTTCTATGAATTTGTTATCCATTAGTCAGATTACAAAAGACTTGCACTGTAGAGCTATATTTGACCCATCGTCTCTTGTTTTTCGGGACATTCTCACAGGCAGGGTGATTGGTTGTGGTTGTGAGCAGGGTGGTCTCTATCGACTGGTCCAAACTCCCTATGCAGGCGCATCCTCTATTCCCGCAGGACTACTCTCCTTTTACCTGGCATCTACGTTTCGGTCATCTCCCTCTTCAGAAGATGCATCATATTTTGCCTCAGATCTCACACGGATCGTCCTTCCAGTGCGAGGCTTGTCAGTTGGGGAAGCATCATCGATCGTCTTTCCCTAGTCGTCAGAGCCGGAGCAGTAGCTCCATGTTTGAATTATTTCATGTTGATATTTGGGGTCCAAGTCATGTCCCTGATCATCAGGGGCACAGGTTTTATCTTGTTGCAGTTGATGATTTCTCTCGGTTGGCATGGTTTTCTTACTGAAAAATAAGTCTGAAGCATTGGATATGATCAAAAAAATTATCAATGAAGTTCAGAATGTTTTCTCTTCCTCTGTAAAATTTGTGAGAATAAATAACGCTTTGGAATTTTGTACGTGTTCTCTCTTCCAATTCTTCTCATCACATGGAAATCAAACAACATGTCCTTACACTTCTCAGCAAAATGGCGTTGCGGAACGAAAACATCGCCACTTACTTGACATCACCCGTACACTTCTTATTCAGAGTAACGCCCCATCGTCGTTTTGGGGGGATGTTGTTCTTACAGCATGTTATCTAGTGAATCGCATGCTCTCTATTGTCTTGGGTGAGAAATCTCCTTTATCAATTGGCTTTCCTGAGAAGGAGTTGTTCTCACTTACCTCTCGTGTCTTTGGTTCGGTTGCATTCGTTCACCAATTGGCTCCCAGTTTTGACAAGCTCTCTCCTAGGGTTGTCAAATGTGTGTTTGTTGGGTACTCCAGGACCCAAAAGGGATATCGATGTTATGACCCTTTGCGCAGGAAATATTATATCAGTGTTGATGTCACGTTTTTTGAGTCTGTGATGTTCTTTTCTCCTACATGAGATAGACTGGGATGAGGTTTACATGCCACCTCCTCCCACATCTCCGTCCGCTACATGTACCTGTTGTCATGCCTCGACCACCACCACCGTCGCCTCCTCCTCCACCATTACCGTCTTCTACCCAGTCTCATATTGTTTCTCCATTACCAAAAATTCTATTTCCGTCCATCTATATCTGCTCATGGACATCGCTCGTCATCCAGACGCCTCAGGTTTGTTCTGATAACATGATGTCTAATGATGGGTCTGGAGATGTATCTGTGCAGGAATCTTTACAGGAAATTGGTTCAGAAGTGAATGATGCTAGCCATGACCTGAATTTACCTTATTGCATTATGGAAGCAAAAGCGTACATGTGCATCTTACCCTATTACGTCTCAGGTGTCCTTCCATCGTCTAACAGGGGATTTTCAGAGATTTGCAGTTGCTCTTTCTGCCGTGGATATTCCACGGAGCTACCAGGAGGCTCTGAAGGATAGTCATTGGCGAGTGGCTATGGAAGAAGAGATGGTTGCACTACAATCACATGGTACCTGGAGTTTGGTATCTGCTCCTCCTAGAGCTTCAGTTGTCAGTTGCAAATGGGTGTTTACTGTTAAACACCATGAGGACGGGAGCCTTGATCGTTACAAGGTCAGACTCGTAGCTCGTGGATTCACTCAGACCTATGGCATGGATTATATGGACACCTTCTCTCCCGTTGCACGCCACTCCACTCTCCGGGTCCATCTTTCTATTGCAGTGGTACGTGATTGGCCTTTGTTTCAACTTGATGTTAAAAATGCCTTTTTGTATGGTGATCTACAGGAGGAAGTTTAATGCAGCAGCCTCCGGGGTTTGCTGCTGAGGGGGAGTGTCAGCAGATGTGTAGACTTTATAAGGCAATATATGGCGTTAAGCAAAGTCCAAGGGCTTGGTTTCAAAAGCTATCAGGGTTGGTGGAAAGACAGGGGTTCAAGAGATCAAATGCAGATCACTCATTGTTTGTGCAGAGGACACCTAGAGGCCCTGTTGTGATCATGGTTTATGTTGATGATATACTTGTTACAGGTGATGATGATCATGGAATAAAAATGGCAAAAGATTCTCTAGCCTGTTTGGTTGCAGGGTTGGGCAGGGTTGGGTTGGGCTGGGTTGGGATGGGTGAATAGTAATTCTGTAAGGAGGAAGTACCCTTGTGAATAGTAACCAGGGTTGGACCAACCCTGCCCAATCCTGCAACCAAACATGCCACGGGTCGTCAGTTCGTTACAAAGGATCTGGGAACCCTAAGATACTTCTTAGGGTTAGAATTTGCTAGGAATGCGCAGGGTCTTATGATGACCCAAAGGAAGTATGTTACGGATATGCTTGTTGAGACAGGCATGATTGGTTGTCGACCATCTACTACTCCTATGGATCCTAGCATGAAATTATATGAAGATGATACAGAAGAGGTTGACAAAAGAAGATACAAAGAGATGGTGGGTAAGCTCCTATATGTTACTATTACTAGACCTAACATCTCGTTTGCAGTGAATCGGATGAGTCAGTTCATGGAGCAGCCCCGATAGATTCAAATGGATGCTATATGTATAATAGTGTGATATCTGAAATCTTCTCCGGGTGCAAGACTGTTATTCAAGAAAGGAATGAACCTTTCTGTATCTGCATGTGCTGATGCAGACTATGCAGGGTGCCCTAAAGACAGGAAGTATACGCCTGGCTTTGTTGTATTCGTTGGCAGTTCTCTCGTTTCTTGGAAAAGTAAGAAACAAACAGTGGTAGCTAGATCGAGTGTCGAATCTGAGTATAGGGCTATGGAACAAGCAAGCACAAAGATGATGTGGGTTCGAGCAGTGCTAATAGATTTGTATATAAATATACCTCTACCCATGCAGTTACAATGTGATAATCAGGTTGCCTTGTTCATTGCAAATAATCATGCATTCCATGAAAGAACGAAGCACATTGAGGTAGATTGTCACTATACTAGAGACATGATTCAGAAGGGCCTAATTTCTACCTCACATGTCAGTACATGAGAACAAACGGCTGACAGTTTCACCAAGGCACTACTCAAAGGACCATTTCAGAGGTGTTCTTCCAAGCTGAGCATGATTGACATCTATGTTCCATCTTGAGGGGGAGTGTAGAGATAATTCTATGTACTTTAAGTAGTAGTTGCTTATTTTATTTTCATTCTGTCTATCTTATGTAATTTACCCATAGGTCTCTCCTCTATATAAGAGAGCCTAGGGTCTATGGAATAAACAAGTCTTCTATTTTTTCCAACATCATCTCCCACATAAGTGATGCGTAACCAAATACTCCAACATTCCCCCTCAAACTAGAGCATGCAATACTCAGCTTGGACAAACAGAAATAAATCCAAACTCACAATACAAGAGACTACAGACAATATCAACT
This sequence comes from Ottelia alismoides, assembly GCA_037367405.1. Classification (NCBI taxonomy): domain Eukaryota; kingdom Viridiplantae; phylum Streptophyta; class Magnoliopsida; order Alismatales; family Hydrocharitaceae; genus Ottelia; species Ottelia alismoides. The sequence continues at coordinate 286,093 of JAZKJV010011766.1, read as the reverse complement.
CAACGCGCACAACTGTCAGTTGTTGTCAAGGATGTTGCTTCTCGTGCGGTGCAGGTGAGGAGGACAAAACGGGCTGGAGTGTGAATCAAACTTAATCTCCTCGTCGGCGAGCATGTGCTCTGCATGCGCCTATCAGAGTCACTGCAACTGAAAATGAGTCTCCACATGGAGAACTCTGGCCCGCCACAATATGTGGACAACTGCTCCATCTCTGAAAGGACCGAATAAAGAACGTCGCTAATTATCCATACGTAGATCTCTGAAGATGGATTTCTCATAAGGACCTCAAAGTGGGTTCTCTCTCATAGGAACCTCGGAAGGATCTCGTACTGGAGTTCACGAACATTGGAGAATGGAGTCTGAAAGTCTTCTCGTCGGAGAATTGGGTCTCTCCCATACTGGCTCAGAGAATGGGATCTCTACTCTGGAGTCCCTATGAAACCACATGAAAACCCTAGCCCACATGGCATAGGGAATGGGATCTCTACTTTGGAGTCCCTATGGATCACGTGAAAACCCTGGTCGAAACACAAAAGACGGGGACCACAAAAAATGATGGCATACATGTGCACATCTGAAAAGACCGTATACATGTGTGTGTCTGAAATTGAAGACTCGGTCTGATCGTCGAGTCTGAACAACTATAGAGTCTGGAAAATCTGGCTGGTCAGGAGAATATGAATCTGAAATCCGACTTGTGATTCTACCCAATACTCCCCCTTTCTCTCATATTTGTCTGAAAATCAACATCGACCAAGTTGGGAGAAGACAATAAAGTTAGGAAAACAAAACATGAATCATGCATTTTTTTTAACTTGCGTACGATTTTTTTGTACGCACCTCTTTTTTTCAAAAGAATTCCTTTTCCTTTTTTAACCTCTCTTTTTTCTCTCTTTTTTATTTTCTCACATTTTTTCCAGCATACCTGAGCCCTTACAATAGAAACACACATTTTTTAACGCATGCCAACAAAGAAGCCCAACCCTATTTAGGGTTCTCACGGGAACCCATCGACCTAAGGACCGCCCGGAGGAGAGTTGGCAGGGAGCACCGCCTGGGAGCACAATTCTGGAGCAATGTCGCTGGAGGTGTCGCTCCGCTGCCTGGTGAATGGGAGGCTTCGCCAAGAAGAAGGAGGTGGCATGCGCGGTAGTGGTGTTGCCGATTGAAGAGGCGGCACGACCTAATCAAAGTTGTGTGCACGGAGGAGAACCTGGGACTGTGAAGAAGTCAACAAACCCCTCTCTTGTCTTCAACTTTGCGTTGGAATCTTCGCAAACTATAGCTAGAAGGGGGAGTTGCGAGTTAGGGTCCTCTTGCGCGAGCGCCTGGACCGTAGATCTCCATTCAATGGTTGGCCCCTGGACTTGATACTAGGGGGAGATGCTCCTCCGGGAGCAGCAAGGTCATGTAAATTCAAGGTTCACGAGAACCCTATGTGCCTCGAGAAGGAGAACTAAGGTCTTGTTTGCGTCTCAGATTGCGGCCGCTGGAGGGCCATCTGCCAAAGGAGCTTCACGTGCCGCTTAGGGTTCCCGGTTGGGGACCCTTTCTCTTCGAATATAGCTGGAGATCGAGCGGCCCGCTAGAGGAGGCCTGTTGGAGGAGCGCCGCCACGAGGATGTTGCAACATGGAGCAAGAACCCTAGAAGAGGGTCTGCGAACGGAGGCTTGATAATAGGGTTTCTGAACCCTAGGAATGAATCTGCATATCGGCAGAATGTTAGCGTTGATGGTGGCTACCCTGACTTTCAGAACATGGAACTCTACAGAATTAGGGTTTCAACAAAACCCTACAATTTGAACTAATCTGAACTCCATAATCTTCAATAAATCTTCAATAATAATCAAGAACCGACTCTCAGATAAAAATAAACATAAAATCCTCGAGAATCGACCCGCTCTGATATCATGTTAGAAAATATAATGTGGAAGCGAATATCAAATAAAAGAATAAAACTTTATGAGCATGGGATTCAACATGGAACCCTACCCGGAACCCTACCCCCTAAGGAGCGGGATGAAACCACGGAAAAACGCCTCAAAGGGTTGATTGTCTATTGCTTCTCATATGATACAGAGGGTGAGGGGCTTCTTATATAGCCCTCACTGAGTCTCCTCATCTCACAACTAGTAGATGTGGGACTAAAGACTTGGATGTGGTAAATGGATCTTGGAGTGATCCATTCACTCATCTCCCACATAAGTGACACATAACCAGATACTCCAACAATATCATTGTTACATGAGCATGGTATTAGTGCGCTAAAGAGTTCATTTGACAGCAGTTTATCACCAAGAATGATGCAGCGTGGACTCGACATGTAGGGCCGTCTAATTATTTAAATTGTGGTCATTAATTTTATTTACGTTTTTTTTAAGTTATCGCAATTTTAAATAAAGAGATCGTGTGTGATCTCAATTAGTCTTAATTTGAATTTCAAATTTGGTAGTTAGTCGGTTAATTAGTTAGAGTCAGTTTAGGATAATTGATTGTCGGTTTAAAGTATTTTCTATTCTTGTAATGTCATCCCTCCTATATAAAGGGATGAGGGTCCAATGTTTTAGTAAGTTCAAGATGTGATAAAATAGAGATTTATCTCTTTCTCCTCTCCCCTCTCTCCTTCTCCCCGCGTGATCTACACGTGTTCTTCTTCTCCCAAACCCCTCGTATTCCCGACGAGTCTCTTCTCTCTTCCCCTCGCGGTCTACGCGTTTCTTCTTCTCTAACCCCGCGCATCCGGCGTGTCTTCTCTTCTCAACCCTTCCAGTTTCTTCTTCTCAACCCCTCTATTTTCTTCTACCATCGAAAAATCCACCATCAAATCTATTTCCCGCGCCGCGCCGAATTCCATTTTGCATCAAAGAACCTTGATGAGTTACGATACTTCTGAGAGTTTGAGTTTGCCAAGAACCATCAGGGACTTGTGATGACCCAGAGGAAGTATGTTATAGATCTCCTTTCAGATACAAGCATCACAGATTGCAGACCTACTACTAGCCCTCACTGAGTCTCCTCATCTCACAAGTAGTAGATGTGGGACTAAAGACTTGGATGTGGTAAATGGATCTTGGAGTGATCCATTCACTCATCTCCCACATAAGTGATACATAACCAAATACTCCAACAATATCATTGTTACAGGAGATGATGTACATGGTATTAGTGCGGCTAAAGAGTTCATTTGACAGCAGTTTATCACCAAGAACCGTGATGAGTTACGATACTTCTGAGAGTTTGAGTTTGCCAAGAATCAACAGAGACTTTGACTTGTGATGACCCAGAGGAAGTATGTTATAGATCTCCTTTCAGATACAAGCATCACAGATTGCAGATCTACTACTACACATATTGCAGACCTACCACTATTCCTTGGATTCCATCATAAAGCGATATGATGATACATAGGAGGTGGACAAGTGGAGATACAAGGAGCCTGTTGGGAAGCTCTTCTATGTAACTATTACCATGCCAGATATTTCCTTTACAGTTAGCAAAGTTAGTTTATGAAGCAACCGAGGCAAGCCCACAACGATGTAGTTCACATGATCCTGAGGTATCTGAAGTACATGATTGTTTTTTTAGCAGAGGGATATCTCTTGTCATCACCGCATGTGCAGATGCAAACCATGCAGGATGTCCCAAGGATATGGAATTCACTTGTGTCTTTGAAGTATTCGTATGGAGCTCTTTGGTGTCATGGAAGAGTTACTTTTCCTTATCTATTACGTGTATTTTCTGTTTCTTCCGTCTATGTTATGTAATTTGCCATACAGGATTTCTCTTCTATATATAAGAGAGTTCTATAGCCCCTTTCATAATGCAATCTCTTTCCACAAACCTCATTTGAGCTCAAACCAAGTTAACAACGTTTAGTAATTTCATACCATTTGCAGAGTACATGACTTCAGCTGCACCTAACTAGGCAAAAAACCAGCTAATTTTATAGTAATGAAATTTAATACCATCAGATACATCTAACTTCATTGTATTCAGGCCAACATATTACACCGAGAACAAACTTGTTTTTTATGCAACGAGAACAAAAGTGTTATCGTTACATTAAAACTTCAAAGAATTCTATTCAATTCAGAACATGTGCAAAGGTCATACAGAGCTATGGATGGATCGACACCGGGATAAGTTTGAAAAGAATCTTGCAATAGACAGAACAAAAGAGATAAAAAACTATAAAGTTGGACAAGGAATTTTGTGAGCTAAACCCAGGATATGACCTTTTGAACTGTTTAGAAGAAAAGATAAGTAGCCACTCCCAATTAAAGTAGTAAACGGCCAAGTTGTATTTTTTGCTGTAGATCTAAGTTGAAACTTGACAAGAGCGCTATTGGATGGGAAAAAACAATGGAGCGTGCCAGGGTTACGAGGAGTAATTATCATGGCAAAGCATGTCAATGCTCAAAGTCCGGATGATGAAGAAACTATATTGGAAAAAATGGGCCTATATATACTTCATTTCAAGGCTCAAAATTCAAGAGAAAAGATGTCTTTCTAGTAGGGATGCCACTGGATAGGAATATGTGTTCAACCGTCGTATCCATTTTTAAGAGGATATGCAAACGTATTTTTTATTTTTATGGATATGAATTTTTATTTTTAGTGAATAGAGATATGGATTTTTATTTTATTTTATTGCTGATACGGGTATGAAGACATCATTTTTTACGATACCAATACGAATATGGTTATGAACATTTTTAGCGAATACGGATGTATATATTACTAAAATGTGTATATATCATAGACATATATTTAATGTGTATGAACAAATATCTAAATACATTATAGGGTTACATGATGTATTTTAGTTATTCAAATGTGAGTTGAAAATTATATATGGTAAACTACAAAAAAGGGTCCAACTATACTTTGATCCCAATTAGGATATTCAAAGAGAGGTTCGACGTTAAAGCATTAAGTTGAAAGTTTAGTACCATATTTATAACATTTCAAAAATGATGCTCTTTATAAAGAATTTAGGCATAGTTGCGCTATTTGCTATAAAAGTTATTTATTTTAACATATTACTTTATTTTTATTTTATTGTATTTGTAGTTCATACAATTTTAATTTAATTAACTATCAATCTCAACTTTACAAAAATATGTATATTGAATTTAAATGTTAAGAAAAAATTATTATCCATAGGATAAATCCGTATCCGTTTGTAAAATATTTGTACCTTAATTATGATTATCGCATCCATATTTAAGAATACGGTTTGCAATTGTCAATATCCCAAGATATATGTTTCCGTATCTGTATTGAGATTTTAAAAAGGACAAGGATAACACCTATATATGTATCTGTATCCGTCCGTTTGCGGATACAGATATGGATACATATCATTTTTTGGCGATACGGATACGAATATGATTATGAACATTTTTAGCTGGATGTATATATTACTCAAATGTGTATATATCATAGACATATATTTGATGTGTGTGAACAAATATCTAAATATATTATAGGGTTACATGTAATATAATGTATTTTAGTGTCATTCAAATGTGAGTTGAAAAATATATATGGTAAATTACAAAAAGGGCCCAACTATACCTTGATTCCAATTAGGACATCATAACAAAGAGAGGTTCGACATTACAGCATTAAGTTGAAAGTTTAGTATCATCTTTATAACATTTCAAAAATGAGGCCCTTCATAAAGAATTTAGGCATAGTTGTGCTATTTGTTATAAAAGTTATTAATTTTAACATATTACTTTACTTTCTTTTTTATTTCATTGTATTTGTAGTTCATACAATTTTGATTTAAATAACTATCATCTCAACTTTACAAAAATATTTATTTTGAATTTAAGTGTTATGAAAAATTTATTATCCATAAGATAAATCTGTATCCGTTTGTAAAATATGTGTGCATGAATTATGATTATCCGTGTCCATATTTAAGGATATGGTTTGCAATTGTCAATATCACAAGATATATGTTTCCGTATCCGTATTCAGATTTTAAAAAGGATAAGGATAACACCTATGTATGTATCTGTATTCGTCTGTTTGCATCCTTACTTCGTAGCTTTACATTTAAAGACAAAAGAAATTGCATCCAGGAGATGTTATGAGACAATACTATAATTTTTACTTCACAAAGCAAATGGTGATCCTCAAGAAATCTCAGCATCCAGATAATGAGAAGAGAAAAATGCATACCGGCTCAGTCTGCCTGTGGAATGCATCCAGTCTAGATTTAAGGACTTCGGCAGTATCATCTTTCCTTTGAATCAACGGTTCCCCTGTGATCTTTATATGAAGAAAAAGAAAAGAAGAAACCATTTGGATAAGTTAGAACGAACTGATGATAAACAACATAACTTGATCCCACTATATGTAAATTGAAACTTAATTCCTTATCCGGTCAGCATGTTTTAACACGTTTTTAGCTTACAGCTTATGATTAAGCTTCGTAATGCTACATGAACTCATCGATAGCAAGACCATTATGAACAAAGAAATAAATTTAGCAAGTGCTTTATATCGATGCTAACCACCATCTATTTGACCAATCTTGCTTAAATACACCTATTCTCCAATAAAATTGTCTCAAACTACCTAATTTGAGAGAACAAAGAACGGTTATTTAAGGAGACTAATCACAATTTCATTACTAAAGTAAAAGTGCATAAATGGAAAGCACTTCTACTATACCCAATGGACATACAAATCTTCCTAGTAGTAGCAACTAATAACGATCTTAATGCCTTGTAGATGCAAGCCCTTCATACCTCATTCCTGACTCAAAACACCAGACAACACCAAAGGTCAGTATCTGCAACCAAGATACCAACAATTTTCCACATGCAGTTTTGCAAAGAAGTGAAAAATACAGCTGATCACATCCTCAAGACCCAAGCATTTATCTGACAACAGATCCAAATTCCCTCTCCCCATGTGCAACTTCATCACAAGTCACTTCCTTTGCAACAACCATACAGATACCCTTACCTTTTACAGCACATTCATCTTACATATCAACCAACCTATTATTGAGAGAGGCCTTGAACCAAATCTCCATCTTGTCCAGAAGGCCTCGTAAGTAGCAAAATCAAAATCATAATGGAGTCATTCATTGGTAGAGAGGGCCTAAGGCGTAAGCCCTCAGGGAACGCACGCAAGTCAATTAAATCCTTCAACTGTTGATCAAAAACGCAATGGGAACATCAGGACTCACTCTCCACATCACCAATTCTTTAGTGAATAGAGAGCCTCGGAAATAAAAAATAGCTAACACATCCCTCTTTGTCTGGCCAAAATCAAAACTCCATAAAACACCAAGATATTTCACTATTAAAACAAAAGTCTAATTTATCATCAAAAAAAAACTTCACGAAGACATCGGACAATCCTCCCTCCAATGGAAGAACACATAAAACAGAATAAGAAATATTAGATTCGACATATATACCCAGCACCTCTTTACAACATGAGGCCTCAACAAGTCAACAGGCACCACTCTATAAGGGACAAAAGTGCACCGTTGCATGCCCACCCTCAACACTTGAGTTCCTGCACTGCACAATGTAGAACTATGGTGGTTGCATACTGGAGTATGGGCATCATAACCACATAATTCCTCTCAGAAAAGAAAGTAAAACAGACTGCCCTTGCTAGCTCGAAAGCCCTCGTTGACAGCATCAAAAACAACAACTGGTAATTGAACAAAGGGACATCCTTGACAAACATCCGACCCCGACTTTACTTACAACCATGGCCTCAAATTTCAGCGAATTCGGTCGAATTCCTGTCGAATATCGATATGTTGTCGAAATCAAAATTCGACCGAAATGGTCGAAATGACCGAAATATGGGGTCCTAGTACAAAAAATGACCGAAATTCGACCAACATTCCGTTTCGGTCGGTCACCGAAATGGTGACCGAAACCGACATTTAGGGCCTTGCTTACAACCTTTCACATTATCGCTGAAAAAAATAGGCGCTGGAGACACTACCATCCATGAAATCCAGAACTCAAGGCAGGCATGCTTTTGCAAAGACTCCACAAGATATGTAGTGATGAGAAGTGTCATATGCCTTTGCTACCTACCAAAGAAATACCTTTGAGGGTGACTTTTCCCGATAAGTAACAGTCTCTAATGAATTGCAAATTTCTCTTAAATCAAAGTATCTGCAAGGAAAAATTAATGAACAAGGTGAAAATAATCTCGAAGGGAACCTTTCAAACCTTATATTTTTTAAGTTTACTCTAAAATCCTTTAGTGATCTAAGACCCACTTCAATGGTTAGACGGTAGTGCAGTGTACCTATCGCCCAAAAGACGGTGGTTCAAATCCATCCTTGTGATGTTGCATTATGCAGGCGATATGGCTTTTTCAAACAAAAGCCAGCATAAAAATTAGTCAGATCTCCCAACATGGATTTGAGCAAGAATCCATGTAACCAACCCTACTTAAATTGGAAGAAGGCTTCGCCATTTTTTACTCTAAAATCCTTCATTCCTTTGCATAGGATTGCTTCATCGAAAGTAAAAAATAAGCTCTTAAAACCAAGATTTCCCTCCAAGAATTCAGATCGAACCATGGCATCCCCTCACATAACTTGACCCACATTCGAACTTCTTGATACCATCTTATCTTCAAATCCATCATTAATCCCACCAAAACAGACACCAATTAGCCCCGAAATTTCTCACTCCCAACCAAGTTCATTCTACCCATAAAAGTCCTAAAATGGTCCGTCAAACCTCCTGCATGCCCACAAGCTCCTCCCCCCCACACCAGTACACCACCATCTCCATGCAAACATGTCAGTGACAACCAAAGCCGATCATACCCTCCCACCAAAGATCGAGTTGATACCACCCTTGATTACATATGAACTATCGGCTAATTGCCACACCCTAAATAAGGCAATCACCTAGTACATGCATTCATGTGGAGCAATGCACGTAACATAATAACTTGGGCAAGTTGCCAGGGTAGACAGGAGGCCACAAATATGAGTATTGGAGGACTCACTTTAATATGTCATCAAGTCACGGGTTATCATGTGTGACGAGGGAATACGCAAAAGTATATGCATGGAAAGTGTCACTTTTGACACAAGGAGAAGTTTAATACCTGACACTAGGCATTGGAATGGATTTGGCACCATATATTGAATATGGATTTGCCGAATACCACCACTAAAATATGGAAATAATCAATAGCGCTTAAGGTGGCTGATTAGGGAATTATTCGTGTGCCATTTTGGTGAACCTTACGATCACAAAGCATTGTCACAGAGGACTCCTCAGCTTCTTAAGTTGCGGGCACCATTGAGCCATGTCATTGATTAAATGTGGTGGTGCATAATGGTGGGTAGTTTCTCGGATAGTTGCATAAATGTTTATATATGAGGAAAGGGATCATGGTGGAGACATCACAATTATGCACCAAAATATAGAATCTATCAATAGTGATTAAGGTGGCTGATTAGGAAACTATTTATGTGCCTTTTTGGTGGGGCCTTACGACCACCAAAGCATTGTTGTAGAGGACTCCTCGGCTTCTAAAGTTGTGGGCATCAGTTGAGCCATGTGATTGATTAATGTGGTGATGCATAATGGGGGGGTCTTGGATAGGTTCATAAATGTTTATAAATGGGGAGGTAAGGGGTCACGGTGGAGACGTCACAATCACCAAGTCTTCCACTGTGAATCCCTTTGGGAGTGTTTGTATCATATGGGTAATTAATATAAATAGTTTCGTGCTCTTATATTATCTTTGAATTGGTGATATTTTGCTTGGTGGTAAGTACAACTTTGATAATGGATACATAATTATACATCAGCCATGCTTGGGAAAAGCTTACACCACAAACGGAAGGTTGGTTGGATATGTGACACCAAAACCACGCGGATTTATCTCAATGTCATAATCACGAATGATTCACGATTTAGAACCATGTGATAACCAATATCAGATGTGAGAGGACGGTGTCTAAATCAGAATTTGTTCAGCAAGCAAGCAAATCATGGCAGGAGGAGGGTCTATAGTCGATGTCCATGCCACTCACATCACTTGCTTAGAGCAACAAGCATCCACAAGGGAGTTTGGATTCGAAGGTAACATGTGTCCTTTAAAAAGTCAAGATGATATTGAAGATGATGGACTCCAGCACATCCTTGATAAATGTCTTATTTGTGAAGCTTTGTCTCATCAAAAAAGTTGTGGCAAGCAGAAGTGGTTTCCCTGAAGCGAGATATCAACCTGCTTGAACTAAACCGTTTTCAGGCAAAAAGATTGTCAATGATCTAAAGAACTTTCTTTGAGATCTTGAAGCACAGTTACAAGGCCATCCCAAACTCCAAAGGAAAAAATGGTGACCTCCACCTCAATATATCTCCGTAGAGATGTCCATCTATGGTGGTGAAGCTAATCAGCAAGTGCATGATACCAAGCATTTTTAGATAGGAGGAACTCATTCAAGAGCTCAAAGAACAATTCCTACCCATAAACACAGAATAAGTGACCAAAGAAGGTCTTGTCGTGCTTGAACCAAACATGGATGTTACACGAATATGTTTTCATTTTTTTCAATTAATGATTTAATACAATAGGGTTCCCTGATAAAGACAAGCTATCCAACTTCATAATTAGATGGCAAAGCTAGGTCCGAGCCTAGCTTCAAAAACAAGGCATGAATGCCTTAAAAGCAAATATTATAGCAACTGACATGTTAGTCAATTACAATATGAGAATCCACCTCCAAAAAGAAGAACACAGCAGAAAGATGAAGGTGTAAAGGACAAAGGCAAGTGAAATGATAGAAATTCAAACATAGTAAGAGATGTGCAATGAAGCTCTGGAAAATTGGGAAAAAATCCGAAATAAAAGAATACCATGCATGAGGTGGACCTCATATGACGAGATTGACTTTAAAGGGAGAAGCTCAATGCCATGACAACTGTGGAAATGGTGGTCATCCTTCAGTTGATGTGGAATGCATGTCTTTGTACCTTGACAGCACAAATGCCCCATGGAAGATGAAGCAAAATACCTAGAATTGTTTTACATGAACATCTAGATCTATAAGACACCCTTAACGACCATGGTCGATGGTCGAGTTACCCACAAACTCATATAACAAGGATTATGCCATTATATGACTCATTGGCAAAGAATAAGAGACAAGTTAAATTGACAAACTCGGACATGGAGCAGATCTTGAGGATGAAACATGATCCACACTACCAACTAATTTGACGAAAGATCATGACATGTTTGCTTCCTTGACATACCACCAAACCTCCAAGTCTTATTCTCAGATCGAGTTCCTTAGAAAGGTAAAAGTTTCCACTACGTCATCTAATTAGAGTGTAATTAGATTCTGTTGGAAAAAATGAATGACTTGTTTATTCCATAAACCCTAGGCTCTCTTATATAGGAGAGTAGCCTATGGGTAAATTACATAAAGTAGAAAACTGGAAAAATAAAATAGAGAAGAGGTACAGGTACTCATATACGTCAACACTCCCCCTCAAGATGGAGCATAGATATCAATCATGCTCAGCTTGGACGCACACTTCTGGAATGGACCTCGAAGTAATGCCTTGGTGAATATATCAGCAGTCTGATTCTCTGATGTGACGTGAGATGTAGCAATGAACCCCTTCTGAATCATGTCACGTATGTAGTGGCAGTCAACCTCAATATGCTTGGTCCTCTCATGAAAGGCTGGGTTGTTTGCAATGAACAAGGCGGCCTGATTGTCACATTCCAACATCATAGGAAGCGATATATCAAGACATAGATCTGTAAGTAAAGATTTCACCCACATCATTTCTGTGCTAGCCTGGGCCATAGCCCTGTATTCGGATTCAGCACTGGATCTAGCTACTACTGTCTGTTTCTTGCTTCTCCACGAGACTAGGGCATCTCCAACATAAACTGCAAATCCTGAGGTGGACTTCCTGTCCTTGGGGCATCCTGCATAGTCTGCATCAACACATGCTGTGATAGAGATCTCCTTTCCCTTCTTAAATAGCAAGCATGCACCTGGAGATGATTTTAGATATCTTAGAATCATGTGTATTGCATCCATATGGACCTGACGTGGTTGCTCCATGAACTGGCTCACACGACTCACTGCAAATGATATATCAGGTCTAGTGATCGTGACATACAGTAGTTTGCCTACCAGTTCTCTGTACCTTCTCCTGTCCACCTCTTCTGTGTCATCATCATAGAGCTTCATGCTGGGATCCATTGGTGTCGTAGCAGGTCGACACCCTAGCATACCTGTCTCACTCAATAGGTCTGTAACATATTTCCACTGCGACATTACTAATCCATATGGATTTCTAGCAAACTCCAGCCCCAGAAAATATCTAAGGACTCCCAAGTCCTTGGTGACAAATTCGGTTTCCAGCCTTTCTTTTTCCTGCTTAATGCCCTGCTCATCATCTCCTGTAATCAAGATATCATCAACATAAACCATGATTACAATGATACCTCTAGCAGTCTTCTGTACAAACAAGGAATGATCAGCATTGGAACGTTTATATCCTTGTTTCTCAAAAAGATCTGAGAGCTTCTGAAACCATGCTCTGGGGCTCTGCTTAAGGCCATAGATGGCCTTATGTAACCTGCATACCTTGGAACACTCCCCCTCAACAGCAAACCCAGGTGGCTGTTGCATATAGACTTCCTCCTGCAATTCGCCACATAGGAATGCATTATTCACGTCCAGCTGATAAAGCGGCCAATCTCTAGCAACTGCAACTGATAACAAGATCCGCAGAGTGGAATGACGTGCCACAGACGAGAATGTGTCAAGGTAATCCACCCCGTATGTCTGTGTGAAGCCACGTGCAACAAGGCGCGCCTTGTACCTGTCAATGGAGCCATCTGCATTGTGCTTCACTGTAAACACCCACTTGCAGCTCACTGGTTGCACATCTGGAGGTATAGGAACCAAGCTCCAAGTTCCTCTGGACTGAAGTGCCGCCATTTCTTCTTCCATTGCTAGCCGCCATCTTGCATCCTGCAGAGCATCATGATGATTCCGTGGAATGTCTGTAGCTGAAAGTGCCATAGCAAACGACCTGAAGTCTCCAGATAGCCTCTCAAAAGACACGGTTGCTGATAATGGATATTTGGCACAGCTTCTCTTCGACTTCCGTAGAGCAATTGGAACATCCAAATCATCTGTATTCTCATCTGGCTCCTGCACTATATCCTGCTCAGAAATGTCGTCAGATCCATCAACATTAATATTTTCATTACATACCATAGGCGAGCTAGTTGACGGGTCAGGACCATGAGCTGGAGGAAGCCTGCGGGTGTAATGGAATGGTAGTGGTGAGACAAGCGGTGGCGGTGGCGGTGGTGGTGGCGGTGGTAGTGGTGGTGTCGGCATCTGAGGTGGTGGTGTCATGTATATGGCATCAGGAGGTATAGATGGTAGCTGCTTGTCTCCTGATGCTGAAAAATAACAGATTCAAAAAATGTAACATCTGCACTGATCATATACCGCCGACGCACAGGATCAAAACACTTGTACCCCTTTTGAGTTCTGGAGTACCCAACAAAGACACACTTGACAGCCCTAGGAGAGAGCTTGTCAGTACCGGGCGACAACTGATGGACGAACGCAACTGACCCAAAAACACGAGGAGTAAGAGTGAACAGATCCTTGTTAGGATGAATGAGAGAAAACGGAATATGTTCATTCAAGACAGACGAAGGCATACGGTTGATTAGGTAACATGCAGTGAGAACTGCATCACCCCAGTAGGAGTAGGGAACATGACTCTGTATAAGAAGTGATCTTGTGACATCAAGAAGGTGACGGTGTTTTCTTTCAGCAATCCCATTCTGTTGAGATGTATGAGCACAAGATGTTTGGTGAATAATCCCTTTTGAGGAGTGGTAATTAGCCAGAATGTCGGTACACAACTCTAAAGCATTATCACTTCTCACAAGCTTGACAGATGTGGAGAAAACATTTTGTATTTCATTCAGAAAATGGATAATAATATTTCCTGCTTCAGATTTATTCTTCATCAGAAACACCCATGACACTCTAGAGAAATCATCCACAAATACAATATAAAACCTGTGTCCCTGATGATCAGGAGCACGACTTGGACCCCAGACATCGACATGAAACAACTCAAACTTGGAGTTACTACTCCGACCTGGACGACTGGGAAAGGACGACTTGTGATGCTTTCCCAACTGACACGCCTCACACTGAATAGGTGTGTGAGAAAGACAATAGGGTAGAACTTGACGCAACTTCTGAAGCGGTAAATGACCAAAACGCAGATGCCATAGTACGGTTGATGCTTGTCCCGAAGGAGAGGATGAGGTTCCAGCAAAAGGAGTCTGATTCAGGCGGTAGAGGCCTCCTTGCTCATAGCCACGACCAATCACGTTGCCCGTATGGATGTCCTGAAAAATCAAAGAAGATGGATCAAAAATTGCCCGACAATGTAGATCCTTCGTAATCTGACTAATTGACAATAGATTCATTGAAAAATCCGGTGCATGTAGCACGTTCTTGAGCTGCATGGAAGATGTCAACCTAACCTCTCCATGTCCAGTGATGGGGGAATGAGTGCCATTGGCAATCACAACTGTACGCCCTGGAGGAATCTGAGTGTATCCTGAAAGCAAACTCTGGTCGCCACATAGGTGATGTGTAGCGCCCGAGTCCATAATCCATGGTAAAGTATCGGATCTACTACTGTTCAGTGCAAGTATACTACCTGAAGTACTGGTAGACGCAGAGGCAGAAGCAGCGGCATCAGAATGACTCTCTGCAGGCGGTGCTGGTCCAGATGGTGGAATAATGCCCCTCAGACGGGCAACAAGATCGTCGAACCGTTGATCCAAAGTAGCAGCAGATGGGGGCTCTATCTGCTCAGCAGCTCGTGCGGATGCAGGAAATCCGTACTTCGAGTAGCAGGTATCTTCATTGTGTCCAACTCGGTGACAATATGTGCATGTTGGCATAGTACGGCCACCCCTTCCACGAGGTCCACGTCCACGGCCCTGGTGATGAAATCCGCGACCTCTGTTTGCTGCCATGGCTGAGGAATTCTGACTCACAGCTGTTGAGGGAACTGTGATCCGACTCAATCTATGAAAAGCTTCCTCCATGGGAGGAATAGTCGAGTCTGCCAAAATCTGAGATCGTGCTGCCTCATACTCTAGATCAAGTGCAGCTAGAAACACCCCTACCATAGTCGCGTTCCTATATGTCTTCTGCTGTTCTGGCGTGGTTGTCAGGGGCATGAAGCTATAGAGCTTCTCGAACATCCCTCTTAGTGATATATAGAGGGAATGTAGGGGGCGACCATTCTGCTTGATGGTGAAGATATCATGCTGGAGTTGCAGAATCTTTGTCTCGTTCTTCGCCTATGAATATGTAGCCACCAGAATGTCCCACATATCCTTCGTTGTGGGTTGATGGAGGATGTCGTTGGCAATCTCAATAGCCAACGTGCCAGATAGCCAAACCTTGGCGTATGCGTCATCAGCCTCCCAGGAGGTATTGGTTCCAGTCTTCTCAGCAGGCTTTGGTTCGGTAAGAATGTGCTTCTTACCCGTAGACTTCATCATGCTCATGAACTGCATTGCCCACAGTTCATAGTTAGTACCATCCATCTTTACAATAGGCGCTGGACCACGGAATGCGCCAATCGATGGGATATCTGCCTTGCTTTCTGACATACTGGATACTGAAGACTGGAACGTCTGACAAACCAATCTGTGATTTGTCTACACGGACATAGACGGGTTTAGTTGCACGTGTAGACCTCACGCAACTAAACCCATATAGATGAAGGTGCTCGCTTTAGGGCCTTACGCGTGCCCCCGTACGACCTACTGGTGCGCTGGATGAGTATGCGCGATACACGCACTGTTTAGCGCGCTGAGATGCACGCTAGTGTGCCACGGGATCTTATTCAGATGTGCAACGAGCCCCTTGGATATGCGCTAGTACGCTATGTGCGCACGGGAGAAGAGGCAGGGGCGCAAGGTGCGCTGGCGCGCAAGGTGCGCTGGTGCGCTGCAGCGCACGATGCGCTGGGCGATACTGCTGGTGCGCAAGGTGCGCAAGAGGGGAGCGCTACCGCTGCAAGGTGCGCTGGCGATGTGCGCTACCGCTGCAAGGTGCGCTGGCGATGCACGGCATCGCACGCTAGTGTGTGCGCTACCGCACGCAGGCAAGGGGAGAAGCCAACGTGCGGAGAAGGTGGCGCAGTGCATGCATCCCGAGAGAGAGAGGCGGCGTCGATCGGAGAGGAGGAGCGGCGCCGATCGACGAGGAAGAGGCTGGCGGGTGGGGGTAGGGTTAGGGTTAGGGTTTCGAGAACTCCGGTCTAGGACCGTCGCACTGATACCATGTTGGGTAAAATGAATGACTTGTTTATTCCATAAACCCTAGGTTCTCTTATATAGGAGAGTAGCCTATGGGTAAATTACATAAAGTAGACAACTGGAAAATAGAATAGAGAAGAGGTACAGGTACTCATATGCGTCAACAGATTCTGATGAAAAAGCTTGCCTTGTAGGAACTAGAAAGGATTCAAGAGTAAATCGGACAACATCCATAATGCAAGTATGAGACTACACAAAGCCTTTTCCCACATTAAGTAGGGTCGGGTACATAGATTCTTTGCCTCCATTCAGATCTATCTTGGATCATTCTTGGGTTTAAATCCAAAAAACTAAGATCCCTTCGTATAGTCTCATTCCAACACTTTTTGGACCTTCCTCGTCTTCTCTTAGCTGGTTCAACATCCCAAAACTCGCATCTTCTAATCGTTGCATCAGCTGACCTCCTTTACAAATGGTGAAACCATCTTAAGCGGTTTTCTCGCATCTTATCCTCGATCGAAGCTACACCAACTTTCTTTCCTATTGCATCATTCTGAATCCGAACTTTACATGTGTGTCTACACATCCACCTTAGCATTTTCATTTTTGCTATTGCTATTTTCTGCACATGTCTATGGTTCGCAAACTAACATTCAGATCTATAGAGATCAACATCCCAAAACTCGCATCTCCTAACTGGTGCATCAGCTAACCTCCTTTGCAAATGGCGAAACCACCTTAAGTGGTTTTCTCGCATCTTATCCTCGATCGGAGCTACAGAAACTTTCTTTCTGATTGCATCATTCCGAATCCGATCTTTACGTGTGTGTGTGTGTCCACACATCCACATTAACATTTTCATTTTGCTACTGCTATTCTCTGCACATGTTTATGGTTCACAGACCAACATTCAGATCCATAGAGCATAGCATGTCTCACGACTGCTTCGTAAAACTTTCCTTTGATTTTGAAAGGAATTTTCTTATCACAAAGAACAGCAGAGGCTCCTCTCCACTTTAGTCAACATGCATTTATTTTATTAGTAACATCTCCATCAATTGCCCCATCATATTGCAAAATAGATCCCAAGTATCTAAAAGAATCTCTCTTTCAAGGTTTTAAATTTCACGAAATATCGGCAAAATTTCGCCGAAATTTCGATTTTGACATGGGACCGAAATTTCAAGCGAAATGCTGATGTAGGGGTCTTCCTTCATAAATGTTGCTCGATTTTGGCAAAAAGTAACCTAAATTTACCGAAATTCTGGTGAAATTTCATTTCAACATGATGTCGATATGATATCTGGTATGGAAATTTAAAACATTGCTCTCTTCTAAATGTTATCGTCACCAATCTTCACCTTGATTCCTTCAATAATTACAAAAATAAGATATGCATACATCACAACAGTATTTTAAAATGAAGAAAATGATGGCAAAGTGTGCCAAGGAAGTTGGCATAATCTTAAGCAAGTTACAAAATGGCATGCCAAAGGAACTTTCATCCAAGGGTTTAAATATCAGTTTCGGATATCTATCGATACCTTGTCGATACGATATTTCGTCGAAATTTCGATGAAATTGCGATGACATTTCTCCCATATCGACCACTATTTGTGAAGAAATGATTGGAAACTACCTTCATATCACCATTTCGCTCGAGATTTCGGTTCCTTGTAGAAACTGAAATTTCGTCAAAATTTCGCCAAAATTTCGCGAAATCTGAAACCGTGCTTTCACCCAAGTAGGACATGGACCCCATCATGGAATTAGTATTGAAATCAATGCCTCAAGCCCTCATACCATACTTGTTAGAGATTGCAGAAGATTTCTTTTTTTATATTATATTGCAACCCCACGAGGGCTTTTATGTTAAGAGAATATTCTATGTGGCTATTTGTTAAGAGAATATTCTCCTTTAAGCCCTTTAGGGTTTAGTCCTATATAAGGACCCCTATACCTCTTGAATAAACAACGAATCATCTTTTCTTATCATCCTTTCACATGGTATCAAAGCAGCGGTCCTAGGCCGGTGTTCTGACCTAATCACCCATCCGCCACCGCCAGCCCTCCAAGTCCCTCTACAGCCGTGTGCCGCCTCGGGTCTCCGCACCTCCTGCCTTAGGCCCGCGCCGCCTTAGGCCCACGCCGCCTCGGGTCCCCAAGCCCTGTTAAGCCTTCTGTACCTGCGAGGGGGCCGGGCTGAGCGTCGTCATGCCACTTTAGGGCAGCCAGGTACCACCGTCAGGCCGGTCAGGCCCGCCTCGCGCCTCCTTGCGCCGCCAGGCGCCTCCGCCAGGCCCCTCCAGGGTCCCGTTGTGCCGCCTTGCTTGGCCCAACGCCGTCAAACGCCTCTACTAGGCAAGCCAGGCCTCCCCTTTACGCCGCCAGCGCCGCCAGGCGCCTCTGCTAGGAAGGTCAGGACCTACTCACGTGAAGAGACCGACTCCGCCAGGCCCGCCAAGCCCCCTCTTCTGCCATCAAACGACCATTGCCTCATCCTTCTTACTCCTTGATGAGGGTTTAGATATTTGATGATAAATTGAGGCAAGATATACTCTCTAGGTCACTTTTTCTTGACCTAAGCCACCACTATGACATCTGCCGAGATCAAGCCCACATACCCTACTTCTTCTTTGTTGATACAGGGCACTCTATCAAGTTGAAGAGCTCCAAAAATTATGTTCTATGGTCTCGGTCTTTCTGCGTTTTTACAAAAGTTCCACCTGCGGAAACTGATAAGGACTATGAAACTTAGTTTGTTGATAATTGACAGGTTATCACTTGGATGACGAACAGTGTCGATCCAAACATTGATGCGAATCTTCTTTACAAAGACACCGCTAAGGCAATGTGGGAAAACCTTGAGCGTACATATTCTCATAAGACGACTAACTCGTCTGTCAGACATATACACAAGGATTTGATCTGCTACTCAGGGAGAATCAAGTCTTATCGAATACTACATGCTTCTTACAAACCTTTTTTTGAGGAACTCCTTATTTTTCAGCCTGCATGTTGTGATAAACAAGTAGGAGAACGTGCTGAATGGCAGGTTTACATATTTCTCTCGGGACTAAATCCAAAATATAAGCATGTGAAAGATCAGTTTCTGATGGCGGATACTCTACCGACTCTTGAGACCATCTTTAAACGCTTACAGGAGCTAGAGGCTCCAATTCAGCACTCTACCACCGACACCTCTACAGAGACGATGGCCCACTATACCTCCTCAGGATACAGAGGGCGTCATAACTATCAAGGAGGACGGGGACGTGACTCAGGGCGTGGACGTGGTCGTGAATCTGGACGCAGCCGTGACTCTGGACGTGGACGCGATCGTGGACGTGGTCGTGATTCTTCTGCTTAGTATCCAGCATGTGTACACTGTGGATGCTGGAATCACCCTTCTGATCGCTGCTGGGCGACGTTTAGGGTGCAACCTAATGCCAACAATGCCTATGATGAAGTATCGTATGATGCAACTGCAGAAACATCTACTCAGCAAACCAGCGAGGCACAAACCCCATTCACTACTTCTGAATATGCTCGCCTAAGACAACTGCTGCAAGAATCTAGTCCTTCTGATAGTAATGCTTCTGTCCCTACTGCTAGCCTGGCTACTACCTCAGGTACAATAGCAAACTCTGTCTCTGCCTCTAAGCATGCAAGGATTATTGATTCTGGAGCCTTTACCCATCTGACAGGAGAAAGAAGTTTGCTAACCTCCTCCCAACCGTCTTCCTCTGTGAAGATTGTTCGGGTTGCTAATGGGGATCATTCCCCAGTGATTGTTGTTGGTATTGTCAACTTTTCTTCCAAGTTGCATCTGACAGATGTTCATTGTGCCCCTGCTTTTCCTCTCAGCCTTCTATCAGTACAGAAGCTACGTCGTCAGCTTAACTGTCGTGTCATTTTTATGAGGTTTGTTGTTATTATCAGGACATCCGGACGAGGAAGATTTTTGGTGGGGGTCATGAGAGGAACGGCCTCTATTACCTCGACATCCCTTCTGATTCCAACTTTGCCGGTGCAGTCTCCATCTCTGAAGATCCTTTTCTATGGCACCTTCGTCTTGGCCACCCTTCTGCTAAAGCTCTCTCCATGATGTTCCCTGAACTTTCTATGCTGAAACCCTTTGAGTGTGAAGCATGTCAGTTCGGGAAACATCATCGAGCCTCCTTTCCTGCACGGACTGAGCCTCGCTGCCGTACTCCTTTTG
The DNA here is from genome assembly GCA_037367405.1 of Ottelia alismoides. Taxonomy (NCBI): domain Eukaryota; kingdom Viridiplantae; phylum Streptophyta; class Magnoliopsida; order Alismatales; family Hydrocharitaceae; genus Ottelia; species Ottelia alismoides. Next base: position 265,496 of record JAZKJV010011766.1, on the reverse strand, counting down.
CACTTGTTCACTGTGATATCTGGGGACCCTCTCCGGTCCGAAGTCTAAGTCGTCATAAATATTTTGTTGTCTTTGTGGATGACTACAGTCGATCATCTTGGGTTTTCCTGTTAAAGAAACGTTCAGAAATTAACAATATTGTCAAGAATTTCTTTTACTATATCAAAAACATCTTCTCCATTACTGTTAAAATGTTTCGTTCTGATAATGCATTGGAATTTACACAAAATGATTTGGCATCCTTCTTTGCTTCCAATGGTGCTATCCATCAAACCTCTTGCCCATACACCTCCCAACAGAATGAGTAGCCGAAAGGAAACTTCGACATCTCCTCGACATTACCCGCTCTCTTCTTACCCAAATGAAGGTCCCCAAAACCTATTGGGGAGATGTTGTTCTCACTGATGTCCATCTTATCAACAGAGTTCCCTCTGTCTCCCTAAATGGCTCCACACCCTTTGTCTTATTGTATCCAAATGACTCATCATTTCCTCTGCCTCTGCGGATTTTTGGATGCACCGCCTTTGTTCACAACTTTCATACTGCAGACAAATTATCGTCGCGTGCAATTAAATGTGTTTTTCTGGGTTATTCTGAAACAAAGAACGGGTATAAAAGCTATGATCCTTGTGGTTAACGCTATTATATATCAGCTGATGTCACCTTTTTCGAACAAACTCACTTTTTCAATCAAGATGTGTCTGACATACCATTAGAACTTCCTCCTCCACCAATTGTCTATAAAAGAAAACATGTGTCCCCTCTTGTTCATGTTCCTCTATCTGTTCCTTTGTTGCAGGAAAATATGCCATCTTCAAGTGCCCCCACCAATACTACCCCGGATGATCCTCAGGAGCTTCCCATTGCCCTACGCAGAACAAAGAGGCAATGCACTATTCATCTTATGTCTAATTTCACGTCCACTGATAGCCTATCATGTTCTGATAAAAGATATGCAGATGCTCTTATGACAATCTCTGTCCCAAGAGACTATCACGGTGCATTACAGGACCACGGGTGGCGACAAGCTATGAATGAAGAAATGGATGCTCTCAATTCCAGAGGAACATGGGATCTAGTTAAGTGTCCCCAAGGTGTCAGGCTTGTTGCCTGTAGATGGGTCTTTACTACGAAACATTCTCCAGATGGTTCTATTGACAAACTGAAAGCAAGACTTGTGGCAAAAGGCTTTACACAGACATATGGAGTTGATTACTTCGAGACTTTTTCACATGTTGCCAGGATGGGGTCTATTCGCACTATCCTCTCTGTAGCCGTGAACAAAGGCTGGCCTATTTTTCAACTGGATGTCAAGAATGCATTTTTATATGGTGATCTTGAGGAAGAGGTTTACATGATGCAACCCCCAGGTTACGAAGTCGAGGGGGGTATGTTTGCCGACTTCGCAAAGCAATTAATGGTCTAAAGCAAAGTCTGAGGGCATGGTTTGACAGACTTATTTTAGAGATTAGCACTCTGGGCTTTCAGAGAACTGCATCTAACCATTCTGTCTTTGTCAGAAAACGATCAACAGGTATTGTCATACTAGCTGTATATGTGGATGACATGGTTGTTACAGGTGACGATGATAAAGGAGTGCTAGAAGTGAAGACTTTTCTGCAAAAGGTTTTTGTCACCAAGGATCTAGGGCAACTTCGTTATTTTCTGGGTATAGAAGTCTTACGCACCAAGAAGGGGCTTCATATGTCACAAAGAAAGTACTGCTTAGATATACTAACTGAGGTAGGACTACTTGGTTGCAAGCCCTCTGGCATACATGCAGAATCAAAGAAACATTCTAAACCAGATTATCCTGCCTTTGAAGATAGTATAAGATACAGAAGCTTGGTAGGCAAACTTCTGTACCTTACTGTTACTAGGCCAGACATATCATATGTTGTGAACAGAGCTAGCCAACACATGGAGAAACCATGCTACAGCCACTGGCAAGATGTTCGTCAGATCCTTCGTTACCTGAAGGAATCCCCTGGACGTGGTCTATTCTATGGTGTGGATACACTAAGGTTGTTGCTTATGATGATGCTGATTATGCAAGCTCACCTGAGGATTGTCGTTCTACGACGGTCTATGCGATGATGGTAGGAGGTAACCTTGTTAGTTGGAGCAAGAAGCAGACGGTGGTTTCCCGATCCAGTGCAGAGGTAGAATATAGGGCAATGGCCCAAGCCACATGCGAAATGACCTGGTTACTGTCTCTTTTGCAAGAACTCAATATTGCTATCACTACTCATGTTCCTCTATACTGTAATAACAAATTTGCCACTTATATTGCTACAAATCCTGTGTTCCATAAGAGGACCAAACACATTGAGATCGACTGTCATTTTGTTCGTGATGTTGTACAAGAAGGCAAGATTTCTACACCACATATATCAACAGATCTTCAGCTTGCAGACATATTCACAAAAGCCTTATCAAATAAACGCATTTCCTGTATATCTTCCAAGTTGGGCATGATCGATGGATATGCTCCAACTTGAGGGGGGTGTTAGAGATTGCAGAAGATTTCTTCCTTTATATTATATTGTAATCCCACGAGGGCTTTTATGTTAAGAGAATATTCTATGTGGCTATTTGTTAAGAGAATATTCTATAGAGAATATTCTATAGAATATTCTCCTTTGAGCCCTCTAGGGTTTAGTCCTATATAAGGACCCCTAGACCTCTTGAATAAACAACGGATCATCTTTTCTTATCATCCTTTCACAATACTCGTAGATTTTTTAAGAAAATCGTATTCAAAGAAGTTAAGACAACAACTCTATGAACTTGTGCAAGTAGGATGTTGCAGCCAAGCAAGGCATCTTTTAGAGCATCCATGGTGTTTCATAAAAATATATATGAAAGCGTGAGGGTGTATATGAATTACCATGCAATAAACAAGGTCCCTATAAAGAAGTGTCCCTTCAATGCGTCAAAACATGTGCTTGATCGTTTAACAGTATCAATCAAGCGGGGAGATTAAGCAAAGATGGTATGTGTGACATTGTTGTGGATCATTCACTTTTACCCTTTGGCCTCACTAATGCACATTTACTTTTTGTACCCTAATGACAATATCTGTCTAAACTCTAAAGTGCATGCATTAAATGAAGTGTTGTATCTCAACAACATTGCAGTAGATGGCACGTCGACAAAGAATTTGGAATTGGTTCTTGATAAGTTAAGGCAGAGTCTCTATCAAGGTTGTAAAAATCGGTAGTCGGTAGTAGATCTGTTGGGTCACTGACTAAGGATTAATCGGGAGTCGGGCGACTAATCGGATTTAGTCGGGCTCTAATCGGTTTTGATTTTTTTAATTATTTCAAATATATAAATCATTTTATACATATATTCTTATATATTTACAAATATTTGTACATTTTTTATATTATCATAGTGAAAGAGAAGAAGTAATTGAATTTAAATAAAATATTAAGCATATTAGAATAAGTTTGATTTAAAAAAGTAAAAAATATGGTATCTCCAAGCAAAAATTGATCGACTAGTCGACCTAGTCGGAATTAGTCAATACTCAGTCGGCCAACCCACCGACTAGAATAGTCGAGCCTACTAATCGAGTCAGTCGGGGGACTTTTACAACAGTGGTCTCTATACCTCAATCTTTTGATTGTCGAAGAAGTAGCCATCGTTAGAACTAGAAGAATGCCAATTTCAAGACTTGAGCGCCCTCAAGGCATGAGTAAGTGGCTCAGAGTGCAGGTTCTAGAATAAACAAATGTACGCAAGGCCGTAAATTTCAGATTTTGATTTTGTTTCGTCAATGTCCAAAAAGAGAAATCTCGAAGAATTTTGTTGAAATTTCGCTGAAACGTCGAGAATCATGGATGTGACTCTAAACCCATTTTTTCCAACAATTAAGGTTTTTAATATTCCTAAATCAAAAATAGAATGCGACCATACTTTGTAAAATAAAGGTGTGAATATAAGTTTTTAAGTAGTATTATCATCATAATCACCACATATGTTGATATGTAGCAGCAATATGTAGCATATAGTCAAAAGTGGATCCTGAATTGAAAGCAAAAGCCATGATAATCACCTCTTCAACAAGAATGAAGTAACACATGCAATAACTACTAAACAAAAAGTATATATTAAAATAAAGAAAGAGCAAAAATATGAAGCTCTTCATTTAATACTTGAATTTAATTCTTGAAACTTGCTTCTAACTGATTTGGTTTGGATTTAAACATAAAATTTCAAAACTAACTAAAGGAACTTCTTCAAACAATATACAGCTCTCTCAGAACTAAATACATCGGCAGAGAAATGGGTGGAAATTCATTAATATAGGCAAATTTTGATGAAAGAAAAGGATATATTCCCTTATTTCTACCGTTTTGTCAAAACGACATGCAATTTCGACGAAATCTTGCTGGCATTTCCCGAAATCCTAGAAAAAGAAATTAGATAGTCTCAATTTTGTTGACCTGGTGAAATGCAAATTTCGGAGAAGTTCGAATGAATTTCGTTAAAATTTGAATATCGTGATCTTTGCCTTGATAAAAGCTTAGCTGTGTTTGATAATAATAGTCCCTTCACCAATATAAAGCTCAGCAAATTTAATATAATAGCCACTTTAGTCTATTGTTGATACATCCTTCCCCATGCCAAGTGGTGTGCAATCCTACTATCATTACTATAATTGGTTGGTTTCCAACCATGGTTGGCTCTATTGGCTTGAGCTTGAACAAAAAAGGGGATTTAGTTTCATTTATCCCCGATAGATGCTTTCGTAATGGAAATGCCCAAGAAAGGCAACGCGAGATGCATTTCCATTGGTTCATGTTCGGCTATTCTTAGAGGATGTCCCTGAAAGAGGCTAATAATCTAAGGGCGACACTTCAGAGAGCAATTCGCATTATATATCAATGCCACGTTCTTCCCAGGTTTCGAGAAGGGATACCCTTGATTTGTAGAGATCGACGACGTATCACCGTATCCACTACCAACATTTTTATAGTCATTTCCACGATTTATAGAGATCGATGACGTATCACCGATATTCCTTGATATTTCCCTTTCTAATACGGACATGTTGTATATAATGCGGTAAGTTAAACCTCCAAATTTCACACTATGAAGCAAATAAAAGTGTGATCCTCTTTTATTTATTAATTTAGGAACATTACATATCTTAATTTTAGAAAAAAAACCATTTTTATAGTCGTTTCCACGATTTAGAGAGATCGACGACGTATCACCGATATTCCTTGATATTTCCCTTTCTAAGCTTGGCGAAGCAAAATCAACATCGATATTTAAGCCACAATATCGACATTATTTTATACATGCATATGTGCATAATTATGCAGTAACATAACCTTGGCAAGTTACGAGAGTAGTCCAAAGATCATGTATATGGGTCTTGGAGGAATCAGTTTAATACATAATCAAGTTATAGGTCATCATCCTTTAAAAAAAGTTATTGTTTATCATTCAAGATGTGGAACTACTCATAAGTATATGTAGGGTTGCTAATCGAACTGAACATGTTCATATTCGATTAGAGTTTGTTTGATAATAGTTCAAAAAATGTTCGTTCGTTTCTAAACGAACTGAACATGAACTTCAAATTTTAGTTCGATGGCTTAATGAACCGAACATGAACATAACATATGTTCGTTCGATAAAAGTTCGAGTTCGATATATGTATATGTGTATTTATATGTGTAACTTCGTATTTATATACATGATAAATTTCGAGGTTAAAGAAATTGTGGTATTTATTGGGCTCTGTACTGCTTTAATATGAATAATTTCTTATTTTTTCCGCTTATCGAACATTGTTATCGAACTCCGGTTTCGAACATGTTCATATAAACAAGTTTTAATTAAGTTAAATTGTTAACGAACTATTATCGAATCGAACTCGAACGTTCGTTTTCTAAACGAACTTGAACTCGAACATATCCTATCGAACATTTATCGAACCGAACTCGAACTCGAACTTTTGAACTTCCTTATCGAACCGAACTCGAACATAGGTCCGTTCACTACAGTTTGATTCGATTAGCAGCCCTAAGTATATGCATGGATGGTATCCCTTCGACATAAGGAGCTTAACATGCAGCATGAAGAATTGGAATGAATTTGGCACTATACAATGAACACACATTTACAAAATATCATCAGCAGACTAAGTAATCTATTGTGTGGGATCAAGGTGGTCGATTTGGGAATTATTCACAAGGCCTTAAATGTTGGTTTCAGCCAACATATAAGAGATTGGCCGAAACAAAATTTCAGCCTACATTCGACTGAAATTTCGTTGATATTTCAACCATGTAGGTCATCAACCCTTCTATCGACAACCTAAACCCTTAAATGTCGGTTGTTTCATGTCAATTTTGATCACTTGTCAAAATCGAAATTTGACTAAATTTCGACAAAATTCGATGCCATGATTATTGATAGAAATATGAAATGTGGAAGCTAATATTAGAGATAATAGAATAAACTATAAAGAACAACGGGATTTTTATGTGGAACCCTACTCCCTAAAAAGCGGGATGAAACCACGGGAGAACGCCTCAAAGGCTGATTGTTGCATTCAACTTTCTCATCTGATACAGGAGGTCCGGGGCTTCTTATATAGCCTCCACAGACCCTCCAAGTCCCACCACTAGTAGATGTGGGACTAAACACTAGATCCAGGACCAGACTCATACTCCAACACTCCCCCCTTAAGATGGAGCATGCAATGCTCAGCTTGGACAAACATAAAGAAATCCATGGCCTCAAATTTCAGCGAAATTCGGTCGAATTTCTGTCGAATATCGATATCCAGTCGAAATCGAAATTCGACCGAAATGACCGAAACGACCGAAATATGGGGGTGCTAGTACAAAAAATGACCGAAATGACCGAAATTTCAGTCGAAATTCCACCGAAATTCCATCGAAATTCTGTTTTGGTCGATACCGAAATGGTGACCGAAACCGGCATTTAAGGCCTTGAAGAAATCTCAAACTTACACTACAAGACACTACGGACAATATCAACTCAACGCAAACACAACTGTTGTCGAGGATGTTGCTTCTCATGATATGCAGGTGAGGAGGAACAAACGAGCTAGAGTGTGAGTCAAATTGAATCTCCTCATCAGAGGACATGTGCTCTGAGTTGCGCCTGTCAGAGTCAGAGAAAGTGAAAATGAGTCTCCTCATCAAAGTACTCTGGTCCGCCACGATCATGTGGATAACTGCTCCATCTCTTAAGGGCCCAACTGAAAAATCGGTGGAGACATCCTCGTCGGAGTCCACGGTCGTTGGAGAATGGAGCCTGAAAAGTTTCCTGGTCGGAGAACTGGGTCTCTCCCATACTGGCTCAGAGAATGGGATCTCTACTATGGAGTCCCTATGAAACCACATGAAAACCCTAGCCCGCATGGCATAGGGAATGGGATCTCTACTCTGGAGTCCCTATGGATCACATGAAAACTTTGAGAACAAAAAACAAAAATGGAGACCATACAAAAGATAAACGCAAACACGTGTGAATCAAAATGAAGACTCGAAGTCGAAACCAATCTGACGTCGAGTCTGAAATTGAACTATAGAGTCTGAAATCTGACTGGCCAGGAGAATCTGGATCTGAATCAGAGCCGTAGAACTCTACAAAATACCCCCCCTTTCTTCCATACTTGTCGAAAAACAAAGACATCGACAAAGTTGGGAGAAGACATGAAAAATGGGGAAAATAAAACATTACATAAGTCGATAATCATCATTTTTTCTGACTTTTCTTGACAACTTTTTTAATCATTTTTTCGACTATTCCATTTTTTAATAGCCAACTCATTTTCATTTTCTTTCAAATAAACTGTTCATCTTTTTTTCAGTTTTCTTTGTTTGCAAAATTTTTCCTTGTGTACGACTTTTCTTTTGTACGCACCTTTTTCTCAAAACGCATTTTTTTGGATACATACGGCCCAATTTGGGCCAAAACAAACGGCCCCTTTTAATATTTTAAGCTGCAGCCATCTTTCCCTTTTTAAAAAAAATACTCTCGACCCAATGGGCCCGGAACATTGCATCTCCCCTTTATAATCGAGCACCTCCCCCTTCACAAATATTAGGGTTCCCAGGATGGGAAACCCCATCTCACGGCGTGCCGCCAAGAAGCGAGATGGCACGATTGGGGGGGGGGGGGGGGGGGGGGTGCTTAGCCTGGGGCAGGAGGGAGCGCCGCCTACGCTAGAGAAGCTTTGAAGGCATCTCGCGCCGTCTGCACGAGATCCAAGAGGAGAGGAGTTGCCTCCACTCCAAGATCCTTGAGAAGATCATGCGAGAAGTGAAGAGGAGTCACGCGATTCGAAGTTTTGATGTTGCATGTGAGGACTTCGCCATGAGCAGATGTGTGTTGGGGGTTCCCTGTGCCATTGATGTTGCGTCACCTAGAAGAGACCTGATGGGCGGCGGCGCTTGCACGAAGACATTCATGCGGTGGTGCGTGAAGGTGAGGCGTAGCATCGCCTAGGGCTTCCGCCTGGGTGCGAAAAGGAGGAGGCCTCGCCGCCAATGACATCTGATGGGCGATGGAGATGGAGATGCGCACAGTGTCGTGCGCCGCCAATGAGTATGTGCTAGAGGAGGTCGTTGTCAATCTGATTCTGGAGTTGTGATGGGAACACGGTGATGCCTCCACGAGAACATGAACTGAAGCGCGCGAGATGTTGCGCACGATTGCGCACGAGATGGCTTGTAGATCTCTGACTGGAGATATATGCGTGCACCGCCTGGAGATCAGAATGTTGAGAACTTGATGTCGCCCGTTACACGATATGTGCATACTATAGGATGACTCCAGAATTAGGGTTTCATATGAAACCTTAGAATCATGAGCATGATCTTCAGGAGTAAATCTTCATATCTTGAATATACAATAATAGTCTTCAACAACAAATCACCAAGATCAAATCGTTGGGGTTTTAACAAAAAAACCTAGAACCGAATCTCGAAAATAAAGAACATGAAAACCTCAAGAATCGAACCCGCTCTGATACCATGTTAGAAATACGAAATACGAACGCTAACATCAGAGATAATAGAATAAGCATAAAGAACATCAGGATTTTTACGTGGAACCCTACTCCCTAAGGAGCGGGATGAAACCACGAGAGAACGTCTCAAAGGGTTGATTGTGTTCATTGCACTTTCTCATCTAATACAAGAGATTTGGGGGCTTCTTATATAGCCTTCACAGACCCTCCTAGTCCCACCCCAGGTACATGTGGGACTAAACACTGGATGTGCTACCACATAAGTGACTCGTACTCCAACAATTATTCATGAACAACTTGAAAGGGGCCCTAAGACCACCAGGAACCCTTGCTTCTCAAGTTATGGGCAACAATTAAGCCATAAGGAGGTGGGGGACATAGTGAAGACACCCAACAATCCCCAAGTCCTCCATTGTGAATTCATTTTTCTATTGAGTGGCTATTTAATACAAATAGCTTCATACGTAATATATTGAATTATGTGTTGGTGTTTTTTTCCAATGTAGCACTCTCCACACATTGTACCACAACAGTATCACAACTAACACCAACGACCAAAATACCCTCTCCATCAACAACCCATGCCAATAATGCTACCTCTAACCACATCATTTGCATATACATGATTAAGCTTCTCTAGTGGGAGATGTTAAGAACCAAAGACAAAACTAGGATTATGGACCTATCAAAATGCAAAAATCTTAGAGCCAGTCATTGTCACTCACTCCCGAATCTAGGCGGGAGAACTTGGTATATCAAATCAATCTCATTAGTCCACAGATTTGTTGGGAGATTAAATTCCATTATATCAAAACATTTTGCACATCCATTTACTCTTGTGCTCACAACGAACATGCTCTGGATACTAGATAACAGTGTTGTAAAAGTCACCCGACTGGTCCGACTAGTAGGTCCGACTAGTCTAGTCAGTGGGGTGGCCGACCGAGTACCAACTAATTCCGACTAGGTACACTAATCGACCAATCTTTACTTGGAGATGCCATTTTTTTTAATGTTTTACTTTTTTATAAGCAAACTTATTATAATATGCTTAATGTTTTATTTAAATTCAATTACTTCTTTTATTTTATTATGGTAGTGTAAAAATGTACAAAATCTATGTAACTGTGTGTATAAAAATGAGATATATTTAAAATAATCATAAAATTCAAAGCCGATTAAGGTCTGACTAAATCTGATTAGTCACCCGACTGCCGATTAATCCTTAGTCAGTGACCCAACCGACCGAGTACCGACTTCCGACGTTTGCAACCTTGCTAGATAATAGTAACGCTTCAGCTATGAACAGACACCAAAGGCCTCCCTAAGCAATTGTAGACAAAATCTCAAAATATCAACAATCAAAGCTATCGAACCCTCCAAATCATGAAACGCCTTCCACAAAACTTGTCCATCTTTTACCACCTAAATACTAGATTTTTTATGCAAAAAAAGGGGGGAAAGCACCAAGATCGGTACTCGTGGAAGTAGAGTTAATAGAACCTAATCAATCATTTACAAAAACCAAGGCTCGAGAAAATTCTTCACATGGTGAAAATCATTCTCGGCATAAAACCTCTCATAGAAAATGATCCCCCTACGAGCCAACCAAATAGTCCACAAGATAGAAATAGGTTTCAATTGCTCCACCGTAGATCTAAATTGTATTGAGACAAGGGAATCCCAAGAGATGAGGGTCAATCTAAGGTGCAGCTTTGCCATCAAATATTCGAAACTCCATGTAAGCAGTCATACCATAAGAATAAATTATTTAAAGCCTCCGAGAATTAGATCCACAAATAGGGTAGTCCCAGCCAGCATCAGTGTTGATTAACTTGATTTGTGCCCCGATAACCATGGTTATCAATCGTTTCTGTTTTACAAGTCAAAGGAAAAAAACACTTCCAAAGATGCCTTAAGACTTTATATTAGCTTGCAGTCACGTTGCAAATCACTAGGGTTTAAGGTAGTAGGAATCAAGTTAGCCATGTAAGCCTTCTTCACAAACAATCTTGCTCGCACCAACTCCAAAGATTTTTGCCACAATATATAGTCACCAACAACAACATTGAGTCATTTATAAATATTCACTTTCTCACGAAATTAAAGGTGTGTTGTCAATAATAGCAACCAAGCATAATATAGCAATGGAAACCTCAGTTAAGTGTGCTATATACTTCCCTAGAAAACTACAATTATGCTATTGACAGCCTTTAAGAAATAAAAGCATAGTGCTACCCACCCATAAACCAACAGACTTTCCCACAGCATAGCACCAATTTTCATATATGTGGTCTAGTCGGACGCAAAACGCATATAGGAAAGCGTCCAACCAATCGCAAATCCGTCTACAAGATTCAAAATGTATTTTATATATCATATGAATTCTGATAATATAATAACGTACACAACAACAACAAAGGCATTTCCCATAATTAAGTAGGGTCAACTACATGGATTATTTGCTTCCAATCAAATCTATTTTGGGTTAAAGTGCGCTATATAGTTCCCTAGAAAACTACAATTATGTTATTGACAACCTTTAAGAAATAAAAGCATAGTGCTAACCACCCATGAACCAACAGACTTTCTCACAGCATAGCACCGATTTTCATATATGTGGTTTAGTCGGCCGCAAAACGGAGTCAAATTCCTAAGTAGTACCTGGGAATTACTTAAATACCCAGGTACTACGTAATGTTTTTTTTTACTCAAAAACTACAGTGGTGTCGCATGTTCAACATGCGACACCCCTTAAGTTTTTTTTTACCCAGGAACTGCGTTTGTGTCGCATGTTGGATGTGCGCTATAGATAACGCATATTCAACATGCGACATATATCCAGGGAATTCCCCTCGAAGATGGTCTCGAAATGTTCTGTACAGGTATCGCACGTCTCGATATTTCCTGTACAGGTATCGCATGTTGTATATGCGTCATTCTTGCAGGGGACTGATAACGCATTTTCAATATGCGTCATCCTTACAGGAAATTTTCATCGAAAATGGATGGGCAGGCGTGGCTTTGAAATTTGAACATATAACGCATGTTCAATATGCGTCATCCTTACAGGGATTTTTCCGCGAAAATGGTTGTCCAAGTGTGGGCTTTGGAATTTCAAGTTTCTAAAAACCCTTGAAAAGAAGACATGTTTGGAACATATAACTGACATGTTTTTGTAAACATTCCAGACATTGCAAACATTCTAGACATTCCAAATATCAAAGAAGACATTTCAAATATTGAATATAAGTAGACTTTTTCATGAATACACAATACATTTTTTGCATGATATTAAAAATTACATTGATTACAATTCAACGTTTTTTCCTCCGCTGGTATGTAATCGTAGAATCTGGAGGATGGAACGGTAATAGACGGTTCACTTCGTCTATCATGTGGATTTGAGAGGGTCCTGGGGCATCTTCCTCGAATGTTGGCATCGACGGCGACGTTAGTGTGCAATAAGTTGGTCGTGTCTGGCTGGCGTCCAATCCATGCCTCAACGGTGCCTGAGGCGTTGGCAAGTCCTCTCGTGGTCGCTCGGTGGCAGGTGTGAAGTAGTCTCCTTGCGCAATGTTATCATCCTCCGTAGCGGCTTCTTCAAAGTCCATGGGTTCCGCGACTTGTTCACGCGCCCTACCTCGACCTCTTCCTCGTCCCCGTCCTCTTGCCCTTCCTCGCCTTGCCTCCTCCCTAGCCACATCTGCACGCTCGTCATGTAACGTGACTGCATCTGCAAATTGTAATGACAGCCACTCCGTCATTTCCGCCTTCGCTTGTGCCGCAATCTCGCGGCATTCCTCGTGTCCAATGTCGTAGACACGGCTCCACAGAGCGAGCTGCATCCAAGGAAAAGACGTAGATGTAAATTTGAAACAGTTTTGCTAATTAATTTACCAAAAAAATTATAGTTCGAGTACTTACGTTGCTTGCCAGAGTTGCACCCAAACGTCCGACAAATCTTCGAGTAATGGTCTGATACCATTGCTCGTATGCGGGCGTCGCGAATACCCCTCTGGACCGATCAATGCGAATAATTCTAACGTCCCGCTCATTCCAGCGGGCAATATGCAAGCTGTGTTTCGCCCTCCAATCCACATGTACTTTCCCCCTCAAATCGATAGCGTGGAGTTCTTGAAATGTGGAGCAACGACTTGGGATATCTTGAAGACCCCCAAATTGTCTCATGAACCGATCTGGGTAGTAATACTCCACAATGTGGAAGTATATCAAAGGCACTTCAGCTCTCCAAATGTGTTACCTATAGCATGTTGAATATGCGTTACCTATAGCGCATATCTAACATGCGACACAAACGTAATTTCTGGTAAAAAAAAACTTAAGGGGTGTCGCATGTTGAACATGCGACACCTCTGTACTTTTTAAGTAAAAAAAAAACATTACGTAGTACCTGGGTATTTAAGTAATTCCCAGGTACTACTTAGGAATTTGACTCCGCAAAACGCATTTAGTAAGCGTCCAATCGCAAATCCATCTACAAGATTCGAAATGTAGTTTAGATTATATCATATGAATTCTGATAATATAATAATATCGTACACAACAACAACAAAGCCATTTCCCGCAATTAAGTAGGGTCAGCTACATGGATTGTTTGCTCCAATCAAATCTATTTTGGAAAATTCTCGGGTTTAAATCCAAATAACTAAGATCCCTTCGGATAATCTCATTCCAGCACTTCTTGGGCCTTCCTTGCCCTCTCTTAACCGGCTCAACATCCCAAATCCCGCATCTTCTAATCGATGCATCAACCAACCTCCTTTGCAAATAGTCAAACCACCTTAAGCGGTTTTCTCTCATATTATCCTCTATCGGAACTACACCAACTTTCCTCCTGATCACATCATTCTGAATCTGATCTTTTCGTGTATGATCACACATCCACCTTAGCATTTTCATTTCTCCTATTGTCATTCTTTGCACATGTCGATGGTTCACAGGTCAGCATTCTGATCCATTGAGCATAGCAGGTCTCACGGCTATTTTATAATACTTTATTTTGACTTTCAAAGGAATTTTCTTATCACAAATAACAGTAGAGGCTCATCTCTACTTTAGCCAACATGCATTTATTCTATGAGTAATATCTCCATCAATTTCCCAATCCTGATATAAAATAGATCCCAAGTATCTATAAGAATCTTTCTTTTGGATGTTATCTTCGCCAAACTTCACCTCGAGCCCCCCGTTGTTATACTTTATTTTGACTTTCAAAGGAATTTTCTTATCACAAATAACAGTAGAGGCTCCTCTCTACTTTAGCCAACATGCATTTATTCTATGAGTAATATCTCCATCAATTTCCCAATCATGTTATAAAATAGATCCCAAGTATCTATAAGAATCTTTCTTTTGGATGTTATCGTCGCCAATCTTCACCTCGAGTCCCCCGTTGTTGTTTCCATCAAATGTGCACTCTATATACTCAGTCTTAGCCCTACTTATACAAAATCCTTCAATCTCTAAGGCATGTCTCCAAACCTCTTGCTTCTCATTTACTCCATCTCTTGTCTAATCAATCAACACAATATCATCGACAAACCATATACACCAAGATATCTCATCGTAAATGTGACTAGTCAACTCATCCATAATCAAAGTAAAAAGGAATGTACTCAAAGTTGAACCTTGATGCAAATAGATGCCGATGTTAAAATAATCAGCCTTCCCAGCCTAGATCCTTACACAAGATGAAGCCCCATCATACATATCTTGCATAAGGTTAATGTATTGGATAGGTACTTATCTCTTATCCAAAATTCTCCACAATATCTCATGTGGGATTGAATCATAAGCCTTCTCCAAATCAATAAAAATCATATGGAAGTTCTTCCTTTTAGCTCTATAAATCTCCATTGTTCTCCTCAACAAGTGGATAGCTTCAATAGTTATGCGACCTGGTAAGAATCCAAATTGATTTTCATTTACTTTGGAATCTTGCCTCAACCTTCTTTCAGTCACACGTTCCCAAATTTTCATAGTATGACTCATCAATTTGATATCTCTGTAATTCGAACAACTTTAAATGTCCCCCTCATTCTTATAAAGAGGCACCACAATACTTATCTTCCATCCTTCCGGCATTTTCTTGTTTCGTCAAAGAACATTGAATAACTTTGTGAGCCAAGTCAAACCACATTCACCTAGAACTCTACAAACTTGTATAGGAACGCCATCAGGTCCTACCCCATTCCTCTACTTCCTTCCTTTGTATTCGCTTATAGCTTGCACGATTCAGGTAACATTCACTACCAGCAAGATCTCCCAAAGTAATCTCTTTATTCCCTTCCCCAATGAAAAGCTTATGTAAATAATGCTTTCATCTAGTCTCTATATCCTTCTGATTAACAAGTACATGTCCTTCCTCATCCTTGATGGATCTCACTTGAGAAAGATCTTTGGTCTTTCTTTCTTCTCTTACTTTGGTCAATCTGTATATATCCTTATGGCCCTCCTTCGAGTTAATTTTTTTTGTACAAAACTTCATAAGCTTTCGACTTAGCTTCACTTACAGCCTTCTTTGCTTCCTTCTTCGCTATTTTGTGGTTTGTGATAGTTTTCTCTGTCCTATCCTAGTATCACGCATACCTTATAATTTAATATATCTTAGCTCGATTACCATAAAATGATTATCTACACTTCCGAGAACTCTGTATTTGATTGCAAAGAATCCTAGTATGTTAAAGTCATACTATTGGAAATTGATAAGAAATATGATTCTTGAAAATCAAATATTTTGGGAATTGGAAGAATGCTAGAAAATATTAGTAATTATTAGTAATGTTATAGAATTTGAGTAATATGAAAACCTATGACGAAATTTCAGATACTTAAAATCAATAATTTGCTTAGAAGTATGGTTTATATAATTGAACATTATTTACCTAGGAATATATGTTTAATATGTGACATGTAGTTTTTTATTGTTCTTTTTGTATCTAAAGATGATTTTATGAATGCATGCGTAATAATACATCACAAGTAAAAGTATACGCTTTGATATTATAACTTATATTAACGTATTTGAAATTTTCTTTTTTGGATCATGTTAATCAACTATAAAATCAATCCTTAATATCATATTTTATTTATTTGTTTATGTTTTACTTAAAATATTAGAAACTGCATAATCTGTATATGCCTTTATCCTCATAATCTCTTAGATCATTTGATCGAACGAATACCACATACCGCATTTCTAAACCTTACATAGCACTACCCTCCGACGATGCTAAAAAACATTATCCTCTACTTTCACCAATATGACTTGAACACGACTCTAAATTCGCTTGGCAAAAATCTCTTATGAAGAAATTCAATCACCAAGTGCGGATGGACGAAAAGCCTCACCTAAACAAAGAGGTCCCAATACAGTAGTTCTTCAACCACATCCCATGTTGATGAACCATGCCCACTATCAAAGAGGCTATCCACGTTTCGTATAACATTGCGTTGAAACTCCAACCAATGAACAACCACCTCATGTGCACCAACAATGATCTTCCTTAACCACGCCACCAAGAAAGTGACCACGGCATTTGGTCCCTTGTGCAACGGGTGGGTGTCCATCTTATTATTGGATTTTGGGTTCGAGAGCTTTTCTATACAAATTGTATGTATATTTTTTTTATTCGAAAAGGAACACTCTTAGGTGTCCACCCCACTACAATTGTATGTATATGAAATTATGAATTCATGAGACCTTTGTTATATGCTTGTGAGAGCGAATGGGCTAGATATAATGGGAGAACACAATGATTAAAAGTGTATAAACAAAATTTCCAATATTTTATTATCTCTCATTTAAAAAAATACATGATCAAACAAAGAGGTGGCATGAATGTCCATTTAAAAAACAAAGGTTGAAGTCACAAGACCTTTTCTTTCCTATTATTAAGAGTCCACAGATATCTTTTATGATTTTTTTAAAAGCCAAAAGCATGTATTTATGGACCAAATAAATAAGATAATCACCTCACAAAATAAATGCATGCCTTGACCACAAATAAGGCACTTGGAACCATACTCGAACGAGATTATTCTAATGTAAGCCCAGCAATGAGGCATAATCCCATGGACGTGTTATCGAAACAAAAGTACATAAACTAAACCCTTAGCATGAAAAACCCAAATCAAAAGGGGGTGTGAGTTGAACTCCAAGAGGTATGATAATAAAAGGATTACATCCATTCCTACAACAAGAGAGCTCTATATGACACAATGCGATATTTAGAGCTAATGCGAAGACTCGCGTCTCAATCTAATACGCCAATAGGCTAGCTACCCATCTCATCAAGGTCATAGAACCTCAACTGAGGTTTGAAAATGGCTTGAGAAGCAAAGAAAGCTCGTTATCGATGTCCAAGTATCCCAACTGAGGTCAAAAACTAGGCCACTCATTCAAAGCATCAGATACCTCTACATCCATGAGTTATTGGAACAAGGCTATGAGTTGGAGAGGCTAAGTGTCAGACCAACTGAGTTATAAGGACCCCAACCGAAATATGGGAACTAAGCCACTCGCCTAAGGCATCCTTGGTACAAGTGCTCCTTATACCCTTAAATGGCTAACAAATCTCAAGGAGAAGTCATCAAGGTCAAGAGTCCTTAAGGATATGTAAACAACTAAGACATGCATAAAGACCTCGAGTAAGCTAATATAACTCTATTGATACCTCATGTTTGAGCTAGTAGCCCATGCACAAGCTTCCAACTAATGCAAGCCATGTAGTGCAATATGTGACACCACAAACTAGAGTAACCCTAAAACCTTGACTCGTCCCCATGAGGCATTTTGCCTCAAACACCATTTAGGAGAGTGCCTTATGCAGGGCGCCTAACAAACGCCTTGAACATCTGAGATAAAAATGATGTATTCCCTCATTTTGCGTGTTCTATTTGTTATTAGATTTCAAAATTAGATATACATTAGTTTTAAATATAATTAGCACACATGGGTATAATTATTACAAACATCATGCACAGAAACAATCACACATATTCATGAATTTATAATTCATAAATCCACACATATGTATAAACTCAAATTATACATCGTATTTTTATCTTTAGATGAAGGGCGTGATTGGAGATCAAATATCTATGCAAATGTTAGGATACAAAACATATCTATACATATGCTTACACCGATACACATAAATGCATATACACATTATACAAACACTTCGTTACAAATACGCATGCTTATAAGGAAGTTTTGATTGCTACAGCCTACAGTTTGTTGCTTAATAAATTTCGATTGCATGAGATGAATGGTTTTTTTAGTAAAAGAGGGTGGTATCCCTAGTCAGGACCCACCACCGCATGAGATGAGTGGTTGATGATATTTAGGTTATATATGTTGGGGAATGGAAATAGGAACAGGATGTAGCTAAATAGATTGTGATGGATGTTGGTTAGATTGCAATTTAGGTCATAAATATTTGATAAATACACACACAAACCCAAAAATAACAAATCGTTGTCCTTTAAGAATTATGGGAAAGCTTGATGTAACTCGACGATTGTGAAAAGATCAAAAATTATGAAGCATAGAATTAACATGGTCAAGAAGCCTAGAATTAACAAAGATCTGATTGTGATGATATCAATAGTGAGGAAGAAAAAGGAAGTGGAATATAGGAGATTGAGTATAAAACATAACTCGTGCTTTTCTAGTTATGAAGTGAGCCACATAATGAGACAAACCGAGATGGTTCCACCCATGATGGCATTGACTCCAAAGAGATAAAGCTCCGAACTTTATGTTTGAGAATCTGAGATGATTGGATTAGATGGTATACATATGTGAAATGCAAACAATTGAAGAAGTAATAAACTATCATGGATTGTTTCCTTGTGATTTAGAGAAGTTCAAACGAAACAGGAGAAATAAAGACACATCCAAGGCTCTATTTTTCGTGTAAGAACTTGAACTAAGATATATGCAAAATGCCTACAAGAAAAGGTTCGAGGGAAAATTTTGAAGGGCTTCTTCACTTTCTATGACCCAGCTATGTAGAACGTAGATGAGCTCGTAGAGATCTTTTAACGCCCCTTTCACTATTTCACTTTCTTTCCCTTCAAAGCCTATATTTGGCCACACCATAGTTTCCTCTTTTTTGCTTTCTTCAAGAACGTACTGGTCACACCATAAATTTTATCTATCTTCGTGATATGAATGCGTAGGCCAACCACTCTCGAGGCTTTCATATACACTCGATTTTGTGAAGTTGTTGGGGCCAAAAGGTCAAAACATGAGCCAGCCCCATACCTATACATATTAGGTTTATGAATTAAAAAAACCAAATAACCAGATCTTGATAGTACTTCACGGAGTGACCCATGCCCTAATACTATAACAGACCATACGAGCAACCTTGCTTCTCAAACCCTCACCCCCCATCTCATTGCGACCAACCAACCACCTTTCCTCTCTAAACCATGTAAATTTCTCTCACCGACCGTAGAGGAATTAGTATGGAAATTTAAAACTAAATAACTTTTTCTGAAGCACTAAAAGGCTGCTAATAAATTTAAAGGTAATAATATACCCAATTATAGTGGAGTAATTCCTATTGAATCATATCAATAAGGTGTCCAAAAGAGCCTTTTCCTGATTACAATAAAGATGAGGCCTCCGAAATTACAATACCACTATATTAACATTATATATAGTAGCAATTGCAATACCGCTATATTAGCATTATATAGTAGCAAAACTATCGAGAAACCATTAAATGTACATTTTCTTTGAACATTACTTTATATAGTCTTCCAAACGAGTGCCATTTTAGTCAAAATAAGAAAATTCAAATACCTATATGTAAAGGCACCTGCTGCCATCACTTTTCCATGATTAATAAAAAAAATTCTGGCAGGAGCTGTATAAATTTCCATATAAGAAACTAACACAAAAAATGCCTGGATTATGCTCCTTACATCGTCAATGCCTGCGACTTTAGGAGGAGCAAATTTTGAGTGATAGGATCTTCCGCTGGATGGATGGATCCATCGACCAGTAATACGTTCTTCCAATATGGCATCATCTATTGCAAAATCGAGAACCTTGTCAATCTTGGTACCACGGATTTTGAGCATATCATCAAGCTGCCAAGAAACATATCGAAATCAGAATATCAATTCCCATGAGATAACATCAACCACAACTTAGAAGTGATTGTATGAACCTTCTCTGCCTGAACGACGGTCCTAGGGAACCCATCGAGTATGAAACCTTTCTTGCATGAAGGCCGTTTAATTGCTTCATCAATTATTCCAACAACTAAGTCATCCGAGACGAGCTCACCCTGATGACCCCAAAATGTTATTTACATCACATCCAAGTCATATTGCACAAGAAACTTCTGAAGTAGCAAGCTTCCCAGAAGATCTACCTTATCCATAGCCTCCTTTGCTTTGATACCAAGAGGAGTCTTCGCAGCAACTGCAGCTCTGAGCATGTCCCCAGTGGCCAAATGACACAGGCAATACTCATCCTTGATAATGGGTGACTGTGTGCCTTTCCCAGATCCAGGAGGGCCTGTTAAGTCAAAAGAACGCTTTGACAGTAAAAATAGAAACCAATCTGAGATGGCATTTACCATAGCCTTCAAAGAACTAAAGTACCCAGTTTTTTTCAGCACCAGGTAAATTGATTCGTGCCAAGAACAACATAATCTTATCAAAATTCAGACCTTTCGGCCACTAAAACAGGAAGAAACGACTAACATGGCGATTATTTAAACCTTGCGAATGAACAAGAAAAAGGTAAAGGCAGCATTTTCTTACACATGACGAAGAAAAAAAACCCACGTCTGCAATTTTACCGTACACATAACCCACAAGTCCAATGTAACAAATCCAACCCCACGAAGCCCCGATCTGACGGAGATCCGCATCTGTAACTCCAAAGGCGCAATCTTTGCGGAACTACAACGTGACCCAACAGCTATTGGAGGACGGAATCGAAGCAACAATGATATGGGATGTTCATTATACCGATAAGGATGAGGCGCTTGTCGGGCTTCTCCGCGCACTTCATGCGGCGGAGGAGCTCCGTCATGAGCTCCACGGATGTGACGTCAGCCAGATCGACCGCGCCGCCGCTCGCCATCGATTCGATTCCCCCTCTCCCTCTATGTGCCCTTCTGCCTGCTTGGAACGAGGAGTGAGGGAGAACGAATAGTGAGGGGGAATTAGAGAACAGGAAAGAGCAAGCTCGTGATGGGGTCCTGCAAGAAAGGTAACGCTGGAGGTGGGTGGGGTGAGGTTGTGATTTCCTTTTCCTTGTTTTTTTAACGAGGGTGGGTGGAACGATTCCAAAACGTGATGTCTTTCATTGGTATTAATTTATTTGTTTTCTCCTAGTTAAACCCTAAACAATGTTTTACTTTTCAAATTTACGTAAATGCCCATCTAAATTGGCAATATTACCCATACCCCCCCCCCACATTTATTTCATAACCACGTGGAGATCCCTATAAAATAGCTCTATTCACATTTGTAACCAGGTAGTTAAAACCAATAAGCCATTAAGGATAATGGTCAAAGGATTAAAATATAAAAAATAAATATAAATAAAATCTCATTTTATAATATATATTCTTTGATCTTTCTTCTCCTACCTTCATCTCCAACACCAACCCCCTCCTCATGCCCAACTGCTTCTTGTGCATTTGTAGCATCTATATTCCTCCCTCAATGTACCTTTCGTACCTCTCCTCCATGTGTCATCTAAAACTTTATCTAATACAATTTTGTATCAAATAATACGCGCTTGTACAATCATAAAAATGTTAAATTGATATTTATCGTGGAATCATTATGTGGTATATGTAGAACCGTACTAATCAGATTGATCCATTATGTCAACTAAGCATGCATATCAACAAAACAAACAGGTCATGTCTAATACTATTTAATCACAAACGGACCAAGCCTAATATTGATCAATTGGGATTTTTCAATTTACGAATCCTATTCCAATTAGGATTTACGTGCAGCATCTATGGATACTTGGAGATATGGTCTGGGAGATTATACAAACCATGTACAGTGACTTTATATTGAGATCACACCTCATATACATACCAATATCACTTAGAGTTATATGAGTGAATCAGATCATTGATTCTCAGTCTTCTATTGATTCTGAGCCAATCAAATCAATTGTTCAACTCTTTAGACTGAGATCTTGATTCCGAGATTTAGGTCTCCAAGTGGAGTCATTAAAATCCATTCTTGTTGGAGTATTCCCTCTACTCGTGCATCCTACACATAGGAAGAGCATGATTAAATATGAAAGTGAAAATCCTCATTTGTATGTCTTCTTCAAGGTTTATCGGTAGGCTTCTCAATCGATCATTAAGTGGCAGTATTGATCATATGCTTCCCAAAAGCATATACTCCCAAATTCTTGTCTTGTTTTGTAAAAAGATGATTACCGTGAAGGATATGGGGAATCCTCAAGTGCATCACGGAAGCGTGATGATTACATCTTATGCGATCGAAGCAACTAGTCGCACTAGTCGCTAGGTGCAGCGGAATTCAAAAAATTAAAATCATATGATGAAATCACATGATCACAAGAATGTTTCTTGGATCGTTTCATCTAACCACAAAAAATTAGAAATACCTCTCGAAGCATGATTGCGATCACTAGATCTCTAAAGCAAGAGATCCTCCTGACTAAAGTCCGATCTACGAAGATGGCACTTGTGGGCGCGATGAGAGACGCGTGCTTCCCGCAATCCTTGATGAAGATCCAAGCCTTGAATCTCCTGATTTCGTCCAATGAAATCCGATGTCTCCTTTTAGATCAAGAAGCTCTAAAGAAGATGGAGATCCACGAGTAATCGAAGTGACAGCACGATGGCGTTAACTGCGACTGCTATTCCCTCAGGGTCACAAGGTGGACGGCCACCTTTAGAGAGAGGGAGATGGGCGAGAATGAGAGTTGAGAGAGAGAATAGGCATGCACAATGTGTTCTCTCAAAGGGCAAGGGTTGCCCTCTTTATATACTAGTTTGGGAGTCCATGGATCACAATCCATGGCTTACACAAAATCAATGGTTGGATTGGTATGTGTATTTAATCAATGGCCATGATCATTGTTGTTTAAAACAATAATTTATTAATTTATATTAAATCAAATATATGTTGCATTATCATCAATATAAGTTAATTCAATAAAAATCAATTATCATAAGATAATGAGATAATAATCAAAAGGATAATTAATCCATCCAAAAATATGGGGCGTCACCCATGACCAGGTCATGGGTGACGCCACCTCATATTTTGGTGGATTATCTCCTCTTTTTATTTTATATCATTATCTCTTAATTATTTGCAATAACATTTATTGCAAAATTATCCACTAAATTAATTCCAAATTAATTAGTGAATTTTTCAATCATGCCATTGAAAAAATATGTGAATCATATTCACAACCCAAACTAAATTGTAAATTACAATTTCAATTAATTGCTTTATGTGGATCCAATCCACATTAACAATTAATAAATGAGATTTACAAAAGTGCTCTCTCTCTCTAATATATTATAAATCATATTTATAATATACACAGATATTATGGATAGCACTACCCACAATCTGCATTTCCTTGATAATTAAATCTCATTTAATTATCTTGAATAATCATTCTCACAATATGAATCTTATTCATATTATACTTGATAATTAAATCTCATTTAATCATCAACATCTTGATGCTTGGATACATAATTCATCAGATGGATTATTCTTGAACTCCTTCAAGAATAATATGCTTTCTCCGCAGATGCTTGGAGATAAGGACAGGGCAATTGTATTATTCCATGTATAGTGACTTGGATGTTGAGATCTCATTTCAAATCCAGATCTCATGGACCTCCCATAGATGCTTGATTAAATCAAGTCCGTATACTTAATCTTCTCATTGCATCTGAATCTCATTCAGATCAATGTCCAACACTTGGACTAAGATCAAGTTACTTCTCTACTGAGAGGAGTGACTAAAATCCAGACCTGTTTCATCACTCCCTCGGAATGGAAGCGTCGTGATTATACAATCGTTTATGATCACATCACCCTCAGGTATTCCCAATACCTGCACATCCTGCATACTGGAAGACCTATGATTAACCTGAAGATATAGATCAATTTTACATTGTCTTCTTCAGGGTTTGATCACCAAGTTTCTCAATCTTGATCATTGGGAATTTGTATCGATCATATGTTTTCCCAAAGCATATATCATACGTTCAAATTCTTGTCATGCTTCCAAAGCACGATGACCATGCATGGAATTTGATCGGTCCCAATACCTAATGAGTGAGCTTATGTCTTCTGGTTCATAAGTGAACATGTATGATCCCTTTGAGAGATCGTATTACTCATATGCCCTTACATGCACACCAGCTCGCCGGTGTATAGACCTTGGTTAGGTCATCAACCTATTGTTCTGCCAAATGTACACACTCATACATATAATAACACATCTGTCTCCGGTCAAAGGATGTGTGCCTATGCTGTGACAGCATTCAACATAGGACTTAGGTTATCTCGATCTCACTAAGTCAACCCTTTGGCATAACTAATCTGACACCTCTGAATCACTATTCCCATGCAGAGGACATGCATCAAGAGGTCAGTCAGATATCAGCCTTTGTGAGAAAGGATTGCCATCTCCTACTCAGGCTAGAGATCATCTCTTAATAATCATTCGACGGTGCTTGATGAGTCATCTATCTAACTCTTTAGATATTCATCCAAACACCAGCCTCTATGATTCATTTAATGAATCAAAAGCTATATGATTATCAAGACGGCCATGGTACATAACCCTAATTGTACAGAGGGACCTTATAGTGCATTCATTTATTTAATTTCAGAAAGGGAGTGAAACAATCAATAACTTTTATTGATAAAACATATTTATTACAATAACATTTATTGTAACAATGGTTCGCCTTGGGCTCACATGGCTAACAATCTCCCACTAGCCCTCAGAACCATTTAGGAACAATCCTTAAACCCATACTCATTACATTCTGGTCGAAAACCTTCTATGTCAGATGTTTGGTAAGAGGATCAACAACGTTGTCGGCAGAGGCCACCTTGGTGATGATGATATCACCACGCGTTTGAAACTCCTGAATGATGTGGCATTTCCTTTCCACGTGCTTTCTCTTTTGATGCCATATGGGTTCCTTTGCCTGGGCAATGGCTCCCATGTTATCGCAGAGTAACGGGATGGGAGTATTAGAGGAAACTATGCCTAGCTCCAAGATGAAATTGCGCAACCACACCGCCTCCTTTGCAGCATCCGATGCATCAATATATTCGGCTTCTGTTGTTGAATCTGTCGTAGTGTCCTTCTTCTTGCTTCTCCAGCTCACATCACCACAGTTCAACAAGAATACAAACCCTGATGTCGACTTTCGATCATCAATATCTGATGGAAGTCCGAATCTGTATATCCCAAGACTTGGAGATCACCATCTCCATAGACCAAGATGTAATATTGTGCCCGTCTTAGATATTTGAATATGTTCTTTACTGTATTCCAGTGTTTCTCTCCATAGCAGGATTGGTAACGACTTACCACTCCCACTGCATGGCAGATGTCTGGCCTAGTGCACATAATGGCATACATTAAGCTTCCTACAGCTGATGCATAGGGGCATCCAGCCATGGCCTTCTTTTCCTCAACACTTTAAGGAGCCATCCCTTTAGACAGATGGATACCATGTCTTAAGGGGATGAATCCTTTCTTGGAACTATCCATGCAGAATCGTTCAAGAATCTTCTTAATGTATCCATGTTGTGATAATCCAAATATCCTCTTTTCTCGGTTTCTGAACAACTTCATCCCTAAGATGTAAGAGATTTCTCCAAGATCTTTCGTCTCGAAGGTATGAGATAGCCAAATCTTTACATTGGTCATCATTCCTGTATCATTCCCAATGATAAGGATATCATCTACGTAAAGCACGACGAACACAATGGCGCTCCCACTAAGCTTTTTGTACACACAAGGTTCATCAAGATTCTGCACAAAATCATAACTCTTTATGGTTTCGTCAAATCTGATGTTCCAGCTACGAGAAGCTTGTTTGAGACCATAGATGGATTTCTTTAGCTTGCATACTTTTCCATCCTCAATTATGAAGCCCTGGGGCTGCTCCATGTAGATATCCTCCTCGAGGTATCCATTGAGGAAAGTTGTCTTGACGTTTATCTGCCAGATGTCGTAGTCAAGAGATGCAGCTATAGCTAGCAGTGTCCTGATGGACTTAAGCATAGCCACATGAGAGAATGTCTCATCATAGTCGATGCCTTCTCTCTGTGTATAGCCCCTTGCTACGAGCCATGCTTTGAAAGTCTCCACTTTCCCATCAGGTCCCTTTTTTTCTCTTGAAGATCTCATTTCAAATCCAGATCTCATGGACCTCCCATAGATGCTTGATTAAATCAAGTCCGTATACTTAATCTTCTCATTGCATCTGAATCTCATTCAGATCAATGTCCAACACTAGGACTAAGATCAAGTTACTTCTCTCCTGAGAGGAGTCACTAAAATCCAGACCTGTTTCATCACTCCCTCGGAATGGAAGCGTCATGATTATACAATCGTTTATGATCACATCACCCTCAGGTATTCCCAATACCTGCACATCCTGCATACTGGAAGACCTATGATCAACCTGAAGATATAGATCAATTTTACATTGTCTTCTTCAGGGTTTGATCACCAAGTTTCTCAATCTTGATCATTGGGAATTTGTATCGATCATATGTTTTCCCAAAGCATATATCATACGTTCAAATTCTTGTCATGCTTCCAAAGCACGACGACCATGCATGGAATTTGATCGGTCCCAATACCTAATGAGTGAGCTTATGTCTTCTGGTTCATAAGTGAACATGTATGATCCCTTTGAGAGATCGTATTACTCATATGCCCTTACATGCACACCAGCTCGCCGGTGTATAGACCTTGGTTAGGTCATCAACCTATTGGTCTGCCAAATGTACACACTCATACATATAATAACACATCTGTCTCCGGTCAAAGGATGTGTGCCTATGCTGTGACAACATTCAACATAGGAGTTAGGTTATCTCGATCTCACTAAGTCAACCCTTTGACATAACTAATCTGACACCTCTGAATCACTATTCCCATGCAGAGGACATGCATCAAGAGGTCAGTCAGATATCAGCCTTTGTGAGAAAGGATTGCCATCTCCTACTCAGGCTAGAGATCATCTCTTAATAATCATTCGACGGTGCTTGATGAGTCCTCTATCTAACTCTTTAGATATTCATCCAAACACCAGCCTCTATGATTCATTTAATGAATCAAAAGCTATATGATTATCAAGACGGCCATGGTACATAACCCTAATTGTACAGAGGGACCTTATAGTGCATTCATTTATTTAATTTCAGAAAGGGAGTGAAACAATCAATAACTTTTATTGATAAAACATATTTATTACAATAACATTTATTGTAACAATGGTTCGCCTTGGGCTCACATGGCTAACAATCTTGCACTAGCCCTCAGAACCATTCAGGAACAATCCTTAAACCCATACTCATTACATTCTGGTCGAAAACCTTCTGTGTCAGAGGTTTGGTAAGAGGATCAACAACGTTGTCGGCAGAGGCCACCTTGGTGATGATGATATCACCACGCGTTTGAAACTCCTGAATGATGTGGCATTTCCTTTCCACGTGCTTTCTCTTTTGATGCCATATGGGTTCCTTTGACTGGGCAATGGCTCCCATGTTATCGCAGAGTAACGGGATGGGAGTATTAGAGGAAACTATGCCTAGCTCCAAGATGAAATTGCGCAACCACACCGCCTCCTTTGCAGCATCCGATGCATCAATATATTCGGCTTCTGTTGTTGAATCTGTCGTAGTGTCCTTCTTCTTGCTTCTCCAGCTCACATCACCACAGTTCAACAAGAATACAAACCCTGATGTCGACTTTCGATCATCAATATCTGATGGAAGTCCGAATCTGTATATCCCAAGACTTGGAGATCACCATCTCCATAGACCAAGATGTAATATTGTGCTCGTCTTAGATATTTGAATATGTTCTTTACTGTATTCCAGTGTTTATCTCCATAGCAGGATTGGTAACGACTTACCACTCCCACTGCATGGCAGATGTCTGGCCTAGTGCACATAATGGCATACATTAAGCTTCCTACAGCTGATGCATAGGGGCATCCAGCCATGGCCTTCTTTTCCTCAACACTTTAAGGAGCCATCCCTTTAGACAGATGGATACCATGTCTTAAGGGGATGAATCCTTTCTTGGAACTATCCATGCAGAATCGTTCAAGAATCTTCTTAATGTATCCATGTTGTGATAATCCAAATATCCTCTTTTCTCGGTTTCTGAACAACTTCATCCCTAAGATGTAAGAGATTTCTCCAAGATCTTTCATCTCGAAGGTATGAGATAGCCAAATCTTTACATTGGTCATCATTCCTGTATCATTCCCAATGATAAGGATATCATCTACGTAAAGCACGACGAACACAATGGCGCTCCCACTAAGCTTTTTGTACACACAAGGTTCATCAAGATTCTGCACAAAATCATAACTCTTTATGGTTTCGTCAAATCTGATGTTCCAGCTACGAGAAGCTTGTTTGAGACCATAGATGGATTTCTTTAGCTTGCATACTTTTCCATCCTCAATTATGAAGCCCTGGGGCTGCTCCATGTAGATATCCTCCTCGAGGTATCCATTGAGGAAAGTTGTCTTGACGTCTATCTGCCAGATGTCGTAGTCAAGAGATGCAGCTATAGCTAGCAGTGTCCTGATGGACTTAAGCATAGCCACAGGAGAGAACGTCTCATCATAGTCGATGCCTTCTCTCTGTGTATAGCCCCTTGCTACGAGCCATGCTTTGAAAGTCTCCACTTTCCCATCAGGTCCCTTTTTTTCTCTTGAAGATCCATTTACACCCAATGGGTTTCACCCCTTTAGGTGGATCCTCTAGGGTCCATACACCATTCTTATGCATGGAGTCAATTTCTGACTTCATTGCTAGCATCCATCTATCCATGTCATGATCCGCGAGTGCTTCATCGAATGAAGAAGGATCATTGTCACTCTCACTTGACACATGGAATCCATACCTCGAAGAGGTATGGATGCTTCATCTTTATTTATCTCTTCAGTTTTTGGTCCAGGAAGCTCAGAATCCTTAGGGGATTCAATGAGTTCATCTACTTCATTTCTATCCTGACCTTTAAGGATATCCTCCAGCAGAAATTTCACATCTCTAGAGACAAAAACCTTTTGGGTCTCAGGGTCATAAAGTTGATATACAATACCATCTTTAACATACCCAATGAAGTAACACTCACAAGTGTGAGATTCTAGCTTACTTGCGTCCACATTCTTCGCATGGACCAAGCAACCCCAAACCCTCAAGTGTTTAACACTAGGTTTGTTTCCATACCAGAGCTCGTGAGGAGTCTTGGGTACAGATTTGCTAGGAATCTTATTCAGGATATATATTGCAGTCTCTACTGCATATCTCCAGATAAGAGGTAGACGTGCTTTTCTCATCTTTGAACGGACCATGTCCATGATGGTCATGTTGCGTCTTTTAGCAACACCATTAAGTTGGGGGTTCCGGGGGGAGTAAGATTGGAGACAATTCCATTTTCTTTATGGTATTCCTTGAATCCATCTGAGAGGTACTCGCCACCTCGGTCAGATCGAATCCGTTTAATCTTCCTATCGGTTTGGTTCTCAACCAAAGCCTTAAACTCTTTGAACTTTTCAAAGGTTTCATATTTATGACGTAGGAGGAAGATAAACACGCATCGTGAATGGTCATCAATAAACGTAAAATAATATCGATGTCTATTTCGAGTCGTGATACTGAAGGGGACACATACATCAGTATGTACTAGGTCAAGAATACCTTCGCATCTTGTAACCTTGTTATGGAAAGGCATCCTGGTCATTTTACCTCGAATGCAATGTTCATAGGTAGGTAAAGATTGAACCTGTAGAAAATCTAAAGGTCCATCCTTTATCAATCTATTGATCCTATCAACAAATAAATGACCAAGCCTTTGATGCCAAATCATATTTGAATGATTTCCATTCTCTCTGGATCTTTTAGGGTTCTTATTAGTGGTAGTAACATTCATGACATGTTCATCAATGCACAATTCATAGAGTCCACCAGAAGTCAAAACACCATCCGCAATAAATTTATCATATTGATTAATGACTAACTTATTACAGAATAGGAAGGAATATCCATTTCTAACAAGTTTATATACATATATCAAGTTCCTCCTGACTTAAGGTACATAAAGACACCCTTTAAGTACTAAGACTCTACCACTAGATAATGATAGTCGGTAGGTCCCGATGGCGACTGCTGCAACGCTTGCATCAGATCCCATCTGGATGACTATCTCCCCTTAGTCCAGATTCCTAGTTTCCTGAAACAAATGCAACGAATTGCATACATGAACAGAAGCACCAGAATCTGCAACCCAACTTCCTTCTCGTCCAACGAGAAAACTAGTTTCAATGATGAAAGTAGATTTCATACCTCCTGGGGCTTTACCTTTGTCAACCGACTTCAGGTATTCTGGGCAGTTACGCCGCTAGTGCCCCGGCTTCTTGCAGTGGTGACATATATCGGTCTTCTTCGATGTCATTAGCATGGAAGCACTAGAAGATGAATCAACTCCTTGATTCTTCTTCTTTCTCTTCTGGGGCGGGCCCTTCCGAGAACCTTGCTTCCGACCGCGCCTTCCTTTTACTTGTGCAACCATTGCACTGGCAGAGGGGTCCTCCTTCTTCATTACGTCTTCTGCAGATTTTAATGCAGCTAACAACCCAACGTTAGTGAAATCACCTTTGCTCATGTGATATGATACGACAAAGTTGTTGAAAGACTTAGGGAGCGATAGGAGAATGAAATCAGCCTGCATATCAGAATCCATGTAGGCTCCCAGGGTTTCTAATTCAGAGAGGTACCCAAACACTTTGAGTACGTGTTCTCTGACAGAGGACCCTTCCTGCATCTTGCAACGAATAAGCTCTTTCATCACATTATAACGCTGTGTGCAGTTTATGTCACCGAGCATTTCTTTCAGATTCAACATGATTCTTGGCAATAGTTCATTTCCACATGCTGCTTCTGAAGCACATTGGACAGCAAGCCGAGGATATAACATCTTGCCAAGTTATGATCTTCATCATATTTTTCATTAAAAGACTTATCTTCTGGAGTCTTAGGGTTTGCTATCTTGTCCTTGGTTAGCACATATGAGATGCGCTCCGCAGAAAGGACAAGATCCAAATTTCAGATCCAATCCGAATAATTTGGTCCGGTCAACTGATTGACCTCCAGGAGCCTGCTCAGTGGGTTCATGGACTTCATTTTCTGAAATTAAGAATGCACTATATTAGAATATATAATCATATATTCATATTTAAAACATTTGATTAAGGCATTTTAAATCAAATTTGTCTTATTATGTCCACTATGAAAGATTATTCCCTAACCGTCTTTCAAAGTAAGATATATACTTACCGATATATCTCAAGCAAGATATGGGATCTCCTCTCTATCTTTATCACATCCCAATAATATGAGAACTTGTGACTCGAATAAAGAGAAGCGGGAACACATTCTGCCTTGCAAGTTCAACTTGCATTTTCCAAATCGGTCTTTAACACCCGGGCCCACCACCCCTAAGATGATGTTGACCCGTCGTTAATTGAACCAACCATCAACATGCTTAATACTCGCTATACACAATCCAATATCGTCCCAATAATATGAGGACTCGATATTGGGGTCACTACGTATACGGCCTTACTATTTTGAGAAGCAAAGAACCCGATCCAAATAAATCGTATACAAGATCTATCACTTCGGACAAGCGTCTCCTGTATACAACATCTGGCGACGGAATCCTTTGCCTTGATGGGAGACCATGGATGTCACTTATGTGATCCTCCACCTCGTATTCAGATTATAATTAATTAATTATCTTAAATCATATTCACATAATTAATTATTCCAAGGGAAATATACATCTATTCATAATAGAGTGATTTTAAATAAGGAAACCATAGGATCTGAGTTTATGTAATTTGGATTCCATTTGCTCAAGATATGGCCCTTTGAATAAACATGTATTCATTGTTGTGGGAACTACAAATCTAAACATGATTAATGAGTTAATTATTATTTTGATGCGCCTAGAAATGCGTGAAATATCACTTATATTCTGTCATAAATCAAATTAGCAATCTTAGGAAACTGATTTTGCGAAATTTGGATTTAAATTGATCAAGATAAGTTGATTTTAGTGAGTAGGGGTCACTGCTGGAAATTGACAAACTTGGTCATGAACCTTGTGATAGTTATTAAAATAAATTGATGGAGATTAATTGTTAATTTTCTGAAATGATTATTGATAAGTATTTGTTAAATATTTAAAGATGATAATCATTTCCTTGAATGACATTGACATGAAATCATCAACAAACACTATTTTTCATGCAAAACCCTCTTGCTTGAATAGGATTGGGGATTTGTTTAGCAAATCTCCTCATAATATTATCAAAATAATTTTGATGAATATTATACGGTATGATTTTTGTTGAAAACCCGATGAGCATCTCAAAGTACACAATCTATCTGACATTATCCTTTCCTGAGGTGGATATGGTGTCTAGTCGGGGAGCGTTGAGGTAGCGGGTTGCACCGGATGTGATCCATCCCACTCCCGTCGGTACTGGCCATGACAACGGGCAGGGACTCGATAATGCTGGAGAAATCAAAGTGTATTTTTCTAATTATTAAAATTCTAATAATAAGTACTTTGAGATTATACCTACTATTCGAGAAATAATCAAGTTTGTTGATTGAAATTTAGATTGATAATTAATTTAATGTGATTAAATTGATTATATCCTATTAATGGGGAACAAAAACAATTGAATATTTTTTGTTTAAACAATTTAAACAGTGCCGAAAAAAATCAATTAATCAGAGGTGCGAAAATTGAAATGAGATAAAACTTTCGCAACCCTTTCAAATCCAAGTCGTCCTAGGTTTACGGATCGTATCCAAAACCTTTTCCAACCTAAGGCTCTGATACTACTTGAAGGATATGGGGAATCCTCAAGCGCATCACGGAAGCGTGATGATCGCATCTTATGCGATCGAAGCAACTAGTCGCACTAGTCGCTAGGTGCAGCGGAATTTAAAAAATTTAAATCATATGATGAAACCACATGATCACAAGAACGTTTCTTGGATTGTTTCATCTAACCACAAAGTATCAGAAATACCTCTAGAAGTGTGGTTGCGATCGCTAGATCTCTAAAGCGAGAAATCCTCCTGACTCAAGTCCGACCTACGAAATGGCACTTGCGGGTGCAATGATGAGACGCGTACTTCCTGCAATCCTTGATGAAGATCCAAGCCTTGAATCTCCTGATTTCGTCCAACGAAATCCGATGTCTCCTTTTAGAGCAAGAAGCTCTACAGAAAATGGAGATCCACGAGCAATCGAAGCGACAGCACGATGGCGTTAACTGCGACTGCAATTCCCTCAGGGTCACAAGGTGGACGACCACCTTTAGAGAGAGGGAGATGGGCGAGAATGAGAGTTGAGAGAGAGAGAGAGTAAATGTGTACAATGTGTTCTCTCAAATGGCTAGGGTTGCCCTCTTTATATACTAGTTTGGGAGTCCATGGATCACAATCTATGGCATACACAAAATCAATGATTGGATTGATATGTGTATTTATTCAACGGCCATGATCATTGTTGTTTAAAACAACAATTTATTAATTTATATTAAATCAAATATATGTTGCATTATCATCAACATAATTTAATTCAATAAAAATCAATTATCATAAGATAATGAGATAATAATCAAAAGAATAATTAATCCATCCAAAAATATGGGGCATCACCCCTGACCAAGTCACGGGTGATGCCACCTCATATTTTAGTGGATTATCTCCTCCTTTTATTTTATATCATTATCTTTTAATTATTTGCAATAACATTTATTGCAAAATTATCCACTAAATTAATTCCAAATTAATTAGTGAACTTTTCAATCATGCCATTGAACAAATATGTAAATCATATTCACACCCTAAACTAAATTGTAAATTTCATTTTCAAATATTGCTTTATGTGAATCTAATCCACATTAACAATTAATAAATGACATTTACAAAAGTGCTCTCTCTCTCTCTCTAATATATTATAAATCATATTTATAGTATATACATATATTATGGATAGCACTACCCACAATATGCATTTCCTTGATAATTAAATATCATTTAATTATCTTGGATAATTATTCTCACAATATGAATCTTATTCATATTATACTTGAAAATCAAATCTCATTTAATCATCAACATCTTGTTGCTTGGATACATAATTCATCAGATGAATTATTCTTGAACTCCTTCAAGAATAATGTGCTTTCTCCGCAGATGCTTGGAGATAAGGACAGGGCGATTGTATTGTTCCACGTATAGTGACTTGGATGTTGAGATCTCATCTCAAATCCAGATCTCATGGACCTCCCATAGATGCTTGATTAAATCAAGTCCGTATACTTAATCTTCTCATTGCATCTGAATCTCATTCAGATCAATGTCCAACACTTGGACTAAGATCAAGTTACTTCTCTACTGAGAGGAGTCACTAAAATCCAGACCTGTTTCATCACTCCCTCGGAATGGAAGCGCATGTTATACAATCGTTTGTGATCACATCACCCTCTGGTATTCCCAGTACCTACACATCCTGCATACTGGAAGACCTATGATCAACTTGAAGATATTGATCAATTTTACATTGTCTTCTTCAGGGTTTGATCACCAAGTTTCTCAATCTTGGTCATTGGGAATTTGTATCGATCATATGCTTTCCCAAAGCATATATCATACGTTCAAATTCTTGTCATGCTTCCAAAGCACGACGGCCATGCATGGAATTTGATCGGTCCCAATATCTCATGAGTGAGATCATGTCTTCCCGTTCATAAGTGAACCTGTATGATCCCTTTGAGAGATCGTATTACTCATATGCCCTTACATGCACACCAGCTCGCCGGTGTATAGACCTTGGTTAGGTCATCAACCTATTGGTCTGCCAAATGTACACACTCATACATATAGTAACACATCTGTCTCCGGTCAAAGGATGTGTGCCTATGCTGTGACATCATTCAACATAGGACTTAGGTTATCTCGAACTCACTAAGTCAACCCTTTGACATAACTAATCTGACACCTCCGAATCATTATTCCCATGCAGAGGACCTGCATCAAGAGGTCAGTCAGATATCAGCCTTTGTGAGAAAGGATTGCCATCTCCTACTCAGGATGGTGATCATCTCTTAATAATCATTCGGCGGTGCTTGATGAGTCCTCTATCTAACTCTTTAGATATTCATCCAAACACTAGCCTCTATGATTCATTTAATGAATCAACAGCTATATGATTATCAAGACGGCCATGGTACATAACCCTAATTGTACAGAGGGACCTTATAGTGCATTCATTTATTTAATTTCAGAAAGGGAGTGAAACAACCAATAACTTTTATTGATAAAACATATTTATAACAATAACATTTATTGTAAGAATGGTTTGCCTCGGGCTCACATGGCTAACATACCGATGGTATTTGGTTTACTCCTAATGTTCCATGAGTGAGCTCATGTCTTTTGGTTCGGTGAACCTATATTATTCCTCTAAGAGATCACACATCTCATATGACCTCATAGGCATACACTCTCGCTTGTATATAGATCTTATTAGTTCATCAACATATTTGCCATAGTATTTTGTTATGCATGATGTACATGTATTAGGGATATTCGAAAGTATTGTGATCTAAAATGCTTGTATAGCATGAATACATGTTTGGATTTTAGTGACTCTGCTCAGTAGACTAGTTATCCAATCTTAGTCCAAAATATTGGATAGTGATCTGAATTGGTCTAACATCCAGATCCGAATAAATTGAGTATGAGGATTAAGAGTCCAAAAGTTCATTTAATATTTAATTAATATTGAATAACTTTAGTTCAATCTGTAGATCGTAGACCGAATCTTGTTTAGATGCAATAGACCAAAAGTCAGTCGCATTGTAATATGTGCCATCGAAAAAACCATGACATGAAATCAGGAATCGAAAAAATGAGATCGTTAGAAAATTATTTTCGACGAAATTAATAATTTTGAATTGTAAAATTTAAACCGTAAATCAAGACCATATTTTGACAATTTCTAAAATTATCTCAGATCGAAAATATATGAATATATTTGATTGTCATTCAGAGATGATTGAAACGAGATAATGTAATTTGAATCCGAGACTCGATGTACGGATATGGTTGACTTTGGTATTCGAAATAAGAGAGAGATAAATGTTAAAAGAAAAAGGAAAGTTTGTTGTACAAACATCACTTGGCCCCCATTTCCTTCCCCATTTAGCCCAAACCTCTCTACCACTTGTCAAATTCCAAAAATCATCTCTTTGGTTATATAAACACCAACCCTCTCCTTATTCACATCTTATTTTCTCTCTTTTCTCTCCAATTTCCAACAAAGGGAGCCCCTTTTTCCCTAACCGAAGTTGTTGTCCAGCATCCATTTGGAAGCTGCTGCTGCAACTTCTCTTTGATGTTGCTCCAAAGCAGCAGTTCCTTGCAGCTTAAAATGGAGCTACTCCAAATCCAAGAAACTCTTGGAGTTATTGTTGCATGCAATTGGATCTCTAAACTTGGAGATCCAAAGATACAATTCTGTCCCTCCTTTTGTTGCCATCAATGTCTTAAAAACTCAAATTTAAAACCCTTATATAGCTATTGATTCCATGCTTTTTAAATGAGATTTTTGGGGGAGAATGCATGCATGTTTGATCTAAATCCAGACCTGTGTTCTACTTGTGTTCATGCTTAATTTTGTAAGAAATAGGGTTATAATTGCCTAATTATGATCAAGATTCAGACCAATGTATTACTACTGTCTATCCTTTAAAATTAAAGATTTGGAGGTGTTTCAACATGAAATTGTGTCAATTTTCAGACCATAATAGTCCCAGTTTGTATGCTTAATTTATGAAAGATTGGAGATAAATTACATGAGGAAGAAGTCTAACTTCAGATCTTATTTTAGAGCCCCTGTTCTTGAAAAATTAGAGATGAAATATGGGGTTTCTTGAATATATTAAGATCTGAAACAAGACTACTATTAGATGTAGATTTCTTATATGAATTATGAAAGTTGGATCATTACTAGTCTCACTTGACAATGGAATCCATACCTTTCAGGTGGAATGGCTACCCTCAAACTCCTTCGAAGAGGTATGGGTGTTTCATCTTTGTTTATCTTTATTGTTTCTTGTTCAGGAACCTCAATATACTCTTGGGATTCAACGAGTTCCTTTACTTCATCTTTGTCTTGAATCTAAAGGAAGCCATCCTTTAAGAATTTTACATCTCTATATATGAATACCTTTTGAGACCTAGGGTCGTAAAGTTGGTATCAAATACCATCATTTACATACCCGATGAAGTAGCACTCTCTAGTGCAAGATTCTAGCTTACTTGCGTCTACGTTCTTACCATGGACCAAGCAACCCCAAATTCTCAAGTGTCTAACACCGGAATTGGTTCCAAGCCAAATCTCATGAGGGGGTTTGGGTACAGATTTGCTAGGAATCTGGTTAAGCATATATATTGCAGTCTCCATTGCATATCCCTAGAAACCAAGAGGTAAATGTGCTCCACTTATCGTTGATAGAACTGTATCCATGATGGTCTTGTTGCGTCTTTCAGCAATACCATTTAGTTCGGGAGTTCTAGGAGGAGTGAGATTGGAAACTATTCCTCTCTCCTTAAGGTATTCCTTGAATTCATTTTAGAGGTACTTGATGACCTAAAAATCCCTTGCGATCCGGGTGAAGTTATAAATCAGGGTCGTTGCGACCCGAACCGTGAGGCTAAGTCAACAAGAAAACAAAGACCACCAAATAAAAGATAAATAAAACAAAGAAAACAAATAGTGGTCTTGCTATTTTATTTAACCTGGTATAGCGACCAGGGTCGAACTCAAGGAGCACAGATTGGCTAAGAGCCTACGAAGTAGTCGAGAATCAAAATAAAATAAAACAAATTATTTTGGTGGATTTTTGGATTTTTAAAGTTTTTTGTTATTTTTAATCATAAAGAAAATCTAAAAGAAAGGGAAAAGGCACAAACAACTATTTATTTAACACCACAAAAAGATTCAGAAAATTAAAATAAAATTGTTTTTGGGTTTTATGATTTTTAAGTGTTTTTTGGTAATTTTCTCAGATTTTTAGGATTTTTAGTTGATTTTATAAAAATGAAATAAGGCAAAAACTAAAAATAAGTGTGCAGCCAGACTCTAAAGGCTATTCAAAAATATAAAAATAGCCTATAAAAATCTGGCAATAATTTTATGAGAAACTACAATAAAAACCTAACTACAGAAAAGAAATTATATTTTTTGATTTTTTTTCTTAATTTTTAATGATTTTTATGAGTTTTTTAGGGCTTTTAAATTTTTATGGGTTTTCTACATCCAAATCATACAAAAATTGCACAAAATCAATAATACAACAAAACAAGCTGAATTTTTTTAGATTTTTTAGTCTTTTTGATATTTTTAGTTGATTTTTAAATTCAAACAAGAACAAAATAAGAGGTTTCTGAATTTTTAAAAATATAAAATCAAAATAAAAATGTCCCAAAAAAATCACTAAATTTTTTACACAGTGGCAGGTGCCACGTATCCAAATTTAAGGAGATTTGGAGTCAATTTGCTATTTTATTCAACTAATAAAACATGCACAACACACATGGACCATTCTGGAAATAAAGCTAACTTTCATGACCAAACAATAACACGTGTAAGAACTTTAGGGCTGAAAGCGCAAAAATCCCAGATCCGCACGAGGGTGGCACGTGATTCACATACAGAGGGGCATAAATGTAATTCCTATTTATAAAGATGTAAGCAGTAACAACAATAAAGTTCAGGAGGAAATATGCAATTAACCCACTATATCACTTGTCGATGCACATGTTCTCATACAAATAGGACGAAAGTGCAATCAAACAAACAGTAAGGACTCACATGCAATATGTCCACAGTATGCTATTTATTTAATAGACTAAACTAGAACATAAAAGAACTGCAGGGGGTATGGCACAAATTACCCAGCCAAGATGCGTGCGAGTCACGTGATGGACAGATGGCGCTCGCTGAGAGGAAGCGGATCGACGACGCTGGTGCTGACACATGGAGGATCCGATGGCTCTGACGAGATGGCGGACGTGGGTCGTACGTGGCCGTTAGATCTGGTATCGAACGACCTGTCAGATGCAGGCGAAAGACAGCTCAGATGACGTCTGGCGAATGGACTCGATCTGACGGTGGAGAAGAGGTCTGGAAGAACTCCTCCCCGGCGAGGTTCGCCGGCGAACTGGAGGTGATCCAAGCATCTGATGGATGATCAGAGGGAGGGGTTCGACTCGCCTCGTCCTTCCGCATCTAGTGGCGATAGCTGATGGAGCTCCCAACTGTCCGATCTCCTAGAAGGGTGGTGCGACCTGGGACGTCTCCGACGAAGATGGTTGAATGCGACCTGGGGGGTATTCGTGCGCTTATTAACCTGCAAATGAAAGCTGATGCTCGGAGGCTCGCTCTGGCAGTGGCTAATGGACAAGTAGCTAAGTGAAGCGGTGCGGAATGGCAGAGGAGGATTCCGATGGAGGTGGAGGGAGGAACCTAGCTCGATCTTGGCTCAGATAGCCAAGATTGAGATAATCAGGCTATGGAAGGAGGGTGATGATGGGACGTCATGTCGATCTATACGGATGAGAGTGGTTGATGGAGCTCTGGCCACTAGGGCGGAGCCAGCGGAGGAACGATGACGGAATCAGAGATAAACGGAGCTAATATCGATAGAAGAGTTACCTGATGATCGGAAGTCGATCCTGAGCTCTAGGAGGGTGCGACGAAGGGGGTCGTCGCCTCGACCGAGCTGCGGCAGGCTGGGAGGCTCTTACGTGGCGGCGCTCCGGCCACGTTCGTCAAGCACCGGCTACATGCGCCTAATCCAGCCACCAAAGAGTGGTTCCGGTCGCTGTCACCAAGAGGAGTCTCTCTAGGGTGGATTTAGGGCTTGTGGCATGAGCTGGAGGGATGGGAGTCGAAATTGAAGATTTTATACTCTTCCCAGGTGACGATGAAAACCGGGCACGGGCGCGCGATCCGATGCTGCTCCGATCTCGCCTAAGGATCCGCGAGGGAGTATGATCCAAAGAGAACAGGCGGGTGGAGAAATCGGGGCAGAAGCGTCTTGGATCCGCTCCAGAAAATTTGGAGGAATCGGGCAAATGGAACGGGTCCGCGAAGAAGTGGTCCGAGGGGGGGGGGAGTTGACCAGGGGTCAACGATCCCTCGTGGACCAATAAGATAATTCCAGGGTCAAAAAGATTTGGAAATTCATTTAAAAATCGAAAATGATTTTATTTCAAAATATTTACAAAGTAAAAAATGTTTGTTTATTTTCAAACTAGTTTCTAGTGATTTTATTTATTTTTTTGAAAAATAAATTATGTTATATACATTATATTATATTATATACAGGTATAAAATACCTATGTATTTTATACTTTTATTTTTAATTTCTTATTTTTGTAAAATTACCCCAATTTTATATTTCATTTATTTATAACATAAAATTGAGATTATAAAATAATTTTTATTTTATTTTTATTGTTTATTTACAAGGGTGAAATAAATAGATGAATTATTGATATATACATGGTACATGTACAAGGCAGAGAGGGAAATTATTTTATTTTTGTTTTTATTTTTTTTTCTAATTTTTATTTCATTTGTAGAAATTTATATAAATGAATAAAAACCCATTTTTATTTTTTTTTTATGAAAATAAAATATATACACTAAGAAGGAAATATGCACAATGATGAATGGCTCTATCTCTCTCTACTTGTTTTATTTGGCGATCAGGCCCATATTGAGTCCTCTCTTGGGTTTAGGTCACTCAATATTTATTCTAAATATTTCCCTCTTTTTCTTTATTTCTTTATTCTTTTATTTTTGCACAAAAACATTCTAATTATTCAATATTAACAAAAGCATGCTCTTTGGTAATTTATTATATTTACAGCTATCTACATGGTGTTTTGCAAAGATTTTTAGCTAAAATAAAAGAATAAAGAGTGATGAATGAGGATTCATCACCCCCTATACTTTACTTTGCTAGTCCCTTAGCAAACACTTATTTGAAAAAGAAGTGAAAAAGAAAAGAAAAGAAAAAGAAGGGAAGAAAAATGAATCAATGCTGATTATTAAACTTGCCTTCATTAAATTGAAGTATGGAGCTTAGACAGATCTTTAGATTATTAATTTATTGGAACCTTATTTGGACTTAGGTTTTACACTTAACAGCCTCTAAGTTCCACTAATCTATAGTCAAGACTCCTCAACAATCCAAATCAGAACAAGTCTACATACACAAACTTTGATGACCATGAATCTTTTCTTGTACTGTGTAAGTGATGTATAGCTCTCCACCTCAGAGATAGCAAAGTGACAACCCTCCCCAACAAGGTAACTCTAATACCCTAGTCTGGCAACTCTTTCCTCAAGGAGCGGGGTATTCACTTATAAGTTCAAGTTCAACTGGCTCAAGAAGGGGAGGAAGAAGAGAATGGACCATGGCCAGTGTAGCCATGTATCCTTGGGAGATCAACCAGTGTAGTTAAGTCTC
Organism: Ottelia alismoides; assembly: GCA_037367405.1. NCBI lineage: Eukaryota > Viridiplantae > Streptophyta > Magnoliopsida > Alismatales > Hydrocharitaceae > Ottelia > Ottelia alismoides. Next base: position 223,538 of record JAZKJV010011766.1, on the reverse strand, counting down.
CCTGCTGCAAGATTCATGAGATGGAACATGGATAACATGAGCTTTGCTTTATTGGACTATATACACTCTGGCGGGATTATCATTTTCTCTCAGACCCACCACTTTTTTGGAGCTATTCTTTTCTTGTTGCACATTTTTTTAATGTGCATATATACAACATATCTACAAAGTGCATCATATATACATAAGGAGTTTTTCCTCTTGAGCCAGTAGACTATCCCTCTTTTAAAGCTTTATTGCAACCCACAACTCCTGTCGTTAGACCTCATTGCTACCAGACCAAGTTGAGATGCACTTCCTTCACTATAAGAAGAAGAGAGGTTCTGCCTAGAAGTACTACCCTCATATGCTACCCCAAGTCAAAGAAGACTGCATCCTCACCACCTCATCCGTAGGGAGCTCGGTGTAAAGTGCTGGTCCAAGTAAAGCCATTGTCTGAAAGAGTCATGTGTGCATTGTTAAGTGTTCTACTTAGGCTCATCGAGATGACATATGATCATAGCCTAGTGGACTCAAAGAATTAAGTCACCATGGACCTGAAAAGTCTCAACCTTAAGTCATGTATGGTTCCTCTTAGAATTAGGTGGATTAAGATCTTAACCAAGCTCCATTTTTCAATTTAATTCCAGGCTAGTTTAAATGTCAACTATGATTCGGAAAAAACTGTACAAATATTTACAAAGATGCATTTTTTACAACATTTTTGAAAATATGCAAAAATTTTTAAAATGTTTGATAACATGGATGCATGCATGAATGCAAAAGTTTTGCAAAATATTTACACAAATTTACACAAGGTTTTTGCAAACTTTTTGTTTTTCAAAACATTTTACAAAATTTTGTACTCTATACATAATTTTGATATGAATAATATTTACAAACTCTTTACACAAAAGATTTTTACAAACATTTGTACAAAAATAATTTGTATAAATAGCGATGTATGTGCAATAAAGAATTTTATTTACAAGAAAAAATGTTTAATTTTTATGGATTTTAGGGGTTTTAGCCATTTTTATTTATTAACACACTCACACAAAGTACGAGTTATGGCTAAAGTATATATGAAATATATACGACACCCCCTATACTTAGCTCGAACGATGTCCTCAGAGTGACAAGAGCGATGAAGAAGACATAACTCGTGCTTAATATAGGGAAGCAAAAAGAAAGGCTATATACAAAGATGAATGAAAGAATAGAAATGAAAAGGAATCTCGGGGTTCCCCCTATACTTAGGATCAAGTAATCCTAAGTATAGCAGGCTGTACACAAAAGGGAAATCCGAGTTATAGAATGTACAGGGTCTACTTCCCCTATACTTAGGGTAAAATATCCCTAAGTATAGGCAGCAAAACAGAGGTAGAAATGAATCAAAAGGAAGTCAAAAGTCTCACATCCCCCTATACTTGGTAAAGTGCACCCTAAGTATAGCATAATCAAAGATGGAAATGGGATGCTGGACTGAAGAATAGTGTGATATGGACAACTGGATCTATACAAGTCGGGAGAACAGTGATAATCAGGCGTGAGATGTAATAGATGTGAGTCAAGAGACCATATCTCACGCAAAATGAATAGGGGCAACGTCAACGACCTGCGGCTCATGATCTAGATATGGTTTGAGCCGCTGCCCATTAACACGAAAGGTACTCTCAGATGGCAACTCGGATATGTCGATGCTTCCGTTGTCGTGTACCTTTCGGACCAGATAGGGTCCCTTCCATTTGCTCTGTGGCTTCCCTGGAAATAAATGAAGCCTGGCATCGAACAACCATACTCGTTGTCCTGGCTCAAACTGCTTGTGGCTGATATGAGAATCATGCCACTCCTTCACTCTCTCCTTATACTATAGGCTGCTCGAAAAGGCTGCATCACGAAGCTCCTCCAGGGCTGCTAACTCTGCCCTCCTCTGATTTCCTACACTCATTGGATCTAGAAGTATATCAGTGACTGCCCAAAGTGACCTATGTCTTAGCTTAACAGGTAAATGGCATGGCTTGCCATAAATAAGGCGAAAGGGAGATGTACCCAAAGGCATCTTGAAGGACGTCCGATATGCCCACAAGACCGAGTCCAAAAGATGTGACCAATCCTTTTGGTCAGGGCGGACGACCTTCTGTAGAATAGTCTTGATCTCCCTGTTCGACACTTCAGCAAGACCATTGGTCTGAGGATGATACAGTGTGGCTACTCAATGGTCTATGCTGAACTCGCTAGCAAGGGTCTTTACCTTGTCGTTGACGAAATGAGACCCCCCGTCAGATATCAAAACTCTAGGCACCTCGAACCGTGAAATGATATTCTTCCTCAAAAATCTGCAAACAGTCCTAGCATCTGCGGTTCGGGCGGGGATGGCCTCAACCCAATGACTAACATAATCCACGTCCAACAGAATGTACTCAAATCCTTGACTCTTAGGGAACGGGCCCATGAAATCGATGCCCCATGCGTCAAAAACCTCACAGAAGTGAATGGGCTGCATCGGCATCATATCACGCTGTCCACAAGTGCTCATCCTTTGACAGTCAGTACAACTCTTCACGAACTCATCAGAGTCCTTGAAGAGGGTAGGCCACCATAGGCCGGATTGGAGCACTTTCTGTGCCGTTCTCCTCCCAGAGTGATGTCCTCCTGCCTCAAGCTTGTGGCAGTAAGTGAGGACGCTATGGTGCTCCTCCTGAGGAATGCACCGACGCCAGACGCTATCCCCTCCTTCATGATAAAGGACAGGATCCTCCCAAAGGTAGGATTTGTCCTTCGCGAGGAAGGTCTCAAGTCGCTGTCTGGGTCAATCTTGTGGAACTTTCTTGGCAACAAGATAGTTCACAATATCGACGTACCATGGGAGAGAGGCGATAGCAAGGATCGCCTCATCTGGGAAGGTCTCACATATAGGCTCAATCTGCTCAGAATCCTCAAGAAACTCCAATTGGAAGAGATGATCAGCCACCACATTCTTGACTCCAGGCTTATCCTTAATCTCTATGTCAAACCCTGGAGAAGAAGGATCCATCTGGTCAATCTGGCTTTGGCATCCTTCTTTGCCATGAGGTACCTGATGCGGTATGATCATTATAGATGGTCACCTTAGATCCAATGATGTACGATCAGAACTTATCTAGGGTGAAAACTACGGCTAGCATCTCCTTCTCAGTGACGGTTTAGTTCCGCTGAGCGGCATCCAAAGTCCGGCTAGCGTAGTGAATAGCAAAGGGGACTCCATCCCTCCTCTGTCCCAGCACGACCCCTATGGCAAAATTGGAGGCATCCGTCATGATCTCGAATGGGAGAGACCAATCAGGCGGCTGGAGGACAGGAGCCTCAACAACTAGACTCTTGAGAGTCTCAAATGACGCTAGACACTTATAATCCACAATGAACTCGGTGTCTTTCATCAGCAGATCAGTCAACGGTTGGGCAATCCTGCTGAAATCATGTATGAATCGTCGGTAGAAATCGACGTGCCCCAAAAAAGACCGTAACTGCCGCAAGTTGGATGGTGGACTGAGTTTCCTAATGATATCCACCTTGGTCGGATCAACCTCCATGCTCCTGTTGGCGATGATATGGCCAAGCACTGTCCCTTGAGTCACCATGAAGTGACTCTTCTCCCATGAAAGCACCAGATGAACCTCAATGCATCGCTGGAGGACGCGGTCTATGCAGTCAAGACAAGCATCGAACCCGTCACCGTAGACCGAGAAGTCGTCCATGAAGACCTCCAAGCACTCACCCACCATGTCCGAAAAGATGGACAACATGCATCTCTAGAATGTCGTCGGGGCGTTACACAATCCAAAGGGCATCCGTCTGAAAGCATATGTCCCAAAGGGACAGGTGAAGGTGGTCTTGTCTTGTTCATGGGGCGCAATGGCCACCTGATTGTATCCGGAGTACCCGTCCAAGAAACAGTAATGGCTCTTCCCAGCTAGCCTCTCTATAATCTGATCAATAAATGGTAGCGGGAAATGATCCTTCTTGGTGGCCTAGTTCAATCGTCTGTAGTCCACAAGACCCTCCAAGAAGTGGGTATCCGGGTAGCGATCTCCTCACCAGACTTACTAACAACTGTGGTGATGCCCGTCTTCTTGGGCACCACGTGCAGCAGACTGACCCAATTGGAGTCGGAGATGGGGTAGATAAAATCGGTGCTCCACCATTTCGAGATCTCCTTCATGACAACATCTCGAAGGTTCGGGTTCAGCCGCCACTAGAACTCACGCGACGGCTTCGCGTCCTCCTCGAGATAGATATGGTGGGAGCACAGGACCAGACTTATCCCTTGGAGATTGGCTATGCTCCATCCAATCGCCTTGCGGTTCTTTTCAAGAACCCCCATTAGACGGGATTCTTGCTCTCCAGTCAAATTCCGCTGAGATAATGACTGGGTACATCTCATGCTCACCCGCAAGGAACCTATACTTCATCGATGATGGCAAAGGCTTCAGCTCTGGACAACTGGGTGCTGGTGGATCTGGCCTCTGAAAAGTCTGAGTGAATGCCACCAAATCTGCATGGGAGAATGAGAACTCTCGCTGAACATCTGAACCTGAATCTGGTGAAGGCTGCTCGGCTGGTGTGTCTCTGCTTTGCATGGAATCAGCCTCCACCCTAGATGTAGGCTCTGTAGAAGTCAGACACAGTATCAAATCATCAAACTCTGCCCAGTCTATATCTGACTCTGAGGGATCTGTATCAGTATCAAAAGAAGAATCTGCCTCACGATCGGGAACCGACTCTACTGCCGGAAATGTTTCTTGGAACAAGAATGTGCTCTCCAATCTCTCCTTTGCTGGAATCTGCGCATCAGTGAACTCTGAGGGTGAGAGGATGGCCTGTGCTGCTGGATCTTCCCAAACTACCTCGTCGTCTGTAATCACAAAATCATAGTCCTGGTGGATGTCTCGCCCTGTGTCTGTCATCTGCTTTGAATCTGAATGCGGCTCTGAACAAGTGGAATCTCTTGCTCTAGTCTCCTCGATCGTCTCTATTTGTTTACTCTCTCCCTAGATGCAAAAGTATACCTTCTCGCTATCATGATCGGACACTGCCTTGGCTGTGGCCAAAGACGGGCATCCTAAAATGATGGGGGTATCGGTCACGGACTCAGGGATCTCCATGTCCAACACAACGAAGTCCACGGGTAATTTCAATCCCTGAATCGTGATGACAATGTCCTTCAACAACCCCTTTGGCCTCTTGACAGATCGATCAGCAAACTGAAGGACCGTCCTGCTCTGTCGTAAAGGGACCAACTCGAATCGATCAAGTAGGACTGTCGGAAGTAGGTTGATTGAAGAACCGCTGTCTAATAGAGTATGTTTGAACCTCTGCTCATGGATGTGGCATCTGACATACAGGGCTCCTACATCTGGCCTCTTGGCTGGCAGACGGTTCTGAATCGCGAAGCATGTGGCGCGAGTGAGCACATGGATCTCTGACTGGTGGTTCCGCCTCTTCCTCCGAACTGTAACCTGTCTCTGAGGGATCTCTGGAAGAGAGGTATGTGCTCGAAGGTCTCCTATAGAGTCAGCTGAATGTGAAATCGATCCATCATCTGCTGGCTGAACTCTAGCTGGTGGGACTTTTTCGGATCTTTTTTGGTCCCCTTAGCCGAGTGGAGTGCTTAGGAAAAGGGGACTGCTGGGTCCTTCTCAGATGAAGGACTAGGATCGGGTCTATGCTGCTCAGGTTAAGTGGAATCCATACACAAATCATCAATCAACACAGATGGATCCTCAAATAATAAACCCTTTCCTTTATTCACAGAAGTGTCCTGAGATACATGATCTGAAGGGAAAACAAGAGGATGTGAAGAACTGGAAATGGTGGCGTCAACACCACCTTCGACAACTGGAATCGCAACATCAGTACCGCGCTCTAGCTCAGCAACGTGTCTGGTGGCATCAGCACCACCTCCTCCATCTGGTGTCGCGATGGCCTCAGTACTGTCGGCTGGATCAACGTCCTTGGTGGCGTCAGCGCCACCGTCATCATCGTGTGTATGAGCGGCATCAGCACCGCTCTCCTCCTCGTCTGGCACTCCTGAATCTGCGTGAGGTCGTCGCTTAGACGAAGCACCGCCTGCTGGAATCCTACTGCTCTTAAGTGTAACAAAATCAGCATCAAACATATATGCAGCAATATAACCAAGGGAATCACTATGAGTGGTGGTCTCTATGAACTCTAACTGCTCAGACTTCCTCTTGAGGTTGTTCGGGTTCGGCTCTATCTGTGCAGGAATGGCGGCCTTCCCCTTCACTATCTCTCTCATCTTCTGCCTAAACTCATCCATCTCCCGTCTGAAATTAGCCTGCTGATCAAAGATGAGGCGGGCTAAATCGTCCAAGGCAGGGTTCTCATAGGCGGGCCCATGAGAACCTGACGGGTGGCCTCACTGGTAATGAGGCTGCTGCTGGTGGTGAGAGAGATAAGGGTTTGATACTACTGGGAGTGATACTGCTGAGGCTGCTGAGGCTGCCTCCAAGACTGTCCCTAGTGATAGGGACGAGAACCATGCTGCTGCTGTTGTGATGGCTGCTGGTGTGACGGGAGCTGGGGCTGCTGGTGAGTCTCTCGCTGCTGGTCGCATTGGCCACCCTGAATTGGAGGCTACTGCTGGGAACTGGTGCCTCCGACAGGCCAGCGGAATCGGGGATGGTCTCGTCGGATACCGGGCTGGGGTCGGTCATACCATATCCCATTGGCATCCATCAACGGTTCCTGCTCGTAGGTGGGTGGGGGAAGTACTGCCAGGGGTTCATCCGGCTGATACACCACCATCTGGCTGTCCTGAGATGGTGGCGACTGGATGTACTGCTGTTGCTGCAGGTGGTTGATGAATCTCCATTTCATCACCTTTATTCTATCATTTTGGCCTCAAAAACCCCAGCAAATGCATGTAAATAGCATCAAATTATACATAATAGCATTCATGATTCATTGTATTAATTATACATTAAATACTGTGTTTAATGCCAAAATTATAGAATAAAGAAAAGAAAAGAAAAAGGAATAAAATATTGAAGATATTTTATGACCCAAATCCCGAGACCAAGGCCAGCATGGTATTGGTCGACCGGGAATAAAGTAGGGGGAGATAAGGGCCAGTGTACAATAAATACCTCATTTATTTATGCATTTTTGACACCTATTTTGTACATAAGTATTTATTCATCAAATAAAGAAACTTTGTTCATAAAAGTTGTAGATAATAATGTAAATAAAATTACAAAATTGAGTTTGTGTAAAAATAATACTCAGTGTACATTTTATACACAAAATAGAAAGCAAAAATCTCAACTTCACAGACCCATATCTTGCAAATAAAAACTCCAAATCAACCAAACTCACCTTTAATTGTATATAGCATTCCAAGAACTATTTAATAAAATTGGTTTCATAATTTTTGGAGCTCATATGCAAAAATTAGGTTTTTGGCCCTCCCTGTACATAATACCTGAATAAAGTATTACATTTATTCATTATTCATTATTATAACAAAATTATAATCTTAGAATTTTGTAAACACTGTATATAATGCATACACATATTAAAAATAAAAGAAAACCAAAAAGACTTTGTGAAATAAAATAAGTCTACAAAATTCATAGACAAAATACCTATACTATATATCTTTATATAGATAAAAAGGATTTTATTCCTTGGTTCTTTTATTCTTTTATATTTTTACAATAATGTCTACATTATACATAACTCATTAAAAATGTAAATCCAAAATAAAAATCAAGAAAATACATTAAATAAATTAAGAATACAAAACACATAGGTAAAATACCTATAAGGATACCTACATATACCTATACCTATTTATTTAAAAATGTAAATAAACTCCTAAAAATTAAATAAAAATACATTTATACTCACAAAAAAATTATAAATTTATAAAATAAGCTAATAAAATAATAAAAGAAAATAAACAAATTAAAAATAAAATACCCAAAAATACATGTAAATACATACATATACACATTATTATATTAAAACCATAATAAATCGCTTCGAAAAATTCAATAAAAATCATAAATAAATACTAGATGAAATAATACACATTTTTTATTTTATAAGAAAAAAATAATAAAATCGTTTGCTGTGTCAAATAAATCAATTTCTAATCAGATCTCCTATTTTGGCGTCTAGCGGCCGACGTGGACCAATGGGGAGCCGGCCTTCGTTGACCCCCTGGTCAACTGTCCCATCCAAGCCCCGCACCTCTGAACTGTCAACTCCTCGATTTTCCTCCAATTTTTACGGCCATCCCTTTCATCGTTCAAGCTCGCTTCCTTCACAAGAATTGCCCTCTGATCATCCATGATGCCCGCCAAAATCTTAGATCAATTAGATACTCATTGGATTAAGAAATAATCGCCGGTCAATAAGGCACCTTGCCAATGTTTATAAATAAGTAGCTCCGCCTCCTTCTGCGAATTTGGCCACTTTTAATCCAACCTTAAGCCTTGATTGCATTCCTGGGACATTCCTCGTGACAGGGGGAGTGTGCTGGCGTCTCGAATCGGCCGGAGGGAGGAAGATTTTGTCGCGGCGGAGCTCCGGCGTCCGCCCTGCTCCCTAGAGGCCCCCAGGTATAAGAGCTATCCCTTTTTATGCTTTTTAGTTAGGTTTTAATGCTAGCTTTCAATTCCAGTTGTTAGTTTAGCTTTTAGTTGATCCGTGTAGCTTAGAATCCCAAATTCGAAGTTCGTCGGAGTTCTGCTCCGGCGACTTCTTCACTGTGAAACCGACTGTATCTGCCCGCCATTCGCATCCCATTTCGTCCCTCATCGCATTCTCCATCGAACGCACATCTTGGTCCAACCCAGGACCTTCGGTCTTGGCGAATCGGGGCTCCACCTCCGCCGTACGCCGGAGCCCCTCCGCCTCATTCCATCTTGCTGCCAAGCTTCAAAACCCCGGGTCGAGGAGGTAGCTCTCTCGCCCTCGGTTCTTCCTATGCAGGTATCACGAGGAACGGAGCCCATCTGGGCTCGCATCGAACCAGGAAGAGGTTCCTGGAGGTCCCCTTCTTCACCGACCTCGTCCGAGCAACTCGGACCTCCAGGAGCCATGAGAACACCATCAGACGACGCGGGATGCTTCCAGCTACGTGCAGACTACTTCATATCCGCGGGAGAGCCCTGGAGGAGCCCATGCGTCTCGATCGAAGCTTGCCAGGCGCGAGCTTCTTCCCTGTTCTTCCAGGGAGCCTCAGCGCCGTTGGATCAGCAGGCCCGACCCAGATTGAAGGACAACCGCCCGATGAAGACACGTGCCAACCGTCAGATCTGCGAGGATCGTCTAATCCATGCCCTTCATCGACGAACCGGTATCCACCGTCAGATGCTTGACGCGTGGATAAGTGGCGCGCCCAGCACCGCAAGATGATGCGCCTTTAGGGGGTAAATTTCACATCTAGCCCCCCGCTTTTTGTATTTATAGTTTAATACCAAAAATAAGAGGTTTAGTTGTAAATAAGTTGTACAAATTGCAGAAGGACCCTTAAGGCTTTTATATTTGCGTTTTAGTCCCTATGCGCCTCACGTGCAGCAACCACGTGAGGCGCGTGAAAATTGCACTTAAACCCCGCCGTGTTTTTGTAAGTGTAAAATGGTCCTGAAAATAAAAGTTAACGTTCATTTTTATTGTAACCTTTTCATGTATGCCCCTGAGAGATATTTTAATTGCAAAAATACCCCTGCCAGGCCATTCATTTTTGAATGCTTTGTCTATTTATTTTGTGCTTCATATTTTTTCGAAGAAATTTTGCAAAAATAGACTTAAGCTCCTGTTTGGTTGTTCTTGCACGTCATAATTTTAGTTTTTAATTTTATTGCATCTTTGCATTTATTAAAAATCAAAAACATGCATTTTATTTACTGTCTAGCTTATAAAATACCAAACAATATGAAAAGGCCTCAAAAAATTCCAAAAAAATTAGTTATGGTGTATTTTGACCCATTTCAGTGTCAGCCCAAAAATCCCTAAAAATCTCAAAAGGAAAACCTTAAAAATTGAAAAATACACTAAAACTTCAAAAAAATATATAAAATTAAAGAAAAACCAGAAAAATGTGAGCTCCGTTCCTATTTATGCTATATTTTATTATCCTTATTTGAAAAATAGTGTGGAAAATTTTTGAGGTTGTTTGCTATTTTTAATTCCTATTTTTCTTACAGCCAGACCCTATTCCACTGTTTGCTCTTATTTTGCTATTTAAAAATACTAAAAATGTTTTGAAAAATGCCCAAAAATCACAAAAACAGTAAAAAATCATGAAAATCCCCAAAAGACTTTATTCCTGAATTTTTGATTATTTTTGAGTATTTTTGTAATTATTATAGTACCCCTTTATGTATATATATACTCCCAAAAAAAAGGAAAAAAATATATATATCTATATCTAACTACTTATATGTATTTGTATATCTATTTATTACCCCTAAAATATAAAAAAATATATTATTATACTTATCTATATATATATATTGTATGTATTATAAGCTATATACTCACCCTCTATGGGTATACATATATTTATATATTTGTATTATATATATCTATATTACCTAGCTATACTATAAAAAAGGGTATATAATAAATAAAAATAAAAAATAAATAAAATAAAATACAAAAAAAATTATAAAATTCAAAACCCACAAAAATAGGCTTCACACATGGATGACTCTGTGATAGATGCACATTGTAGGCTATTGCATTTTGTATTGCTCTCTGTGGTTCGACCTCTACATGCTTGTTCCCTATACATTTTATGGTAGAGTAATAAAGATTAATTCACATTTCTTTTGAGCTTAATTGTTTTATTCTTTTATTGTGGGTTAATTGCTGATTAACACCGGTCTTCTATGAGTGGTCGCCTCAGCGACAACATTTTTATATCATGGTGACCCTCGTGGAAAACAACTGTTATCAGATGGCGCCATTGCCGGGGAGCAATGAGCATAGCCTACATTATTTTTGTCATTCTTGTGTACATGCTTGATTTATTTATTTCATGAGCAGCTATTTCTATTGGCATTAATCACCATGCTTCATTGATTCATTTATTGTGATTATTTTATCTGCTCTATTGTGATTGATTGAGCTCTTCTAATGCAATCTTTTTGTGTCTTTGATGCGAGGGCCCGCCACGCGAGGATGGCTTCTTAGGAGGTCAAGGCAGCCAAGCTTGGAGGAGGATGGTCTTCTTCTCACGACCATCTGGAGAGAGCACCAAGGAAGCAAAGAGATGGGCATTAGTTAGAGCTAGAACACTTAGGATTATTTTTGTAATTTATGGTGAGAGAGAGACATTTTTGGCATGTAATTAAACAGGACTCTACTCTTCACAATGAGGTCCAGTACCCGGGTGATTGTTCACCTGGGGGCCTCATCGCGACTTTCCGAGTTTTCATCGCCTTCTTTTATTTGTTTTCCGAAGTTTTGAGCTTTCCGCCTTTATTTTCATTTGTTTTGTGTGCTTGGAGCCCCTAGATGTAGGTTGCTTGACTCGGTAGCTAGGTCCACACATTAATAAGAATGCATGTTCCTATAGTCTACTTCGTATGGATCTAGTCAACTTTAAACAAGCCGCTCGTTTGTCTCTTAGCCCTTGTGCCGCAGCGAGCCCTGTAAAGCGCTTTCTCCTACCCTCAATTGTGTTGAGCAGAGGAGGGGTGAGCCAAGACCGGACCCTTCGGGCTAGAGATGAATGAGCAACTTATGGTTCTTCACGCTAATAGCAGCTAATGTCTAGGGCGATTTTGTGCCTTGCATACCGACATGTAGATAGGTTTAAAAATTCTGTTTTGCATACCGCATGGAGAGAGCTGGGATGCACTGTAAGTCTTCTAACTCAGCATACATCATTCGGTTCAATGGTGAGATTTCCATCATGGAACCACTTGCACGGATTTTCTGCTATCTCCCTCTGATTTTGAGCACCTAGGACTTAAATGAAAATCTACAAAAACGTTAGGCGCTGGTATGAAACAGACTCAAAAAAGTGAAAACCCAAAAATAAAACAAGGGGACTGCTAAATAAACTTTGACCTTAATTAAAATCTATGATGGACTATCATTGTACCGGGTTCATAAAGCCCTCATTGTTTTCAGATACCTTGGAGGGGGACCAAACCCTACTCCCTAAAGCGAGTGCGACCCCCTAAGGATTAAAGCCAAAAACCCAGTTTGCAACTGCCTTGTGTATCGCCTGGATTTCCGAAGTAATGGCGCTTCTATCGTACGTAGGCGAGTAGGGCTTGGTCACCAATGGTGACTCTCTGTTGTGAGAGCATCGACCCTGTCCGAAGTATTGAGCATAGGCCACGCCTTCACGGGGGTGTCTGTCTCATTGTCCTGCGTCCGAGTAGGTTCTTGCACGCTCACGGGTGATTCCGTTGCGAGCGAGAACCGAAGTATTGGTTTCGCCTATCGGCTTCCTCTCTCTTTTCTTTGGCTGAGTAGGGATCCAAGAAGGGTTACAAGGACTCCAAAAAGTACATACTACAGGTCACAGGAGGAGGACAAGTACGGGATACTCTTCCGGCAGTACTCTCTCTCCTATAGGGTAGCGTACTAAGGACTTGTTATAAGATATGCCTGAAAATCACAACTCTAAAAATGAAAAGATAATAAATAGCCGAGCTTTCACGGCTTCACATGGCATGAGTTGGTGAACCCGATTTTGTATTGTGTTTGTATGGATCTAGATTAAGGTTCAAAGATCAAGTCCTGCATATTTGCGCACATTTTGTTGTTTCTCCCTTTGACCACCCCGCTCAACCGAGCCTCTCTACTGTTTTACACTCCTTTTATTCCTCGTTGACCATCGTATCTTTCATCCAACATCCGATCTTCTCTTGTACTCCACGAAGTTGATCCATGAATGGCTTCCGTAGGGACCATGCCGACACCCACATCGATTCCATGAACTCAACTCCGCCAATAAATTCGAGGCGATTCTCGAGAACCCGATCCAGGCTTTGCGGATCGATCTCCAGAGTCCTCGTTTTCTACCTTTCTCTTGGCCACCCAATAAACTGGGATCACTTTTGTCCCACTTCCGCCGTTGTGAATGGAAGTCGATTACAGTCTACATCCTTCTCCATTCACAACATGCTGGGGTTGACCTGAATCCCCGCTTCATCACGGCAGCTGAACATTAATTGCAAGTGATTTGATTCGGCCCATCTCATTATGCAGATAGAAGACAGTGCGAGCCCTGGAGACTACTCCGGAGTTCATCTCGTCCAACTCAGACCCTGACATGGCTCCAGGAGGAAAGGGCAAGGGTCAGCAGCCACCACCAGAGGGACAGGTGTCAGATCAGAACCAAGTCAATGCACAGTTATTGGCATCTATCCAGGCCATACAACAGCAGCTGACCGAGCAGGCCCTGATACAGACCGCATTCCAGGATATGTTGAATGACATGATGAACCGGGACGATGGAGGAGGAGGCAGAGGCAGAGGAGGCAGGGGAGGAGGAGGTGGAGGTGGAGGTGGTGGTCCTCCTGATGATGACCTTGAATTACCACCACCAAAGCCGAAACTTAAAGAAACATACAATCCGGGAGACAACCAGATGACCGAGTGGATTCTCATTCCACCGGTACACGCTTACTTTGAGCTGAAGCCCCAGTTTATTGCCCTTCTCCCAACATTTCATGGAAACACAAGCGAAGAGCCGTACATTCACCTGCAGCAATTCTCCCGCATTTGCCGTACCACACATTATCCCAACGTCCCTCTGGACATTGTAAAGATGATGGCTTTCCCCTTCATCCTACAGGACAAGGCCCTCTATTGGGTCAATCATTTGGGAAAGGTCGTGACGACCTGGGAGGAGTTGAAATCCGCCTTCCTGCACAAATATTACCCTCTCGGTCGGCTCAACCAGATGCGAGCCCGTATCAGTAATTTCACCCAAGGACCCTGCGAGTCGATACATGAAGCTTGGGAGAGATTCACTGACCTGCAGGAGAAGTGTCCCCATCATGATATCCCGAAGACCAGCTTGGTCCAGCATTTCTTTGGGGGACTGAATATTGAAAGCCAACGGCTTATGGATGCAGCATGTGGGGGTTCCCATTTTAACAAGGATGAAGATGTAGTCTGGCAGATTTTCGAAGAAATGGCCGAAGGAGAGGCCGCCCTCTCTTCATCCAAGGCGTATCAGAAGCAGCCCCAGATCCTCCAGAAGCAAGTGCACATGGCTGCATCTAAGGAAGCAGAGAGAGATGAGAGCTCCAACCTCAGCATCATCGGGGGCCATCTCTCTAAGGTAGATATCATTGAGAAGCGATCACAGGACCTCGAGAAACTCGCTGTGATCGAGAAGAGGACCTAGAACCTGGACAAGCTAGATCAGATCAACAAGTACCTTGAACTGTTGGTCGGCACTATCAACTCTGTGCAGTCGGCTACACCATCGGAAGCTCCCGCTGAGAAGAAGGACGAGCAGCAACCGCAGCATCAGCCTCAGCCGAGCCAGCAGCCACCGGCAGTCCAGCACGTGTACTACGTGCAGGCGCCCGACCAGGGCCAGCCGCAGCAGCAGATGGTAGTGTACCAGCCAGAGTTCCTCTCAGTATCTGATCCGGTCTTCCCACCACCACCCCTGATTCAGGAAGTGAACGGGGTATGAGCTCATGATGCACAGCCGATCCGTCCTCAGGGACAACCCCAGGGTCAGCAATTTGCCAATCGGCAGTACCACCAACCTCAGGGTGGTCGTTTCGATCAATCCTCTCAGCAGCACCAGCAGTACCAGCAGCCTCCCCAGTTTGCACAGCAGTGGAGGCAGAATTTTCCTTACCAACAGCAGCCGCAGTACCGCCACCCACAGCCGTATCACCAGTACGCGACTGCCCCCTCTCAGCAATATCAACAGTATCCTCCTCCATCCTACCAACAACTTCAACTTCCTGCACCACCTCAGAACCACCAGCCACAACCTCTACACCCATCCAACCATCAGCAGCGTGGTCTGCACGCTGAACCTACTGAATCACCCTTTGTGAATCCCGCCATGGATTGTCTGGCCCAGCTTGTTAAAGGGCTAGCAGATATGACAAAGAGGCTCGACGACCTGACCGCCACCAGAACTACCATTCCGGCGCAGGTCGAAGCCAACCCCAATAATTTCAAAAAGGAAGAGCAGGTAGATTGTGATGTCCTGTCCGAGTCTGGTAATGATATTACTGTTTATTCTAATGTTGTTACTCTCAGGAGCGGTAGGGCCTTGCCTCCGCCTGCTACCGGATGTGGGGTGAATAAAAAAACAGGTGGATCGTCATCTTCCGCATCAGCCGTGCCAGCTCCAGGGGTGGGTGAGGAGGAAGAAGAAGGAGAAGCCAGTCCAGCCGTCGTGCCATGTCAGCAGCAACCTCAGCCAAAAATACAAAAAAATCAGCAAAAACAAAAACACCAAAAAGAAGCTTGTAGCCGAAGCAAAGCCACGCCAGCATTGGAGGAGCCGCCAGCAGCAGCCGGTCCCTCGCCAGCCGACGGAGCAGACGCTTCACTTTCTGATCGCCCTGCAGCACTAGAATGCCAAGATCCAGCTTGTACTCCTTTTTGTAGTTCGGATGTACAACATTATGTGGGCGATGATGTTGATGTAAATAAGAACTTTGATTTTCCTGCTAGTAATGTACATATTCCTTTTCCTCATGCAATACAAAAATCCAAAAAACTGCAAAACGAAAAAAGGCATTGTCTGATCCAGGTGTTGTGGATATTTTGGATAAATTGACTGTTGAGATTCCCCTGTTGAAGGTCGTGGAATACATGCCAGCCGTAAAGAAAGGACTGAAGGAGGCATGTACTAACAGGCGTCGCCCAGCGCAAGAAAACAGACGCCAGCAAGTCGAGAGGCATGTCCTCACCTTGGCCACGGTAGCAGCCATCAGCAATCTCCCCCAGAAGAAGCAAGACACAGGAGCTCCTCTGATCAGTTGTGAGATTTTTGACCAGGTCTTCGAGCGCACTCTCTTGGATAGCGGATCTTCCATCAACCTTTTGCCCTCGTCCATAATGCAAGAATTCGGACTGGGACCGCTCAAGCAGACACACATGATCCTTCAGTTCGCTGACCGATCCGTCAAGCGGCCCCGAGGTCTGTTGGAAGACGTGGTAGTTAAGGTGCAGGAAATGAAATTCCCAGCTGACTTTGTAGTCCTTGATATGGACTCGCCTGCACCCCTGCTCCAGACCCCTATCATCCTTGGCAGACCATTCCTTCGTACTTCAGGTGCCGTAGTTGATTACGGGTCTGGGAAGATCACTTTCAGCTCAAACACCCAACAAATCACGATCAACATGAATAAAGAGCAGAATGCCACAACTGATGAGAGCCAGGCAGTATCAGAAGCAGACTGTGATTTTATTGCAGAGATCAGAGACTCAGCTTTATCATTGGATGATTCATGGACCCAAGAAATCCTCACTCTTGAGGAGGACTTGGAAAGCGCAGTCAGCATATGCTCCGATGATTCTTGGGAGACAGATTCTTAGATGCAGGCGCATCTTCTTGAGCATTCACTCCAGACCGAACATGATCAGCGTAGCGCAGAACCGTTCGGTGCATCACCGGGATCTCAACAGGATGATGAGGATGGTAAGTATCGCAAGGAAATACATCCCGCCACCAGCATGGTATCTGAAGTGACAGATAAAGTGGACATGTCTAAACCAGAACTCAAGCCACTTTCGGCAAGCCTGAAGTATGCTTTCCTTGCGGGTGAAGAACAAATGTATCCGGTCATCATCATCAGCAAGCTGAATCCGGATCAGGAATCTCGACTTCTCGAGGTTCTAGAAAAGAACCGCAAGGCACTTGGTTAGAGCGTATCAGATCTCCGAGGGATAAATCCAGCCTTGTGTTCACACCATATCTATTTTGAAGAAGATGCCAAGCTGTCCCGTGAATTTCAGAGAAGGCTGAATCCTAACCTTCGGGACGTCGTCATGAAGGAGATCACGAAATGGTGTGATGCATGCTTCATCTATCCCATCTCCGATTCGAAATGGGTAAGCCCACTGCATGTAGTTCCCAAGAAATCAGGGCTTACCCTGGTTACAAATGACAAAGGAGAGGAAATTTCAACTCGGGTACCAGCATCCTGGCGGGTGTGTGTTGACTACCGCCGACTTAATGCAGCAACCAAGAAAGACCACTTTCCCTTGCCATTCATTGATCAGGTTTTGGAAAGATTAGCAGGCAAGGAGTTCTTCTTCTTTCTGGATGGGTATTCCGGGTACAACCAAGTGGCGATCGTCCCTGAAGACCAAGAGAAGACTACCTTCACTTACCCGTTCGGCACCTATGCCTTCAAGAGAATGCCCTTTGGTTTGTGCAATGCACCTGCAACCTTCCAACGATGCATGTTAGCAGTCTTCGCCGAGATGGTCGGCAGTTTTCTCGAAGTGTTCATGGACGATTTCTTTGTCTATGGTGATAGTTTTGATTCTTGTCTTTAGCATCTAGACAGAGTACTTCAGAAGTGCCGAGAAGTCAATTTAGTGCTCTCATGGGAAAAGAGCCATTTTATGGTCACTGAAGGTATTGTGCTGGGCCACGTCGTTTCCAAACGTGGCATGGAAGTCGATCCAGCGAAGGTGGATGTCATTTTAAATCTTCAGCCACCTCAAACCGTGAAGAATGTGAGGTCGTTCCTAGGGCATGTGGGATTCTACAGGCGATTCATCAAGGATTTCAGCCGCATTGCCCGACCTCTGACAGAACTCTTGTGCAAGGAGACTGAGTTCATTGTTGATCAGCCGGTTCTCCTTGCTTTCAATCAGTTGAAGGAGCTTATCACTCAGGCTCCAATCTTGCAACCGCCCCACTGGACTCTTCCCTTTGAGATAATGACCGATGCGTCGCACTTTGCAGTCGGAGCTATTCTTGGGCAGAGAAAAGATAGAGCGCCCTATGCCATTCACTATGCCAACAGAACATTAGACGAAGCACAAAGAATTTTACAGTGACAGAAAAAGAATTGCTGGGTGTGGTTTTTGCCTTAGAGAAGTTCAGATCCTATTTGTTGGGATCAAAAGTCACAATTTTTACAGACCACTCTGCTATCCGGTACTTACAACAGAAGAAGGATGCCAAGCCAAGACTGATTCGTTGGATCCTTCTCCTCCAGGAATTCGATTTGGAAATCAAGGACAAGCCTGGAGTTCAGAATGTGGTAGCAGATCATCTCTCCAGAATAGAGCAGAATGAACCTCCTCTGAGCAATGCACCTATCACAGAAACCTTCCCTGACGAAGCCATCTTAGCCGTGGATTCTCTTCCTTGGTATGCTGATATAGTCAATTACCTCGCCTCTGGGGTAATGCCTTCAGATTGGACGAAGAACCAAAAGAACAAATTCATGTCGACCATCCGCTTTTACCAATGGGAAGATCCTCTTTTATTCAGAGAAGGAGTAGATTGTATCTGGCGCAGGTGCATCCCTCAGACGGAGCAATCAAGTGTCCTCGAGCATTGTCACTCGCTCGAATCTGGTGGACATCACTCTGGAGATCGTACGACAGCAAAAGTTCTTCAGTGTGGCTTCTGGTGGCCCACTTTATTCAAGGATGCAGCGGAATTTGTCAAACGATGTATTGACTGTCAGAGACTGAAAGGAACACTTACTGCCAAAGATTCAATGCCCTTGAAAATCATTCAGATAGCAGATGTTTTCGATGCATGGGGCATTGACTTCATGGGACCTTTCCCTAACAGCCAAGGATTTGAGCACATCCTTCTTGCTGTCGATTACGTGAGTCGTTGGGTTGAAGCTATCCCCGCTCGAGCCGCTGACAGCCGAACAGTATGCCAGTTTCTGAAGAAGAACATCATTTCGCGGTTCGGGATACCGAAAATCCTCATCTCAAACGGGGGTAGCCACTTCATTAACAAAGAGGTCAAGAAGTTAACGAAGGAGTACAGCATCGACCATCGTGTCGCATCTCCTTATCATCCTCAGACCAATGGCATGGCGGAGCTATCAAACAGAGAAATCAAGACTATACTGCAGAAACTTGTTAGGCCAAACAGAAAGGACTGGTCTCAACTCTTGGACTCGGTCCTATGGGCTCACCGAACAGCCTACAAGTCTCCCTTGGGCATGTCGCCCTATCGTCTTGTATATGGAAAGCCGTGCCATCTACCCGTGGAATTAATTCACAAATCTTTATGGGCAATCAACAATTGTAATTTGGACTCACGCAGAAGTGGTCAGAAGAGAAAAGATGATCTGAACAGGCTCTTGGAATTCCGAGACTATGCATACGACAACACCTTGATGTACAAGGAGAAGGTGAAACGCTGGCACGACCGGCACATCAGACGAAAGACCTTTGACGTTGGACAGAAATTGTGGCTATTTGATGCAAAGTTGCGGATATTCCCAGGCAAACTAAAGAGTAAGTGGACAGGGCCATTTCGAGTTTGTGAAGTGCGTGACAATGGAAGCATTGCTGTATCAGAGTTGTCCCCTGACGCACAGCCATTCGTCGTCAACGGTCAACTCCTGAAGCCGTACCTCGAACCAGACACATTCCTGGCCGTTGTTGACTCCGTTCAGCTAATGCACCATGATGACATCTCCTCAGCACCCGCGGCATCGAAAGATTCAGACTATGCAATCCAACAACTGTTTATCTGATTTTCTTCTTTTCTTCTTTTCTTCTTTTCCTTTTCTATTTTCTCTTTGTGTCTAAAAGGTGCCACCCTTGTAGACATTTTTCTATACTTAGGACGTACTTGGTCCTAGGTATAGGGGGGATGTGCACCCAGAGTTTTTCATTTCTTTCTGATCCTCTCCATTGTCTCCTCTTCTTGTCTATACTTAGGAGTATTTTACCCTAAGTATAGGGGGAGACAATCTGAGTACGATCTGTGTATTCCCACCCTTGACCCTCCCTGCTTTTTGTACAGTCTGCTATACTTCGGATTACTTGATCCTAAGTATAGGGGGGACAATCAACTTCTCATTCATTCATTCATTGCATTCGTATTAATTCTTTAGACTTGTCTATACTCAGTACGAGTTATGTCTCTATTTTTCTCTTCGATCTATGAGGACATAGCTCAAGCTAAGTATAGGGGGGTCGTATATACCATGTCTATACTATAAGCCATAACTCATACTGAAAAATAAAATATATCATCCCAATATAAATTAAAATGTAATAAGTAACTCTATAATAATAAAAGATGATTGTGAGCTCCTCAGGCTCTTTGTACTTATACTGATTAGTAAGTCCGGAAAAAGGTTTTGCAAAAAGTGTTCTTTGAAAAATCTTGTGAAAATTGTTTGAAAATAATGTGTACAAGTATTCAACTTTTGAAAAATCAGTTTTGTGTGTAAAATTTATTTCCTTTGCGTGAAATCAAAATGTGTCAAAATCAGTATGCAAATGATTGTAAAAATTTGATTGTCAAAAATTGTTTTGAAAAACCTATCTATGATGTGTAAAACCTTTGTAAAATCATTTTCAAATACGTGTACATGTTTGCAAAATTATTTTGGACTAGAGCTTTCAAAACTCTTGTGAAAAATGATTCTTGAATAAGTCTGAGGAGTCTACACAAAAATCTCTCATTTGTAAATAAGGAATAATCACAAATAAAACTGAAAAAAACCTTACTATATAACAAATACAATTCTTCTTCTTTTGTATATATACTGATTAATAAATCAGATACCTATACAGTATGATTTGAAAAATAGTGTGACCAGTTTGGAAAAAAATTGATGTGAAATGATTTCAACCTGTGTGAAACTGTTTTGATTGAAAAACTTTTTCTTCGTGTGAAAGAAAGGATTTGAAAAACCTATGTGCAAATATTTTGAAAAATGCTTGTCAAAACTATTGTGAAAATTGTATATATATAGTGCGAAAATCTTTGCAAAAATAGTTTTCAAATGTGCGTAAATGATTGCAAAAATTATCGTGTACAATAGCTTGCAAAATTATTTTCAAAACTAGACCTAAAAAAATAATAAGATCACTATTACAAAAACTTGTAAGTCATAAATAAGACACATACAATTCTTTCTGTATAATTCTAAATAAACTACTTCACTCACACCTGTAAAGTTTTCATAAATTCATACATTTTGTAAATAAAGCGGCACGCCCGTGTAAATAATTGTATATACCTTTCTGTATGTGAAAAGTTCTTATTTTGCAAAAATTTCTTTGTGTAAAGTATTCTTTGATTCTTTTAAATTCTTTGTGAAAAAATTGCATCATTCATTGTGCATAACATAAGCATACCATTCATATTATTTTTGAGTGAGCTTGATGATTGAATCAGTCTAATAAAGTCTCAAATTGGAGCTCGGTTAGACCTTACCGCACCTAACTGCACTGGAACCTTACGGGAACTAGGTTTAAGGTACTTCAGGTCTATGCAGACTTAATTCTTTGAGAAATCAGGGCTGGGTTCAAGTCACCTCAGTGGACTAACTAGAACTTTTCGAGACACACGTACGACTCTTGTCGACCGTGACCTAACTTGGACACTTGCACCTTTCACTTGGCTCAACTCAGTTGGAGTGGTGAGGGGGTTGGATTTGCCAGTCTGAGACGCACACGGGTGGAAACATTCGTCCTCGTCTAGGGAGGGAAGTGCACCCCAACTTGGTCCAATAGCCATGAGGTCTAAAGAGAGGAGATTGTGGGTTGCGATAAAGCTTCAAAAGAGGGATAGTCTACTGGCTCAAGAGGAAAAACTCCTTATGTAAATGCTGCTGTGAATAATATGTTGAAAAAAAATGGTCAGGCCTGTACAAAAATAAAAATGCCTGCAAAGTATGTACAAAGTCAATAAGCAAGCTTGAGTTCCAAAGACAAATATGTGAGCCTGCAGCTGGATGACTTGACTACACTGGTCTTGCATCCCAGGATAGGTAGTTACACTGGCTACCGTCCATTCTTCTCTTCACCCCCTCCTCTTGAGCTGGTTGCCACTTGAACTTAGAAGGGAATACCCTGCTCCTCGAGGAAAGAGCTGTTGGACTGGGGAATCATTGGGTTGTCATTCTGGAGAAGTCAGTTCCTTTGTCATTTCAGTTGGGGAGAGCCACCATCACTTACACTGTACAAGTCAGCTTCATAGTTATAAGGGTTTGCATATGATATAGACTGGTTCTGACCAGGCTATTGAGGTGGGTTGAACCGAGTTCTGTGACTATCGAAGGCTGTTGTATTTTAGAGCTGGTTCCCGACTAGGTTCCACACACATCTACACCCAATGTCTGACAGGAGCTCCAAATTCAGATTTTGTAAAGACATGCATTGCACTGAAAGCACCCCTATTCACTCTATCCTTCTTTAATTCTCCGTTTTCTTTTCTTTATTCTTTTTGTACTTATTGCATAAGTGTTTGATAGGGACTAGCAAAGGCAAGTATAGGGGGGTGATGAATCTCCATTTCACCACCTTTATTCTATCATTTTGGCCTCAAAAACCCCAGCAAATGCATGTAAATAGCATCAAATTATACATAATAACATTCATGATTCATTGTATTAATTATACATTAAATACTGTGTTTAATGCCAAAATTATAGAATAAAGAAAAGAAAAGAAAAACGAATAAAATATTGAAGATATTTTATGACCCAAACCCCGAGACCAAGGCCAGCATGGTATTGGTCGACCAGGAATAAAGTAGGGGGAGATAAGGGCCAGTGTACAATAAATACCTCATTTATTTATGCATTTTTGACACCTATTTTGTACATAAGTATTTATTCATCAAATAAAGAAACTTTGTTCATAAAAGTTGTAGATAATAATGTAAATAAAATTACAAAATTGAGTTTGTGTAAAAATAATACTCAATGTACATTTTATACACAAAATAGAAAGCAAAAATCTCAACTTCACAGACCCATATCTTGCAAATAAAAACTCCAAATCAACCAAACTCACCTTTAATTGTATATAGCACTCCAAGAACTATTTAATAAAATTGGTTTCATAATTTTTGGAGCTCATATGCAAAAATTAGGTTTTTGGCCCTCCCTGTACATAATACCTGAATAAAGTATTACATTTATTCATTATTCATTATTATAACAAAATTATAATCTTAGAATTTTGTAAACACTGTATATAATGCATACACATAATAAAAATAAAAGAAAACCAAAAAGACTTTGTGAAATAAAATAAGTCTACAAAATTCATAGACAAAATACCTATACTATATATCTTTATATAGATAAAAAGGATTTTATTCCTTAGTTCTTTTATTCTTTTATATTTTTATAATAATGTATACATTATACATAACTCATTAAAAATGTAAATCCAAAATAAAAATCAAGAAAATACATTAAATAAATTAAGAATACAAAACACATAGGTAAAATACTTATAAGGATACCTACATATACCTATACCTATTTATTTAAAAATGTAAATAAACTCCTAAAAATTAAATAAAAATACCTTTATACTCAAAAAATAATTATAAATTTATAAAATAAGCCAATAAAATAATAAAAGAAAATAAACAAATTAAAAATAAAATACCCAAAAATACATGTAAATACATACATATACACATTATTAAATTAAAACCATAATAAATCGCTTCAAAAAATTCAATAAAAATCATAAATAAATACTAGATGAAATAATACACATTTTTTACTTTATAAGAAAAAAAATAATAAAATCGTTTACTGTGTCAAATAAATCAATTTCTAATCAGATCTCCTATTTTGGCGTCTAGCGACCGACGTGGACCAATGGGGAGCCGGCCTTCGTTGACCCCCTGGTCAACTGTCCCATCCAAGCCCTGCGCCTCTGAACTGTCAACTCCCCGATTTTCCTCCAATTTTTGCAGCCATCCCTTCCATCGTTCAAGCTCGCTTCCTTCACAAGAATTGCCCTCTGATCATCCATGATGCCCGCCAAAATCTTAGATCAATTAGATACTCATTGGATTAAGAAATAATCGCCGGTCAATAAGGCACCTTGCCAATGTTTATAAATAAATAGCTCCGCCTCCTTCCGCGAATTTGGCCACTTTTAATCCAACCTTAAGCCTTGATTCCATTCCTGGGACATTCCTCGTGACAGGGGGAGTGTGCTGGCGTCTCGAATCGGCCGGAGGGAGGAAGATTTTGTCGCGGCGGAGCTCCGGCGTCCGCCCTGCTCCCTGGAGGCCCCCAGGTATAAGAGCTGTCCCTTTTTATGCTTTTTAGTTAGGTTTTAATGCTAGCTTTCAATTCCAGTTGTTAGTTTAGATTTTAGTTGATCCGTGTAGCTTAGAATCCCAAATTCGAAGTTCGCCGGAGTTCTGCTCCGGCGACTTCTTCACTGTGAAATCGACTGTATCCGCCCGCCATTCGCATCCCATTTCGTCCCTCATCGCATTCTCCATCGAACGCACATCTTGGTCCAACCCAGGACCTTCGATCTTGGCGAATCGGGGCTCCACCTCCGCCGTACGCTGGAGCCTCTCCGCCTCATTCCATCTTGCTGCCAAGCTTCAAAACCCCGGGTCGAGGAGGTAGCTCTCTCACCCCCGATTCTTCCTATGCAGGTATCACGAGGAACGGAGCCCATCTGGGCTCGCATCGAACCAGGAAGAGGTTCCAGGAGGTCCCCTTCTTCACCGACCTCGTCCGAGCAACTCGGACCTCCAGGAGCCATGAGAACACCATCAGACGATGCGGGATGCTTCCAGCTACGTGCAGACTACTTCATATCTGCGGGAGAGCCCTGGAGGAGCCCATGCGTCTCGATCGAAGCTCGCCAGACGCGAGCTTCTTCCCTGTTCTTCCAGGGAGCCTCAACGCCGTTGGATCAGCAGGCCCAGCCCAGATTGAAGGACAACCGCCCGATGAAGACACGTGCCAACCGTCAGATCTGCGAGGATCGTCTAATCCATGCCCTTCATCGACGAACCGGTATCCACCGTCAGATGCTTGATGCGTGGATAAGTGGCACGTCCAGCACCGCAGGATGATGCGCCTTTAGGGGGTAAATTTCACATCTAGCCCCCCGCTTTTTGTATTTGTAGTTTAATTCCAAAAATAAGAGGTTAAGTTGTAAATAAGTTGTATAAATTGCAGAAGGACCCTTAAGGTTTTTATATTTGCGTTTTAGTCCCTCCGCGCCTCACGTGTAGCAACCACGTGAGGCGCGTGAAAATTGCACTTAAACCCCGCCGTGTTTTTGTAAGTGTAAAATGGTCCTGAAAATAAAAGTTAATGTTCATTTTTATCATAACTTTTGCATGTATGCCCCTGAGAGATATTTTAATTGCAAAAATACCCCTGCTAGGCCATTTATTTTAAAATGCTTTGTCTATTTATTTTGTGCTTCATATTTCTTCGAAAAATTTTGCAAAAATAGACTTAAGCTCCTGTTTGGTTGTTCTTGCATGCCATAATTTTAGTTTTTAATTTTATTGCATCTTTGCATTTATTAAAAATCAAAAACATGCATTTTATTTACTGTCTAGCTTATAAAATACCAAAAAAATATGAAAAGGCCTCGAAAAATTCCAAAAAAATTTGTTATGGTGTATTTTGACCCATTTCAGTGTCAGCCCAAAAATCCCTAAAAATCTCAAAAGGAAAACCTTAAAAATTGAAAAATACACTAAAACTTCAAAAAAATATATAAAATTAAAGAAAAACCAGAAAAATATGAGCGTAGTTCCTATTTATGTTATATTTTATTATCCTTATTTGAAAAATAGTGTGGAAAATTTTTGAGGTTGTTTGCTATTTTAATTTCCTAATTTTCTTACAGCCAGACCCTATTCCACTGTTTGCTCTTATTTTGCTATTTAAAAATACTAAAAATGTTTTGAAAAATGCCCAAAAATCACAAAAATAGTAAAAAATCATGAAAATCCCAAAAAAACTTCATTCCTGAATTTTTGATTATTTTTGAGTATTTTTGTAATTATTATAGTACCCCTTTATGTATATATATACTCCAAAAAAAAAGAATATATATATCTATATCTATATCTAACTACTTATATGTATTTATATATCTATTTATTACCCCTAAAATATATAAAAAATATATTATTATACTTATCTATATATATATTGTATGTATTATAAGATATATACTCACCCTCTATGGGTATACATATATTTATATATTTGTTAATATATATATATATATCTATATTACCTAGCTATACTATAAAAAAAGGGTATATAATAAATAAAAATAAAATAAATAAATAAAATAAAATACAAAAAAAATTATAAAATTCAAAACCCACAAAAATAGGCTTCACACATGGATGACTCTGTGATAGATGCACATTGTAGGCTATTGCATTTTGTATTGCTCTCTGTGGTTCGACCTCTACATGCTTGTTCCCTATACATTTTATGGTAGAGTAATAAAGATTAATTCACATTTCTTTTGAGCTTAATTGTTTTATTCTTTTATTGTGGGTTAATTGCTGATTAACACCAGTCTTATATGAGTGGTCGCCTCAGCGACAACATTTTTATATCATGGTGACCCTCGTGGAAAACAACTGTTATCAGTGGTAGGGCTCCGCCTAAACAAGGTGAACCTGTCGGTACTGGGCGGAGGGCTGGGCCAAACTGCTGCTACTGCCGGTGTCTGCCCATGACCTAAGACGGGGCTGAGAAGCTGCCTGTGCCTCCTGGAGACACATGATCTGTGTCTTTAGGTCACTCAACGTCTGTGCCATCTGATCTATTTGTGACATCCCCTGGCACTGCTTCTTCTCTATCAACTCGATCCGGTCCAGCTTCTCGCTGATGATGCCCATGTCAGCGGCTGTCGACTCTGCCTGTGCTGCTGTCGCTGATGAAGTAGAGAGATCAGCATCGGCCCGTGCTATCCTATGATAGGACACGGCCTGTTGCTGGGGCTTCTTCTATGTGTAGAAGCGAGTCTGAGACATGACAGTATAGTTCTCGGCCATCTCCTCGTAGATGGCCCAGACCTGGTCCTCATCTTTGGCGAAATATGATCCTCCATAGGATGCATTCACCAACCCCTGCAGCTCTGGCGTAAGCCCGCAGAAGAAGCTCTGAACAAGGTTCGACTTCGAGATATCATGGTGTGGGCATCTGTTGGTAAGCTCCCTGAAGTGATCCCATGCCTCGTGAAACTGCTCGTTGGGGAGCATGGAGAAGTTGCTGATCAGAGCCGTAGCTGTATTGGTTCGGCCTAGTGGATAGTACTTGTTGAGGTACTCGTTCCGGAGCTGCTCCCATGTCGTCACAAATCTCCCTAAATGCTTCAGCCAGTAGGTTGCTCTATCAACGAGGGAGAAGGGAAATGCCATCATCTTGATGGTGTCCTCGTCCACCTGGCGATCATGGACGGTACTGCAGATCATCTCGAACTCATGGAGATGAAGGTGTGGCTCCTCGGTGGCGAGTCTATGAAAATGAGGAAGAAGCTGAATCATCTGTGGCGGGAACTTGAAGTCTCCCACGATGGCGTCAGAATAATCAATCTATGGGTTAGAGTTGCACCAGGGTTGTGCAACTCTCTCATCGGGCACGCTCCTACTGTTGGATGGACTGGCTACTCTCCCTAAGGAATATCTGGTCCATTTGCCTCCACCGGGTCTGCGCTTCTCTCTATCGACTATCATCTGCTCCATCTCCCGACGCATGTCCACCATAAAACTTCCCTGGTCTCGAATCTGCCTCTACATCATCTCTAAGGAAGCTAACAGGGTGTTGTTGATCGCACCCTGGTCCAAAACATATATCTGCTCGGCTCTAGGTCCCTCGGTGCGGTCCTCACTGCTGGCCATGGTCTCTGCAAAGGCAAAAGACCCAAACTCAGGTGCCGATAAATCAACTAGCTACTGATCTCTCTGATCGGGCACCTCAGGACTGGTAGTAGAAGGGTGGTCGAGGGGGGGGGGGGGACAGGATGGAATCGAACTCGGGCTCGGAGAGCGGGTCTCAGCTCTCGCGAGCCAACCTAGATGAGCGTGCTGGAGTGCTCGAAAGCGGTGCAGCCAGAGGCTGCCTAAGGGACCTCCGACCCATCATCTCGATCTGGTGAGTAAGGCGGATGGGATCTGGAAAGCAAACAGGATCAGGCAAGCAACCCAATTCACCAACGCAACACGGAGCTGTTGACCGTAAGAGTTCGATCTTTTATCTTGTCTTTTTTATTTTGGTGATAAGACAGTCTATCAGAGCGATTAGCGAGCTGTTAGGAATCCAACGCCCCCAGGAGACTGTCCCAATCCCAAGCTAGATCTTTTCCAGTCAGTACAAGCCACGGACCATTTACTGACTACCCGATCAGCTCGTTCTGTTAAGGATATCGCGACCCGCTTTACCGGAAACCGGAGCGATCCTCACTGGAGAACGACTAGCCCAAAATCAGTAGTATGAAAGGGGATCGAATATGGCTCTAGCCTAGTGTGAGTGTCACTCTCTCGCCCAATCAAACCATCTAATGAGGGGATTGATCTCCCAATACATTTTTTTTGTGAACTGATTTTTAAGTCAAGTTTGCTTAAACAGTCCCAATAATATGGTTGCACTTTTTAGGTATTTTTCAGATAAAACAATTGCCTAACAAAATTTTCGATTCTCCTGATTTTATTAAGTCCAAGAAAACGGGGGGAGAAGACGAAAAAGCCGATGTGCGATGAAATCAATGATGCATGCTGAGTAAGAATGCGTACCTTTCCTCTAGCTCTCTACATGCAAGATGATCCGCGCATAATTGAAAGACAGAAATTAAATCTAACCTAAATGATGCAACGAGGAAAACAACATTAACAGGAATTTCTAAACGTGAAGAACATGAGCTAATGGGTCAACGTGAGGGGTCGGGGTCCAGTCTCTGATGCAGATCGGTGTCCGCCACAACGGATCCTACGAGCGCTGTATACGGCCTCTAGCGACACGTGACCCCTCGAGTAATCAGGTTAGCCTTTTTAATTAATTAATTAATTAGGTCCAATTATTCGATTTATAGGATCATGCAAGATAATTAGGCTTGGGCCCTAATCAATTACGTCACAGAGCAATAAAAATTCCTAGGCTAAGGCTAAATCCTCGAGAAACAAAATAAAAGAAAAAACCGTAAAAATTGAAAACGGGCGAAAAACCGCGGAGAGGTCCCCCAAGCACACCGGTGCCTGGCGAAACAGACCTCAGCAATCGCCACAAAGTCTGAGAGTCTGAGACTATCCCTATATTATTACAATAATAATGAACTGGCTATATAAACTAAACTAAACTAATCTACTCTCTCCTCTCTCCTGCTCGACTCTCTCGTGCTCTCCTGCGGCTCTATGCAGAAAAGAGCCGCCTCCGATTCCCGCGGTTGCATCGGCTTCCCGAAGAAAGCCGCCTCGGTCCCTAGGCCCTCGCAAGAAAATCAAACAAAAGATGCCAGACCACAGTTATTATAATAATGGAAATAAAACAAAATGCAAAAATAAAAATAAACACAAATAAAATAAAATAAAAAGAAATAAAAACAAATAAAAACAAAAAGAAAAAGAAAAAAATAAAGAAAATAAAAGAAAATAAAAGAAAAAGAAAAAGCCGCGAAAACCATGAAAGAAAGAAAAAACCGTGAAAAAGCGGCGAAACAAAAATCAAAAAAGAAAACGACTACTAAGACGTGCTCCCCGACAACGGTACCACCCTGATGACCTAAAAATCCCTTGCGATCTGGGTGAATGTATAAATCAGGGTCATTGCGACCCGAACCGTGAGGCTAAGTCAACAAGAAAACAAAGACCACTAAATAAAAGATAAATCAAACAAAGAAAACAAATAGCGGTCTCGCTATTTTATTTAACCTGGTATAGCGACCAGGGTCGAACTCAAGGAGCATGGATTGGTTAAGAGCCTACGAAGTAGCCGAGAATCAAAATAAAATAAAACAAATTATTTTTGGTGGATTTTTGGATTTTTAAATTTTTATTATTTTTAATTATAAAGAAAATCTAAAAGAAAGGGAAAAAAGCACAAACAACTATTTATTTAACACCACAAAAAGATTTAGAAAATTAAAATAAAATTGTTTATGGGTTTTATGATTTTAAGTGTTTTTGGAAATTTTATCAGATTTTTAGGATTTTTAATTGATTTTATAAGAATGAAATAAGGCAAAAACTAGAAACTAGTGTGCAGCCAGACTCTAAAGACTATTTAAAAATATAAAAATAGCCTATAAAAATCTAACAACAATTTCATGAGAAACTACAAATAAAAATCTAACTAAAGAAAAAGAAATATTATTTTTTGATTTTTTTGTGAATTTTTAATGATTTTTATGAGTTTTTTAGGGTTTTTAAATTTTATGGGTTTTCTATATCCAAATCAAACAAAAATTGCAAAGACTCAAGAATACAACAAAACAAGCTGACAATAAATTTTTTAGATTTTTTAGAGTCTTTTTGATATTTTTAGTTGATTTTTAAATTCAAACATGAACAAAATAAGAGGTTTTTGAATTTTTAAAAATAAAAAATCAAAACAAAAATGTCTCAAAAATCACTGAAATTTTTACACAGTGGTAAGAGCCACGTATACAAATTTCAGGAGATTTGGAGTCAATTTGTTATTTTATTCAACCAAGAAAACATGCACAGCACACAAGGACTATTTTGCAAATAAAACTAACTTTCAGGACCACACAATAACACGTGTAAGAACTATAGTGCTGAAAGCGCAAATATCCCAGATCCGCACGAGGGCAGCACGCGATTCACACACAAAGGGGCATAAATGTAATTCCTATTTATAAAGATATAAGCAGTAACATCAGTAAAGTTCGGGATGAAATATGCAACTAACCCACTATGTCACGTGTCGATGCACGTGTTCCCATACAAATAGGACGAAAGTGCAATCCAGACAAACAGTAGGGACTCACATTCAATATGTCCACAGTATGCTATTTATTTATTAGACTAAACTAGAACATAAAAGAAATGCAGAGGGTATGGTGCAAATTACCCAGCCAAGATGCATGCGGATCACGTGATGGGCAGGTGGCGCTCGTTGAGTGGAAGCGGATCGACGGCGCTGGCGCTGACACCAAGAGGATCTGATGGCTCTGACGAGATGGAGGACATGGGTCGTACGTGGCCGTTAGATCTGGTATCTAACGACCTGTCAGATGCAGGTGAAAGACGGCTCAGATGACGTCTGGCGAATGGACTCGATCCGATGGTGGAGAAGAGGTCTGGAAGAACTCCTCCCTGGCGAGGTTCGCCTGTGAACTGGAGGTGATCCAAGTGTCCGATGGATGATCAGAGGGAGGGGTTTGACTCGCCTCGTCCCTCCGCGTCTGGTGGCGATAGCTGATGGAGCTCCCAACGGTCTGATCTCCTAGAAGGGTGGTGCGACCTGGGACGTCTCCGACGAGATGGTTGAATGCGACCTGGGGGTTATTCGTGCGCTTATTGACCTGTAAATGAAAGCTGATGCTTGGAGGCTTGCTCCGGCAGTAGTTATTGGACAAGTAGCTAAGTGAAGCGGCACGGAATGGCAGAGGAGGGTTCCAGCGGAGGCGGCAGGAGGAACCTAGCTCGATCTTGGATCAGATAGCCAAGATCAAGATGATTAGGCTATGGAAGGAGGGTGACGATGGGACGGCATGCCAATCTATACAGACGAGAGTGGTCGATGGAGCTACGACCACTAGGGCAGAGCCGGCGGAGGAACAATGACGGAATCGGAGATAAACATAGCTAATATCGATAGAAGAGTTACCTGATGATCAGAAGCCGATCCTGAGCTCCAGGAGGGTGCGGCGAAGGAGGTCGTCGCCTGGACCGAGCTGCGGCGGGCTGGGAGGCTCTTACGTGGCAGCGCTCCGGCAACGTTCGTCGAGCGTCGGCTACAGGCACCTAATCCGGCGACCAAAGAGTGGTTCCGGTCGCTGTCACCGAGAGGAGGCTCTCTAGGGTGGATTTAGGGCTTGCGGTGCGAGCTGGAGGGCTGGGAGTCGAAGATGAAGATTTTATACTCTTCCCAGGTGACGATGAAAACCGGGCACAAGCGCGCGATCCTATGCTTCTCCGATGTCGCCTAGGGATCCGCGAGGGAGTATGATCCAAGGAGAACAGGCAGGTGAAGAAACCGGGGCGAAGCGTCTTGGACTCGCTCCAGAAAATTTGGAGGAATCGGGCAAATGGAATGGGTCTGCGAAGAAGTGGTCCAGGGGGGGAGTTGACCGGGGGTCAACGATAACCCGTGTACCAATTAGATAATTCCAGGGTCAAAAAGATTTGGAAATTCATTTAAAAATCGAATATGATTTTATTTCAAAATATTTTCAAAATAAAAAATGTTTTTTTAAACAATTTATAGTGATTTTTATTTATTTTTTTTGAAAAATAAATTATGTTATATACATTATATTATATTATATACAGGTATAAAATATCTATGTATTTTATACTTTTATTTTTAATTATTATTTTTGTATAATTACCACAATTTTATATTTTATTTATTTACAACATAAAATTGATATTATAAAATAATTTTTATTTTATTTTTATTATTTATTTACAAGGGTTAAATTAATACATGATTTATTGATATATACATGGTATATGTACATGGCAGAGAGAGAAATTATTTTCTTTTTGTTTTTATTTTATTTTTCCAATTTTTATTTCATTTTTAGAAATATATACAAATTAATAAAAACCCATTTTTGTTTTTATTTTTATGAAAAATACAATATATACACTAAGAAGGAAATATACACAATGATTATTGGCCTTATCTCTCTCTACTTGTTTTATTTGGCGATGAGGCCCATATTGGGCCCTCTCTTGGGTTTAGGTCACTCAATATTTATTCTAAATATTTCCCTCTTTATCTTAATTTCTTTTTTCTTTTATTTTTGCACAAAAACATGCTAATTATTCAATATTAACAAAAGCATTCTCTTTGGTAATTTATTATATTTACAACTATCTACCTGGTGTTTTGCAAAGATTTTTAGCTAAAATAAAAGAATAAAGAGTGATGAATGAGGATTCATCAGTACTCACCATCAATGCACAACTCAAAGAGTCTACCAGAAGTTAGAAAATAATTTGCAGTATGTTACCATAACGACTTAACAATCTTTATTACAAAATTGGAACTCTTATCCATTTCTAACTAACTTGGATACATATATTAAATTCCTTCTAACTTCAGGTACATAGAGACACTCTCTAAGTAACAAGACTCTCCCACTAGCTAAAGATAGTCCGCACGTCCAGCGACAACTATTGCAACAGTTGCATCAGATCCCATCTGGATTACTATCTCTCCATCCTCAAGCTTTCTAATTTCTTGAAACAGATGCAACACATTGCATACATCAACAGAGGCACCAGAATCAATAATCCAACTACCTTCTCATCCTATGAGAAAGCTAGTTTCAATAATAAAAAAATATTTTATACATGCTAGAGCCTTAACCTTCTCTATGGTTTTCATGTAATCTGGACAGTTTCTCTTCCAGTGCCTCAGCTTCTTGTAGTGATGATAGACATCTACTTTCTTGGATGCTAGGAGATCGGAAGTTTGAGAGGAGGAAGGGCCAACGGCTTGGCTCTTCTTCTTCTTATGGGATGGACCCTTTCGGGATCCATGCTTCCTATCACACTTTTCACTTGACTTATGCAACCATTGCACTACCAAAAGGATTGTCTTTCTTCATGATGTCCTCTGCGGACTTCAATGAAGCCATGAGCTCAGCATTAGCTAAAGAAAGTTTATTCATGTGGTATGATACCATATAATTATTGAAAGATTTGGGCCAAGATAACATAATGAAATTAGACTGCATATATGCATCCATCTGTGCCATGAGGGTCTCTAGTTCCGAGAGGTAACCAAACATTTTGGTCACGTGATCTCTAACCGATGTCCCTTCCTACATCTTACAACCGATCGTTTCTTTCATCACATTGTAACATTAAGTGCGGTTTACGTCTCCAAACATCTCCTTAAGTTTCTGTAGTATATCCTGAGCGCTTCCCATGTCAATATGTTTTTTTGAAGCACATTTGGCAAAGATACCAGAATATAGCACCGAACCAACGAGTGGTCTTCACCAAAATTTCATTAAATTTGATTTTCATATGTTAGGGTTCGCATGCTTGTTCGTGTGAGCACATAACTAATGCACTCTGCAAAGAGAACACGCTCCAAGTTTCTGAGCTAGTCTGAATAATTCGACCGGTCATCTTGTTGACCTCCAGGAGCTTACTGAAAGGGTTCATGGATTTCATATGAGATAAAAAATACACTTATTAGAATAAATATAAATAATTATGTATTTATTTTATTTTATTTCTTTGATTCAGGAATTTTAAATCAAATTTGTCTTGCCTTTTATTACCTTGAAAGTCCTTTACCTTAATCCGACTTTCAAAACAAGAAATATAGTTATCGCTATATCTCTATCGAGATATTGAATCTCCCTTCCACCTTTGTTACATCCCAATAATACGAGAACCTGCAACTCAGGTGAAGGAAGCGAGAACTCTTTCCGCCTTGCAAGTCCAACTTGCATTCCCAATTCGGTCTTTGACACCCAATCCCACACCCCCAGGGTGATGTTGACACATTGCCAATTTAACCAACCATCAACATGAATAGTACTCGCTATGTGAAATCCAATGATGCCTCAATTATATGGGGAAAACATTGGAGTCACTACGCATATGACCTTACTCTTTTGAGAAGCAAAGAGCTTCGATCCATGTGCGCTTGTATACCAGAGCTATGACTTCACATAAGCGTCTCCGGATATGCAATCCATGGCGATGAAACCCTTTGCCTTGACGAGTGACCATGGATGTCATCTTATGATCCTCCATATCTTGTTCAAATTTTAATTACTCATTTAGAATCATATTCTTATGAGTAATTCTTCCAAGGGAATTACAATCAAATTTATAAATAGTTTGTTTGTTTTAATTGGATTATTTAACTTAATCATATTAAATTAATCAACCCAATGCAACCAACAAACAAATACATTTGCTTGATATTACTATATAGCATTAGCTCTCACAAGTATGTATTATTGTAATTTTATTATTTAGGGTACATCTCATATTATCCCTCATCAAAAATGGATCTGACTAGACGCTCGAGTATATGCTGAGTGGAAGCATTTCCTTGACATGCAAGGTGCTAATTAGGTAATCAAGCCAACATAACCTGGTTTATACACCTTTACCATCCCGACTCAGAACAATAGATTGGATCAATGTACTTGCAGTTTTATTGGTTAACCTTGATATTCTTTTTCTCTGCAGTCTCTTCGCTAACTCTGATCTTCGTTAACGGGTAGAACTGTGGGGGATTGGACAAGTGGGGAGACAGGTTCTTTACTGGCCGCTAACATTTTTCTCTTTTTTTCAGGAATTCAAAAGAATGAGGCATAATAAGCAGAGAAATCCGGAAGAAGACGATTCCCTTAGACTTCCCAGGCTTGAATCTAGTCGGACCCACCGCAACTCTTCTCAGAGATCTCTTCAACCTGCGGATGTGAATGAAGCATGCGTCGCGATATATAAAGCAGCGCGGGAACGTACTAAGCAGCTTTAAATCATCCTAGCCGCTGAGCTCCTCTCTGGCTGCATCTTGGAAGAAAGTCGTCTATCCCTGGCTATATTGCTACTTTTTTCTTGTCTCCAACTCTCTTGCATTAGAAAGAAAGCCTACGGACCTCCCTCACTGACTGATTGGATTCTTTACCTATGCGCATCCATCTTTTGAAGAAAAAACCATTATATTCTCAAAAAGCCTCTGACACTCCTACTAGAATATATTGGGGCATCCCTCCTTCGCCTTGAAAGATCATCCCGGATGGTCTATACTCTTCCCTACAAGCCCTCGAAGTCGAATGTCACTGGACCTTTTTGCGGGTCTTGCAAGGTCCCTTGGGAAGTGCCAGCTGCAGAACTGGGGTTCTAGAGGGCATGTGGCGACAGCGTAGGCAAGTCAGATCGGATGTCTGCAAACAGCCTAGCATTCTCCTGATTGCTCTTCTCCATGTTCTTTTTGAGGTCTTGCATCATTTTCATTAGAGCACCGATATCATTAGAGAGTGGTTGGGTGCTCCTACGGTTGTGCACTCGACGAGGAGGGGGCCTGCGGCAAGTACAGCGGTTGCTCTTGTGCTGGTGGTTGCGGTGGTGCGGTGATGTACCGACCTTGGTGATTGACCTGTACTGGTTGTTGCGGACTTGGGGTTCACCATGATCAATTTTGATGAGTGAAAGGAAATCCCTCATACTACTCTCGACTACTATATCTATAGATGCAGAAGCGGTCGCCTTAAATAGATAACCAGCATTATACTATATAATATATACTCAGAGATTTAGGCATCTTTAAACATTTTCAAAGATATTAAATTTCTAGTCTTATCAAGCAAACAAGTTTGATTTTGCACGTAAAAGTTGTCCCACAACTATTGTGGGATAAACTAGGGTTTTCATATCATGAAATAATCATTCAATGTTGTTTCTTGTCATGTTTTTCTCTAAATAAATAATTCAGGGAAAATAATAAATTTCCATGATTTCATTGAATGATAAACACAATAAAAAAGTTAAGCCAATGATCTAAGCATCTTCCGACCCATCTCCACTAAATATGGAATATCTAGGGAGAAAGGAGTCGGAATCGCGTGAAATAAATTCGAGCGGTTTGTTGGTTTAATTCTATACTTAATTAAAGTCTTTCTAACATATTTTATGATTGGAAAATAGTAACAAAAAATTAATTTATTATAGATCTGAGTTTACATGCAAAAACGATGACACTGAAAGGAATTTTCAAATCTAAAACAAAGCTTACTGTGCACCAACTTTTGGGGACATGTCCAGACCATCAAAACACGATTTAAAGATTAAAACTTTTGGGGACATGTCCAGACCATCAAAACATGATTTAAGATCCCAAAAATTTATTTAAACATGGCACAAACAGTAGCTTTCAAAATTTTTTACGAAAAATGATTCAAAAAATGCATCTTATGTGAAATAAACAAGTCTCGCGCATCTTATATCCAAAGCCTTTTTTCCCTAGGTTTTTAGTCATATCCGAGACCTTAAAATAACTCTGATACCACTTTAAAGGGTAGATGATTAGCCTCACACATCACGAAAAGCGTGGAGATCAGATCAAATCCGAT
The DNA here is from genome assembly GCA_037367405.1 of Ottelia alismoides. Taxonomy (NCBI): domain Eukaryota; kingdom Viridiplantae; phylum Streptophyta; class Magnoliopsida; order Alismatales; family Hydrocharitaceae; genus Ottelia; species Ottelia alismoides. The sequence goes on along the minus strand of JAZKJV010011766.1, from coordinate 186,323 downwards.
CTAGGTCAACTAGTCATATTAGTTGGTATGGCATAGAAATAACAAAAAAAAGGTAAAATATGAAACCACGTGGCATGGAAACCTTTTCCATATCAACTCATCAAGATCACACGAGTTTTAGTCTTACCTCTTGAAGCATAATTGTGATCGCAATTGAATCTAAAAGAAGAGTCCTCCTGACTCAAGTCTGATCCGACACGAGTGCAATTGTAGGCGCGTTAATGATACATGTGCTCCTCGTATTCCAAAGCAATAATCCAAGCATCGAACCTTCTAATTACGTCACATGAAATACATCGTCTTATTCATGAGCATGAGGCACTGAAGAAGATGTGGTTCCTCAAGTGATTTGTCTAGCAGCACAACAGTAGCACAATAAGAATCACAATCTCCAACAACCTCGGGCGGGGGTGGCCTAGGGTTGTAGAGAAGAAGAGGTTGGACATGTATAGGGATACTGAGAGAGAGAGAGAGAGTTTCATCTATGCAACATTTGCATATGATTTATGTGTATCATGGAGGTCTAGGGTATTCCTCCTTTTATAAGCTTTTGGAAGTACATAGATCCCAATCCATGTGCTCTTAAGATCAACGGTTTAGATTCATTTACGTTTCTTAAAAAAATAAAAATAAAAATAAAAGAATAATTTTGAACAATAATATCCAAAATTATCTCTTTCAATTAATTCAGACATCAATTAATTTAAATATTTAAAAAATGAAAGAACCATTCCATTTTCTATTTTAAGGTGGACGTCCACCATGGTGACACATCACCATGGACGTCCACCTTATAAAGGGAACGAGTCGACCTTTATTTTTTATTTAATTATTAATTTGAATATTTGAAACCATATTTATGATAATTACAATAAAACCATTGACAAATAAGAATTAATTACTTCCATCCTATATTTAATGTAAATCATATTTACATTAAATTATGTAATGTGAATCTAATTCACATTAACATATAAACTATGAATCTCATTCATAATTTTCTCTCTCCACGATATTGTGGATCATACCCCATTATCCATAATTATTGTGGATAGTGTTATCCATATTAATCATATCTATGATAATTAAATCCAATTTAATTATCCTGGATATCTCTATCCACATTTTAATTATGATAATTAAATCCCATTTAATTATCTAATTTCCAAATGCTTAGATATTAATGTTCATGGAACAATTCTTGAACTCTTTCAAGAACTGTGTGCCTTCTCCTCAGATACATGGAGATAAGGTCAGGACGATTGTATCGTCCGTGTATAATGACTTGAATAGTGAGATCTAATCACATATACAGATATAGAAGACCTCTTAGAGGTGTCTTAAATAAGACAGACATGATATCCCATATTCTCATTGCATCCAAATCACATTTAGATTAATGTCCAACAATTGGATCATGATTGGATATATAGTCCACCGAGAGGAGCCACTAAAATCCATACATGTTTCATCACTCCCTCGGAATGGAAGCGTCATGGTATACAATCGTTTAAGATCACATCATCTTCGAGTACTCCTAACACCCGTACATCATGCATACTGGAAGACCATGCTTAAATCCAAAGTTTTTTGATCTCGTTTTGGACAGTCTCCTTTAGGATTTTATAATTAAGTTTCTCATTCAATCATTGGGAGTTGATATCGATCACATGCTTTTCAAAAGCATATATCATACCTACGAATCCCATCTTGCTTCCAAAGTTAGAAAACCATCGATGGAATTTGGTTGGTAATGAATCCTCATTCATCACTCTTTATTCTTTTATTTTAGCTAATTATCTTAGCAAATCATCATGTAAATAGTTGTAAATACAATAACTTAGCAATAAACATGCATGTGTTTATATTCCATAATTAGCATGTATTTGTGCAAAAAAAGAATAAAGAATAAAAGAAAAAGAAGGAAGTATTTAGAATAAATACTGAGTGACCCAAACCCAAGAGAGGGCCAAGTATTGGCCTGATCGCCAAATAAAATAGGTAGAGAGAGATAGAGCCACTTCACATTGTATGTATGTATCATATGTGTATATAATTTATTTTTACAAAAATAAATATAAAGAGGTGTTTTAACTTCCTTGTATATATTTCTAAAAATACAATAAAAATCAGAAAAATTAAATAAAAATAGAATGAAATTCTCTCACTCATTTGTATATAATACATGTATATGTGTATCCTTCCTTATTTATTTTATACTTGTAAATAAAAAATAAAAATAAAATAAAAATTATTTTATACTCCAAAAATTATGTTGTAAATAAATAAAATATAAAATTGGGGTATTTTTGTAAAAATAAAATAATAAAATAATTATACAAAATTCATAGGTATTTTATACATGTATATAATACAATATACTGTATATACCATAATTATTTTTCATAAAATAAAAAAATCACAGAAAAATAGTTTGAAAAATAACAAATATTTTTCATTTTATACACTTTTTAATTTAAAATCATTTGCTATTTTTAATTGAATTTATAAATATTTTTGTATATCCTTTTTTCTGATTGGTCCACAGAGGAACGTTGACTCGGGTCAACCCCTCTTCCAGGGCTTGACCTGACCTGACTGTTCCACCAGACCCATTTCTCCCATTTACCTTGGCCGGATCGTGCGTCCCCTTGCTCCGAATTTCTGCCCGCATCTCCCCCGTGGATATGTGATCCTCGCGGATCCCTAAGGAGGTGCAGATCATCCTCAGTTTGTGCACTTCGACCCGATCTATCCCGCCACCTGGGACTGCTTTAAATATCTTCATCAGCCTCCCTAGGTCTCCAGCTCACGCCACACCCCTTCTTGATACCCTAGACTCCTTCCTCATGGTGACAAGCGTCGGAGGACGCCTTCGATGGTCGGATTGGTGTCGTGTAGCCGCAGCTCACTTGTCGTGGCCGGAGAATCGCCGCGAGAAGCCTCCTTTACCTGAAGCAACGTGGTCGAGGCCACAACCCTGCCGTCCACTTCCCCTGGATCTAAGGATCAAGTTCAGACCTTCAGGTATCTTCTTCGTCCCTCCTAGTTCCACCATTTATCCATTTCTTCCATTTATCACTACCGTAGCTCCGCCAGCTCCGACCAGATGGTCGGAGCTCTGTTACCCTCATTCATCCGCTCAGATCGACTCACACGCTCACCCCCATCTCCTTACGCACCTAGATCACCCTGACCTTCGATCATCGTGTCAAGATTAGGAGATAGGTCTCCTCTACCATCTTCATCGGAGACCCGCACCCATCCGCCATCGCTTCTTTGACTTTTAAACTTAATAAACCCGACCGGAGAGTTGCTCCGAGTCATAACTTTCATTTGCAGGCCTTGACGCGTGCGTAGACCCTCCAGATTGCCTTCGCCCATCCTTGCCGCAGTTTCTCTAGGTCCCTTGCGCCGCCTCGTCGATCCGACCGTTGGACCTCCCATCAGAACCAGCCATCTGACGCGGAACCAGCCCACGAGTCCACCGGTCTTGCCTGATCCTTCATCGGAGCCACGTACCACCTCCTGTGCTTTGGCGAAGTTCGCCCAGGCACAATTCTTCTAGGCACCCTCTCCGCTGTCGGATCGTCGCCATCTCCCATATTCCATCCCAGCCATTCATCCACTGGAGGTGTCAGACCGTTAGATGTCAGATCTAACGGTCCTGTACTAGCCACGTCCCTGACCATCTGACAACCATCAGATCTGACATCTGACGCATCCAGAGCTGGACGGTCGTGCTTCATCAGCGACCGCCACGTGTCCTCTCACGTGCTTGTCACGAGATCCATAGGTATATTGCATCTTCTACCCTGTATTTATTTTAGTTTCTATTTTAGTCTGTAAAAAAAATCATAGTTGAACCATTTTTGCATTCCAGTACCTGTAGTTTCTCATATTTGCAGTTTAGTCCTGCCTGTGTGGAACCACGTGCTTCGTCACATGTTTAGTTGGGTTATTTGCACTGTTTATCCCGAATTTCTCTTCTGTTATTAATTGAGTAGTTACTTTTCAGATTTGCAATTATACCCCTGTGAACGTTGATTTGTGACATGTGTGATTTTTAATGGAGAAATTACAGATTGGACCCTAGATTTTTATTGCGTATTATTATTTAGTCCTAGAACTTAATTAATTTGCATTTTGGTCCATGTAATCTGTGTGCTTTGTTTTTAATTAAATAAATAGCAAAATTGCTCCAAAAATCCTGAGATTTTGACACGTAGCTCTTGCTACTGTTTAGGAATTTTGGTGATTTTTGTGGTTTGTTTTGATTTATTTGTTATTTCCTAAGATTTAAAAACCTTAAAAAGTGTCTCTGGTTATTTTGGAAAATCAACTAAAAATATTAAAATACCTTGGAAATTTCTAAAAAAAATCATGATTACTTATTTTGTGTTGTCTTATTTTCTATGCAATTTTGGCTTCATTCCCATTTATAAAACTCCTAAAAATTAAAAAGAGTGAAAACCTTATAAAAATCATTAAAAATTCATAAAAAACAAAAAAATGTGTTTTCTTTTCTTGTAGGTAGCTTTTATTTTATAGTTTCGCGTAAAATTACCGCTAAGATTTTATAGGCATTTTAAATAATTTTAATTTACTTTTATATCCAGGCTGCACATTGCTTACTATTTTTGGCCTTCTTTTAATTTTAGAAAATTAATTAAAATCAGAAAACCCCATAAAATTCACAAAAACATTTGAATATTTTAAAAACCTAAAAATATTTTTTTGAATTTTTGAGTTATTCTGGCCCTTTAAATAATTGCTCGAATGTGAATTTTGGCCTTTTTTCTTTATTCCTTTCCTTATCATAATTTTTTTTTGAAAAAAATAAAAATAACCAAATCCTTTTGTTTTCTTGGTTACCTAACTACTTCGTAGACTAGTCATTCCATGCTCCTTGTGATCGCCCCTGGTATCTATACTTGGTAAAATAAACTAGCATGACCGCTTGCCTCATTTTGATTGTCTGATTTATTTCGTTGGTGGTCTGATTCTTCTTGATTGAGCCACGCTTCGTCGATTGGGGTCGCAACGACCTTGATATGATATTCTGAGACTTAACCGTGATAGGTTGAGCGCTCATCAGAATGGAGCCGTTGTCGGGGAGCACGGCTTAGTAGTTAGTTTTCCTTTTTCGGTTTTATTTCTATTTTTCTTCTTTTTATTTTTATTTTTCTTTATCTGTTTTCTTTTATTTTTGTTTTTGTTTCTATTTCCTTTTCTTTGTTTTTGTTTTCATTTATTTTACTTTACTTTACTTTATTTTGTTTTTAAATAACTGTGATCTGACCGTAGTTTCTGTTTTGTCTTTCTGGCGAGGCCCGACGAGCGAGGGCGGCTATCTTAGGAGCACTGAGGCACCCGAGTGATGCGGAGGCGGCTCATTTCTGCATCGATCCACATGAGAGCGTATGAGAGGAGGAGCAGGACCCGTGGAGGAGTTTTAGTCTTAGTTTAGTTTTTATTTCCATTGCCATTATTATTGTAATAATACAGGACTTGGACTTAGACTTGGCACACTATCGGGGTCTGTTTCGCCGAGCACCGGTGTGCTCGGGGGACCTCACTGCAGATTTTACACCGGTTTTGTTTTATTCATATTTTCTTTTATTTTTGATTCTCGAATTTTTGGCCCTTAGACTTAGGATTTTTGCTCGACTGTGACGTAATTAATTAAGGCCCCAACCATAATTGCTTGCCTGTACCTATAGATCGATAAGTGGACCTGATTAATTAAATCACAAAAGAAAAAGCTAACTCGATAACCTGAGGGAGCATGTGCCGCTAGAGGCTGCATACAGCGTTGGCAAGATCCGTTGTGACGGACACCGATCGGCATCAGAGACCGAACCCCGTCCCCTCTTGTTGACCCGTTAGATATCGTTCTTTTCGAGTAGAAATTTTCTGTCTAAGGCCGATTTCTTCTTGCATCATATAGGTAGTTTTCCTGTCTTTACTTTTATGCGCGGATCACCCTGCATGTATAGAGCTGGCGTCATGTACACATTTCTGACTTTGCATGCATCATAGTGTTTGTCCGTGCATCGGCTTTTTCGACTTCTCCCCCGGTTTTTGGACTTCAAATAACCAGGAGAATCGAAAAATTCGTTAGGTGTTGTTTGCTTGAAAAATAACTAAAAAAAACTATAAAATTGGGACTGCTAAACACACTTGACCCTAAAAGACACCTCACTGATAAAAAAATGTTTTGGGAGAGAAATTCCCTCATTGTCTGGTTTGGATGAGCGAGAGATTGACCCACACACTAGGCTAGAGCCATATCTGACCTCTCTTCAGACTATTGATTTCAGGTTAGTCATTCTCCAGTGAGGATCGCTCCAGTTTCTAGTAAAGAGGGTCGCGATATCCTTAACAGAGCGAGTTGATCGGGTAGCCGGTAAACGGTCCGCAACTTGTACTGGCTGGGAAAGATCTAACCTTGGGATCGGACAGTCTCCTGAGAGCGTTGAATTCCCAACAACTCACTTAATCGTTCGGATAGTCTGCTTTCTCACCTAGTAAAATCGACAAGATAAAAGACCGAACCTTTACGGTCATCAGCTCTGCGTGAGTAGGTGAATTGGGGGTTTACTTTCCCTGATCTTGTGTGTTTTCCAGATCTCATCCGCCTTTACTCGCTACATCACGATGATGGGTAAGAGGTCCCTTAGGCAACCTTTGGTTGCACCGCTTTTGAGCACTTTGGTCCACTCATCTAGGTTGTTTCACGAGAGCCCAGACCCGCTCTCCGAACCTGAGTTTGACTCCACCCTATTCCCCCTCGACCGCCCTTCTGCTGGTCCTGAGGTGCCCGAGCAGAGACAACAACAGGCGTTTGACCATTTGACGGTACCTGAATTTGGATCTTTTGCCTTTGCAGAGACCATGGACAGCAACGAGGAGCACACTGATGGACCTGGCCAGACCCAAAGCTATGTACTTGATCAGGGTGCCATCAACAACACCCTGTTAGCTTCCCTGGAGACCATGCAGCGTCAGATCAGAGACGAAGGGGCTTTCATGGCTGATATGCGCCGAGAGATGGAGCAGATGCAAGTGGACAGAGAGCAACACAACTGATGGAGGAGGATGCATTCCTGAGGGAGGAGAGCCAGATGAGCTAGTGCAGCCAGCAGCACCCACACACCCAATGAGAGAGTTGCACAACCCTGGTGCAACTCTGACCCAGAGATGGATTCAGCTGCCAGCCATACTGGGAGGTTTCAAGCTCCCACCTCAGACCATTCAGCTACTGCCCAGATTCCATGGGCTTGCCACCGAGGAGCCGCACCTCCATCTCCAAGAGTTCGAGATGATCTGCAGCACGGTCCACGATCGCCTCATGGACGAGGAAACCATTAAGATGATGGCATTTCCGTTTTCCCTCGTTGACAAAGCAGCCTATTCGCTGAAGCACCTAGGGAAATACGTCACATCATGGGAACAACTCTAGAACGAGTACTTGAATAAGTACTACCCACTCGACTGAACAAATGCAGCGCGATCCCTCATCAACAACTTCTCCATGCTTCCCAATGAGCAATTCCATGGGATAGATTCAGAGAGCTCATTGTCCGGTGTCCTCATCATGACATATCCAAGCCCAACCTTGTTCAGAGTTTCTTCTGCGGGGGTTACACTGGAGTTGCAGGGGCTAGTAAACGCATCCTGTGGGGGTTCCTATTTTGCCAAGGATGAGGAGATGGCAGAGAACTATACATTCATGTCCCAGACCCGCCTCTACACACAGGGGAAGCCCACACCACATGTCGTGTCCTATCAGAGGATAGCACGTGTTGATGCAGGTTCTTCCACATCGTCAGCAGCCGCATCACATGCAGAGTCGTCGGCCGTTGATATGGGTATTATCAGCGAGAAGCTGGACCGCATCGAGATCATAGAGAAGAAGCAGTTCCAGGACATGTCTCAGATAGATCAGATGGCACAGACGTTGAGTGACCTGAAGACCCAGATCATGTGTCTCCAGGAGGCACAGACGGCTTCTCAGCCCCGTCTCAGGTCACGGGCTGACCCCAGCAACAACAGCTCGACCCAGCCCTATGCCCACTACCAATAGGTGCATCACATTCAGGCGGAGCCATTCCAGCAATAGCAACATCAGTATGTCCAGCTACCACCGTCTCCGAACAGTTAGATGGTGGTCTACCAGCCGGATTAGCCCCTGGCAGTCCTTCCCCCACCCACTTACTAGCAGGAGCCATTGATGGAAGTCAACGGGATTTGGTATGACCGGCCTCAGCCTGGGATCCGCCGAGACCATCCTGGATTTCGTTGGTCGACCGAAGGTTATTCATCCCAGTAGTAGCCTCCAGTTCAGGGTGGTCAGTACAACCAGTAGCACCATCAGCCCCAGTTCCCACAACCACAACCACACTACCAACATGGTCCTTGTCCCTATCAGTAGGGACGACCGTGGAGGAAGCAACAACAACCTCAACAGTTTCATCACAAGTATCCCTCTCATCCTTCCCAGCAGCAACAACCTCATTTCCAGAGAGGCCACCCATCCGGCTCTCATGGGACAACCTATGAGAACCCAACACTTGATGATTTAGCCCGCTTTATCTCCGATTAGCAGGCCACTTTCAGGTGGGAGATGGACGAGTTTCATCAGGAGATGAGGGAGATCGTGAAGGGCAAAGCCTCCATACCCGCTCAGATCGAGCCAAATCCGAACAACCTGAAGAGGAAGTCTTAGCAGGTCGAGTTTACAGAAGTTACCACTCCTAGTGACTCACTTGGTGGTATTACAACATATACTTTTGATGCTGACTTTGTTACACTTAGGAGTGGTAGGATGCCAGCCGGCGGCACCTCGTCTGAGCGATGACACCATGCTGACTCTGGAGCATCAGACGAGGAGGAGAGCGGTGCTAATGCCGCTCATGATCATGTTGATGACGATGGTACTGATGCCACCAAGGATGTAGATCCAGCTGACGGTACTGAGGCCGTCAATTCACCAGATGCAGGAGGTGGTGCTGATGCCACCAGAGATGATGATGCTGAGCCAGAGTGCGATGCTGATGCCGCAAGTCTAGATGTCACGGGTGGTACTGAGGCCACCCATTCTATTCCTGTTGCATTTCCTTCTGTCACTGTATCTCAGGACTATTCCAAAAAAATTAATAAAGGAAAGGGTTCTTTATTTGTGAGTCCAATCTGTGATGCCTGGAGATATGTGTATAGATTCTGTTTCATCTCATCAGCAGGGATCCATTCCTAGCCCTCCATCTGAGGAGGGCCCAACCATCCCCTTCCCTCAAGCACTCCACTTGGATAAGGGGAATAAAAAAGAAAACCCAAATAATCCCATCAGTTAGTGTTTAGCCAGTAGATGATAGACATATTTTAGATTCAACTGACTCTACAGGAGGCCCTGGAGCACATCCCTCTCTTCCAGAGGAACATGAGAGCGATGACTACCATTTGCAGGAAGAGGAGGAACCATCATTCAGAGATCCATGTGCTCACTCGTGCCACCTGCTTTGCCATCCAGAACCGTCTGCTAGACAGGAGGCCAGATGCAGGAGCTCCCTATGTCAGATATCACATACATGAGTAGAGGTTCGATCAGACTCTATTAGATAACAGATCTTCTATCAACCTACATCCGACAGCCTTACTCGACCGATTCGAGTTTTGCCCTCTTCGACAGAGCAAGGACAGTCCTTCAGTTTGCTGATAGATCTGTCAAGAGGCCAAAGGGGTTGTTGAAGGACGTGGTCGTCACAATTCAGGGCCTGAAATTCCCTGTGGACTTCGTTGTGTTGGACTTGGAGATCCCTGAGTCTGTGACTGATACCCCCATCATCCTAGGACGCCTGTTTTTGGCCACAACCAAGGCAGTATCCGATCATGATAACAGGAAGGTATACTTTCGCATAGAGGGCGAGAGTATACAAATAGAGATGATTGATGAGACCAGAGCGCGAGACTCAGCCTACTCGGAGCAGCTTAACGATTCAGAGTAGATGACAAAGGCAGAGCGAGACATCCACCAGGAGTACGATTTTGTGATGATAGATGATGAAGCCGCTTGGTCAGGCCCCGTTTCACGAGCCATCCTCGCACACTCAGATTCCACAGATTTCCAGATTCCAGCAGAGGAGAGCTTGGAGAGCACACTCTTGGCTGAGGACACATTTGAGGCTACAGACCACATTCAGGAGAGCGAGGCAATTGATATTTCTTTTGATTTAGATTCAGATCCCTCCGAGTCAGACATTGATTGGGCAGAGTTTGATGAGTTGATTCCATGTATGATTCCTATAGAGCCAGCAGCTAGGGTGGAGACTGACCTGATACATAGTATAAATACACCAACAGAGCAGTCTTCACCCGATTGTCATGATCAACGAGAGTTCTCCCATGCACATTTGGTTGCTTTCACTCAAACTTTTCAGAGGCTAGATTTGCCAGCTCTCAGTTGCCCAGAGCTGAAGCCCTTGCCGCAATCGCTGAAGTATATATTCCTTACGGGCGAGCATGAGATGCACCCAGTCATTATCTCAGCAGATTTGACTGGAGAGCAAGAATCTCGCTTGATGGAGGTTCTTGAAAGGAACCGCAAAGCGATAGGATGTAGTGTAGCTGATCTCCAGGGGATAAGTCTAGCCCTGTGCTCCCATCATATCTATCTCGAAGAGGATGCCAAGCCATCGCGTGAGTTCCAGCGGCGTATGAACCTGAATCTTCAAGAGGTTGTCATGAAGGAAATCTCAAAATGGTGGAGCGCCGATTTTATCTACCCCATCTCCGACTCCAAGTGGGTTAGTCCATTACATGTGGTGCCCAAGAAGACGGGCATCACTACAGTTGTGAGTGAGTCTGGAGAGGAGATCGCTACCTAGGTACCCACTTCTTGGAGGGTCTGTGTGGACTACAGACGATTGAACCAAGCCACCAAGAAGGATCATTTCCTGCTGCCTTTTATTAATCATATTATAGAGAGGTTAGCTGGGAAGAGTCACTACTGCTTTCTTGATGGGTTCTCCGGTTACAACCAGGTGGCCATTGCGCCCGAAGACCAGGACAAGACTACATTCACCTGTCCCTTTGGGACATATGCTTTCAGACGGATGCCCTTTGGTCTATGTAATGCTCCGGCGACATTCCAAAGGTGCATGTTGTCCATCTTTTCAGACATGGTGGGCGAGTGCTTCGAGGTCTTCATGGACAACTTTTCGGTCTATGGCGATGGGTTTGATGCTTATCTTGACTGCCTAGACCGTGTCCTTTAGCGATACATCGAGGTCCATCTTGTATTATCCTGGGAGAAGAGTCACTTTATGGTGACTCAAGGGACGGCGCTTGGCCATATCATCTCCAACAGGGACATGGAGGTTGATCCGGCCAAGGTGGATATCATTAGGAAACTCAATCCACCATCCAACTTGCGACGGTTACGATCTTTTCTGGGGCATGTCGGTTTCTACTCGACGATTCATTCATGATTTCAGTAGAATTACCCGACCGTTGACTGATTTTCTTACCAAAGACACCGATTTCATTGTGGATGATAAGTGTCTTGCATCATTTAAGACTCTCAAGAGTCTAGTTGTTGAGGCTCATGTCCTTCAGCTGCCTGATTGGTCTCTCCCATTCGAGATCATGACGGATGCCTCCGATTTTGCCGTAGGGGCCGTGCTGGGACGGAGGAGAGATGGAGTGCCATTTGCCATTCACTACGCTAGCCGTACATAGGATGCCGCGTACCGGAACTATACCGTCATTGAGAAGGAGATGCTAGCCATAATCTTTGCCCTGGATAAGTTCAGATCTTACATCATTGGATCGAAGGTGACTATCTTTACAGATCACACCGCCATCAGGTGCCTCATGGCAAAGAAGGATTCCAAAGCGAGACTTACTAGATGGATCCTTCTACTCCAAGAGTTTGATATTGAGAATAAGGATAAGCCTGGAGTTAAGAATGTGGTGGCAGATCATCTCTCCCGATTAGAGCATCTTGAGGAATCTGAGCAGACTGATCCTATTTCTGAGACCTTCGCAGATGAGGCGATCCTTGATATCTCCTTACTCCTGTGGTACGCCGACATTGTGAACTATCTTGTTGCCAAGAAAGTTCCACAAGGTTATCCCAGACAGCGAATTGAGACCTTCCTCACGAAGGTCAAGTTCTACCATTGGGAGGATTCCATCCTTTATCACGAAGGAGGGGATAGTGTCCGACGACGGTGCATTCCTCAAGAGGAGCACCGTAGCGTCTTCACATAGTGCCACAAGCTTGAGGCAGGAGAACATCACTCTGGGAGGAGAACGACACAGAAAGTGCTCCAATCTGGCCTATGGTGGCCTACCCTCTTCAAGGATTCTTATGAATTCGTGAAGAGGTGTACTGACTGTCAGAGGATGGGCATTTGTGGATAGCATGATATGATGCTGATGCAGCCCCTTCACTTATGTGAGGTTTTTGACGCATGAGGCATCGATTTCATGGGTCCATTCCCTAAGAGTCAGGGATTTGAGTACATTCTGTTGGTCGTTGATTATGTTAGTCGTTGGAGGCCATCCCCGCCCGAACCACAGATGCTAGGACTGTATGCAGATTTTTGAGGAAGAATATCATTTCCCGGTTCGGGGTGCCTAGAGTGTTGATATCTGACGGGGGGTCTCATTTTGTCAAACTTGCTAGCGAGTTCAGCATTGACCATTGAGTAGCCATTCCATATCATCCTCAAACCAATGGTCTTGCTGAAGTGTCGAACAAGGAGATCAGGACGATATTGCATAAGGTAGTCCGCCCTGACCGAAAGGATTGGTCACAACTTTTGGACTCGATCTTCTAGGCATATTGGACTTCCTTCAAGACTCCATTAGGTACATCTCCCTTTCGCCTCGTTTATGGCAAGCCCTACCATTTACCTGTTGAGATTAGGCATAAGTCACTTTGGGACGTCACAGACATATTATTAGATCCGGTGAGTGTAGGAGATCAGAGGAGGGCAGAATTGGTAGCCCTGGAGGAGCTGAGAGATGCAACCTTTTTGAGAAGCCTATAATACAAGGAGAGAGTGAAGGAGTGGCATGATTCTCATATCAACCACAAGAAATTTGAGCCAGATCAGAGAGTATGGTTGTTCGATGCTAGGCTTAGGTTATTTACAGGGAAGTTGCAGAGCGAGTGGAAGGGACCATACATGAACCGAAAGGTACATGACAATGGAATCATTGACATATCTGAAATGTCTTCTGATTCTACCTTTCGTGTTAATGGGAAGCGACTCAAACCATATCTAGATCACGAGCCACTGGTCGGTTGCATCACCCCTATTCATTTTACGTGAGATGTGGTCTTTGACTCACATCTATTGCATCTGACGCCTGATTATCACTGTCTTCTGCCTTGTATAGATCCAGATGTCCATATCATACCATTCTTCAGTCCAACACCCCATTCGCATCTTATGATTATGCTATACTTAGGGTGTACTTTACCCTAAGTATGGGGGGGGGGCGTATTAGACTCGATTTCTCTTTTGATTCTTTTTACCTCTGTTTTGCTGCCTATACTTAGGGATATTTTACCCTAAGTATAGGGGAGGTAGACCCTGTACGTTCTTCCACTAGGATTTCCCTTTATGTACAGTCTGTTATAGTTAGGATTACTTGATCCTACATATAGGGGGAAACACCGAGATTCTTTTTCATTTCTATTCTTTGATTCATCGTTGCAGCATAGCATTCCTTTTCACATCCCTATACTAAGCAGGAGTTATGTCTTCGTCATCGCTCTTGATCCACTCTGAGGACATCGTTCGAGCTAAGTATAGGGGGGTGTCGTATATATTTCATATATACTTTATCCATAATTTGTACTTTGTGTGAGTGTGTTAATTAATAAAATAGCTAAAATCCTCTATCTAAAAACCATAAAAATTTAAAATTTTTCTTGTACATGAAATTCTTTCTTGCACATACATAGCTATTTATAAAAAGTATTTTTGTACAAATGTTTGTAAAGATATTTTGTGTAAAGAGTTTGTAGATATTTTGATATCAAAATTATGTATATAGTACAAATTTTTTGTAAAATATTTGAAAAACAAAAAGCTTGCAAAAACCCTTGTGTAAATGTGTATAAATAGTTTGCAAAACTTCTGAATTCATGCATTCATTCATTCAAACATTTTTAAAAATTTTTGCACATTTACAAAAATTTTCATAAAAAAGATTTTTGTATATATTTGTATAGTTTTTCTGAATCATAGTTGACATTTAAACTAGCCTAAAATTAAATTGAAAAATGGAGCTTGGTTAAGACCTTAATCCACCTAATTCTAAGAGGAACCTTATAGGGCTTAGGGTTAAGACTTTTCAGGTGCATTTGGGACTTAATTCTTTGAGTCCACTAGGCTATGATCATATGTCATCTTGATGAGCCTATGTAGAACACTTAACAACACACACATGACTCTTACAGACAATGGCTTTACTTGTACCAACATTTTACACATAGCTCTCTACGGATGAGGTGATGAGGAGGCAATCTTCTTTGGCTTGGGGTAGCACATGAGGGCAATACTTCTAGGTGGAACCTCTCATCTTCTTTTAGTGAAGGAAGTGCGTCTCAACTTGGTCTGGTGGCATTGAGGCCTAAAGACATGAGTTGTGGGTTGCAATAATGCTTAAAAAGAGGGATAGTCGACTGGCTCAAGAGGAAAAACTCCTTATGTATATATGCTGCACCATGTAGATATGTTGTAGATATGCACATCAAAAAATGTGCAAAAGAAAGAAAAACTCCAAAAAAAAGTGGTGGATCTGAGAGAAAATGAAATGCCCACCGGAGTGTACATAGCCAAATAAAGCAAAGCTTATGTTACCCATTCCCATCTCATGAAGCATGCAACAGGGAGACTTAGCTACACTGGTTGGGCTCCCTAGGATACATGGCTACACTGGTCAAGGTCCATTCTCTTCTTCCTCCTCTTCTTGAGCCGGTTGCACTTGAACTAAGAAGGGAATACCCGCTCCTCAAGGAAAGAGCTTCCAGACTAGGGCATTAGAGTTACCTTGTTGAGGGGGGCTGTTACTTTGCCATTTCTGAGGAGGGGAACTACATATCACTTACACAGTACAAGAAAAGATTCATCGTCATTAGAGTTTGTGTATGTAGACTTGTTCTGATCTGGATTGTTGAGGAGTCTTGACCATAGATTGGTGGAACTTAGAGACTGTTGAGTTTAAAACCTAAGTCCAAATAAGGTTCTGACAAACTAATAATCCAAAGGCCTGACTGAGCTCCATACTTCAATTTAATGAAGGCAAGTTTAATAATCAACCTCGATTCTCCTTCTTTTTCTTTTCCTTTTCTTTTCACTTCTTTTTCAAATAAGTGTTTGCTAAGGGACTAGCAAAAGTAAAGTATAGGGGGGTGATGAATCCTCATTCATCATTCTTTATTCTTTTATTTTAGCTAATTATCTTGGCAAAGCATCATGTAAATAGTTGTAAATACAATAACTTAGCAATAAGCATGCATGTGTTAATATTCCATAATTAGCATGTATTTGTGCAAAAATAAAAGAATAAAGAATAAAAGAAAAAGAAAGAAGTATTTAGAATAAATACTGAGTGACTCAAACCTAAGAGAGGGCCAAGTATTGTCCTGATCGCCAAATAAAATAGGTAGAGAGAGATAGGGCCACTTCACAATGTATATATGTATCATATGTGTATATAATTTATTTTTACAAAAATAAATATAAAGAGGTGTTTTAACTTCCTTGTATATATTTCTGAAAATATAATAAAAATCAGAAAAAATAAATAAAAATAGAATAAAATTCTCTCTCTCACTTGTATATAATATATGTATATGTGTATCCTTCCCTATTTATTTTATACTTGTAAATAAATAATAAAATAAAATAAAAATTATTTTATACTCCAAAAATTATGTTGTAAATAAATAAAATATAAAATTGGGGTATTTTTGTAAAAATAAAATAATAAAAATAATTATACAAAAGTCATAGGTATTTTTTACATGTATATAATACAATATACTGTATATACCATAATTATTTTTCATAAAAATAAATAAATCACAGAAAAATAGTTTGAAAAATAACAAATATTTTTCATTTTATACACTTTTTAATTTAAAATCATTTGCTATTTTTAATTGAATTTATAAATATTTTTATATATCCTTTATTCTGATAGGTCCACGGAGGAACGTTGACTCGGGTCAACCCCCTCTTCCAAGGCTTGACTTGACGCGACTGTTCCACCGGACCCATTTCTCCCATTTACCTTGGCCGGATAGTGCGTCCCCTTGCTCCGAATTTCTGCCCGCATCTCCCCCGTGGATCTGTGATCCTCGCGGATCATCCTCGGTTCGCGCGCTTCAACCCGATCTATCCATCCACATGGGACTGCTTTAAATATCTTCATCCGCATCCCTAGGTCTCCAGCTCACGCCGCACCCCTTCTTGATACCATAGACTCCTTTCTCGTGGTGACAGCCGTCGGAGGATGCCTTCGATGGTCGGATTGGTGTCGTGTAGCCGCAGCTCACTTGTCGTGGTCGGAGAACCGACACGAGAAGCCTCCTTCGCTTGACGCAGCGTGGTCGAGGTCACAACCCCGCTGTCCACTTCCCCTGGAGCTAACGATCGAGTTCAAACCTTCAGGTACCTTCTTCGTCCCTCCTAGCTCCGTCATTTATCCATTTCTTCCATTTATCACCGTCGTAGCTCCGCCAGCTCCGAGACGGTCGGAGCTCCGTTACCCTCACTCATCCACTCAGATAGACTCACATGCTCACCCCCCATCTCCTTACGCACCATGATCACCCTATCCTTCGATCATTGCGTTGAGATTAGGAGATAGGTCTCCTCTACCATCTTCGTCGGAGACCCGCACCCATCCGCCACCGCTTCGTTGCCTTTTAAACTTAATAAACCCGACCGGAGAGTAACTCCAAGTAAGAGATTTCATTTGCAGGCCTTGACTCGCGTGCAAACCCTCCAGATCGCCTTCGCCCATCCTCGCAGGAGTGTCCCCAGGTCCCTTACGCCACCTCACCGATCTGACTGTTGGACCTCCCATCAGAACCAACCATCTAACGTGGAACCAGCCCACGAGTCCACCAGTGTTGCCTGATCCTTCATCGAAGTCACGGATCACCTCCTGTGCTCCGGCGAAGTTCTCCCAGGCGCAGTTCTTCCAGGCACCCTCTCCGCCGTCGGATCGTCGCTGTCTCTCAGATTCCATCCTAGCTGTTCATCCACTGGAGGTGTCAGACTATTAGATGTCAGATCTAACGGTCCCGTACTAGCCACGTCCCCGACCATTTGACAACCGTCAGATCTGACATCTGACGCGTCTAGAGCCGCACGATCGTACTTCATCAACGGTCGCCATGTGTCCTCTCACGCACCTGTCACGAGCTCCATGGGTATATTGCATCTTCTACCCTGTATTTATTTTAGTTTCTATTTTAGTCTGTAAAATAAAAATCACAGTTGAACCATTTTGCATTCCAATACCTGTAGTTTCTCATATTTGTAGTTTAGTCTTGCCTATGTGGAACCACGTGCTTCATCACGTGGTTAGTTGGGTTATTTGCACTGTTTATCTTGAATTTCTCTTTTATTATTGATTGAGTAGTTACTTTTCAAATTTGCAATTATACCCCCGTGAACGTTGATTGACATGTGTAGTTTTTAATGGAGTAATTGCAGATTGGACCCTAGATTTTTATTGCATGTTATTATTTATCCCTAGAACTTAATTAATTTGCATTTTGTTCTATGATCTGTGTGCTTTATTTTTAATTAAATAAATAGCAAAATTGCTCCAAAAACCCTGAGATTTTGACACGTAGCTCCTGCTACTGTGTAGGAATTTTGGTGATTTTTGTGGTTTGTTTTGATTTCGTTTGTTATTTTCTAAGATTCAAAAACCTTAAAAAGTATATCTGGTTATTTTGGAAAATCAACTAAAAAGATTAAAATACCTTGAAAAATTCTAAAAAAATTCCTGATTACTTGTCTTAGTTTCTGTGCAATTTTGGCTTCATTCCCGTTTATAAAACTCCTAAAAATTGAAAAGGAGTGAAAATCTTATAAAAATCATAAAAAATTCATAAAAAAAATCAAAAAATGTGCTTTCTTTTCCTGTAGATAGCTTTTATTTTATAGTTTCTCCTAAAATTACTGCTAGGATTTTATAGGCATTTTAAATAATTTTAATTTGCCTTTATATCCAGGCTGCACATTGCTCACTATTTTTGGCCTTCTTTTATTTTTAGAAAATTAATTAAAAATCAGAAAACCCCATAAAATTCATAAAAAATATTTTAATATTTTAAAGACCTAAAAATATTTTTGTTTTGAATTTTTGAGTTATTTTGGCCCTTTAAATAATTGCTCGAATGTGAATTTTGGCCTTTTTCTTTATTCCTTTCCTTATCATAAAAAAATTAAAAAAAATTAAAAACCACCAAATTCCTTTATTTTCTTGGTTATCTGACTACTTCGTAGACTTATCATTCCGTGCTCCTTGTGATCAGTCCTGGTAGCTATACCAGGTAAAATAAACTAGCAAGACCGCTTGCCTGGTTTTGGTTGTCTGATTTATTTCATTGGTGGTCTGATTCTTCTTGATTGAGCCACGCTTTGTCGATTGGGGTCGCAACGAACTTGATCTGATTTTCTGAGACTTAACCCTGATCGGTTGAGCGCTCATCAGTTGGTCCCAATATCTCATGAGTGAGCTCATGCCTTTCGGTTCGATAGTGAACCTGTATAATCCCTTTGAGAGACCGTATTACTCATATGCCCTTGTATGCACACCAACTTGCTGGTGTATAGACCTTGATTAGGTGATCAACCTAATGTTATGCATAATATACATATACTTAGACATATAGTAATGCATTTGTCTCCGATCAGAGGATGTGTGCCTATATTGTGACAACATACATCATAGGTCTTAGATATCTCAATATTGTTAAGTCAGCCCTGTGACCTAACACATCCGACACCTCCGAATCTCTATTCTTATGCAGAGTACTTACACCAAGAGGTCGGTCAGATATCAACCTTCGGAGTAAGGATTTCCATCTCCTTCTCAGACTGGAGATCCTCTCTTGACAATCATTTGACAATGCTAGATGGGTCCTTAATCTAACTCTTTAGATATCATCTCAACACCAGCATCTATGATCCAACCATTGAATCAACAATTGTATGATTATCAAGATGACCGTGGTACATAACCCTGTTGTATGAAGTGACCTTTATAAGTGCATTCATTTATTAATATCAGATAGGGAGTCAAAATCAATAACTTTTATTAATATAAATGGATTACAATAACATTTACTGTAAAAACAGTCCGATCACATGTCTAACAGGCCGAATTTCTGTTCAGACTTTGTGTACCTTTCTCTGAATTGTTCACATATCTTGTCTTCTAAGGTCCTTTCATCTTCTCCTTCTCTTGGACCTTCCCAGATCAGAAAAAATCCTTGTTTCTATTTGGAGTATCATGATTAATTCTTAAGGAGCGGTTACATCATGATCTATCTCTTTCTTCTAATCTCACCGAGGAAGATAATTGCCTTGGTGAGATCGACTTGATTTCATTGTCTTCATCAAAATCTCACTCAAACTCTCTTTTTGATGAAGGTTTAAAAGATTCAGCTAAAATACCTCGAAAAAGACAAAATGGGGAGGAAGAAGAGCGTAAAGACCCATTTCATATGGCATTATCTACGTTACTGGCCTCAGATTGAAATGCTGATTTATTGAGTGCCCAGATATGTCAGCTCAACCTAGGGATGTATGCACATATGGATGTGGCATATAACCTTGGACAATATCAGATGACAAATTGGTTGAGTCCAGTTGAACCTAAAGTCGAATATGAATTAAAGGCATAATTTTTAAATCTATTACCAAGCATCAATGGGAATGCACATGAAGAATCTTGCACATTCCTAAGAGACTTGAGTTAGTTTGTACTAACCTTAGACATCCTAGGGTTAGCTAGGAGACTCAAATCTCTACCTTTTACCTCGAAAGATAAGCTAGAATATTGGATGAAGAATGGACCTTTTCCTAAAGAAGGTCTACCCTTTGAGTAGAACTAACTTGATGTGTTCTCACATCACGAGTTTCTCCCAATTACCAAATGAACCATTCTTTAATACACGGGAGAGATTCAAAGATCTATTGTAAAAGTGTCCTTATCATGGACTTGAGCCTACCATCCTTGTTTAGTCAGTATTCAACGGTCTCAACCCTGAGGTGTAGGGTTTAGTTAGTGCTGCTTGTGGAGGCAGCTATGCTTCACGTGGTGTGAACACCGTATGAAAGATGTTCAAGAGAATGGCCGAGACAAGTAGAGCACATACTGCTAGCAGAGCTCATATAGAGACCCCCATCACATTCTTATCTAGAGGGGGAAGAATGCAGTTGATCTCCTCGAGGATCTAATTCCTAGCATGGGAATCATTGCAGATAAGTTGGCAGTTGTGGAGAAGATCAATAAGAGGATGGATGAGTTGGATAAAAACTTATCCAGATTGGTGAAGCAGATGGCATAGCTGATAGAGAGGGTATCTAAGATAAAGATACTTGCCATGAATGCATACGTTGCTCCTATTTATCGAGTACAACATGTACAATAACATCCGATGTCAGGGCCACCACAACAGTGGGTAGAGGACCTGACTTTTACTCACTCTTATCAGCAATAGACACCATCAACGGAGTCAGTTACAGAGGAGCCTTCCCAGGTATGGGAGGTGAATGGTGACCCTGCCAGGCAGGGAGGTTCAAGGGACCGTCCACTTTACCAACATCCCCCTACTTTTTACAACACATCATTCACACCTAAACCTCTTATAGCACAATAGAGCTTTGGATCTTACCAATCCCAACCACCAAGGCAACAGTAACCGTACGTCTATCAGCAGACGTACCAGTCGAGCCAGAAGGGCCCACATATTCAACATCCCCCACAGTAACAACAATACGAGGGCCATCAGACCAGTCTTCACGTGTCCATCTTCCTCTTCACAACAACAGTTACCTTCGTCAGGACCCATATATTTTTAATGGCAGATTCTTGAGGAGTTGCGTTCCTACAGGAATGAGATACAAGATTTGCAGGTTGACCTCAAACACTTATCCCGTTTACATAATGAGCAGTCTGCACCATCTACATCCATTCTCGCCCAAGTTCAGGCTAATCCCAATAGCCTGAACCAACCTCAACAACAACACAAGTATGATCAAGTATATTACTCAGACCCCCATAGATCTGAGCATGAGATTCTTTTGTTTGATTATGTTAACCATATATCACTCATGAGTAGAAGGACCATGGTGGTACCTGATCGATCAAGGGACATGGACGGGGATGTCTCTGAGGCTCTAATAGAGGAGACTTCAGAAGACAAGGAATACGGGCATCATCAACACGATCTTCATCATGAGGTATAGATATCCAAGGGAAGAAAGAGGAGGAGTACGAGAGCATTACTGTAATATAGATCAGATTCATAGTCTACAGAGGACCTTGCACCTTCGATTGAGGAGAATTTACCTTTAGTAGACATTCCCCAAATTATAGTGGATGATTTATTTTTAATTCCAAGTTACCTGTAAAAGATTCATGTATGGAAAACCTTGTTTTTAAAATAAAGATAAGAATGCTTCACTTTATGATTTGAGTTCTTCATCTTCTACTTGTTCAATCCCTTTTCCTCATGCTTTAATGACAGGAAAGCGTAATGTCAAAAAGATTCAAAAAGATGATCCTGAAATGACACGTTTTTGTAAAGATAACATCATGATGAAAGTGCCATTTGATGAGTATGTGGCAAGTTATCTTGCTTCCCAGAAATACTTGAAAGTGTGTTGCACACTTAATAGGCTTAGCAGGAAGAAGCCGAACAATTACATCAAGACAGGTTATACCGGTTGCCACAACTTATTACCTTAAGAACCATCAACTACCAAGAAAGAAGAGAGATCTAGGTGCACATTACATGGTGAGTCATATTGATGACATCGTGTTTGCACACACTCTCCTTGATAACAGATCTTTGATCAATCTACTACCCTTTGCTTTATATGATAATCTGAAGTTGGGCCCACTTTGTAAATCCAGAGCATTACTCCAGTTTATTGATAAGTCTATGAAGAAGGCTAAGGGTGAGGTTAAGGACGTTATGAGGGACAAGATTACAGATTGGACTTCACTGTCCTTGAGATGGATATCCCCAATCATTGGAGAGATTCACAGATCATCCTTGGTAGCCTTTCCTTAGGACAGCTGGATCTTTCTTTGATTATCATACTGGGACGATGAAGTTCCGTACTCTAGGCAGAGAAGTTGAACTTAAGATCAAGCAGACAAAGTGGCAACAACCTAACAAAAAGCAAGCACAAAATTCTCTTTGTTGTCTGAAGTAGAATGCATAGTTGTTATCACAGTTGGGTTATGGAAACATAACCTGTCAAGATTAATCAAGACCCTCTGGAGTAGACAATGTACATGATGCAGTTTGCGAGGTGTTGCCTGAGTTTCTAATGAGTGTATCATCGATCTATTCCTTTTACGACTCAAAAATACTTGCAGATTTGTTAGTTCCCACTTCTACGGAACAATCAAAGGGATTTATACTTCGAGTCGGATGCGACTTTGGCTGAATTACTTAATTTCTTTGGCAATATGACTCTATGTTTAGCATAGTTGGTGGACAGTACTACAGAGTTAGCACCACCTGCATGTAACACAGAACCAGATTCAATGACAATTCAACCTGATTTTATTGATATATTTCTTTGCCAGAGCTGAAGCTGCTACCTCCTACACTTAAGTATGCCTTTCTTGTGGGACAAAAGAATTGATTCCATGTAATCATTAGTTCTAAGCTGACTGTAGAGCTGGAGTCTAGACTGTTAGAAGTGTTAAAGAAGAACCGTAAGGCTATAGGTTGGGATCTGTTGGATCTCGTGGGTATAAACCCCACACTATGTTCACACCATATTTATGTTGAGGATAATTCCAGACCTTCCCGTGAGTTTCAAAGGAGATTGAATTCAAATCTACGATAAGTAGTTACGAAAGAAATTGAGAAGTGGTATGGAGCGGGATTTATTTGCCCTATCTCTAACTCCAAGTGGGTGGCCCCACTTCATATTGTCCCTAAGAAGTCAGAAATTCAGATGGTCACCAGTGAGGAGGAAGTTGAGATTCTGACACGAGTACCCACATCATGGCGCGTCTATGTTGATTACATACGTCTAAATGATGCGACCAAGAAAGATCACTTTTCCTTACATTTTATCGACCAGATCTTGGAGATACTAGCGGGGAAAGAGTTATTCTGTTTTCTTCATGGGTACTCATGCTTCAATCAAGTAGCCATCGCCTATGAAGATCGGGAAAAGACCACTTTTACATGTCCTTTCAGCACATATGTGTCCATGCGCATGCCATTTGGGTTTTGCAATGGCCTAAGCACATTCTAATGGTGCATGATTTCCTGGAGATCTTCATGGATGATTTCTCAATTCATGGTGATTCATTTGATTCATGTTTAGCATACTTGAACCGAGTACTTCAAAGGTGTCGTAGGTTAATCTGGTACTCTCTTGAGAAAAGAGTCATTTCATGGTTAAGGAGGGTATCGTATTGGGGCACATCATCTCAAATAAAGGGAATGGAGGTTGACCCTGCCATGGTGGATGTGATCAAGAAACTTGATCCACCAACTAACATCAAGTCAGTCGATCGTTTCTAAGGCATGTCAGATTTTATAGATGGTTTATCCAGGTTTTTTTCTAAGATTGCCTGACCGTTGACTGAGCTCTTAAGAAAGGACACTGAGTTCGTTGTAGATCACATGTATCTTGAGGCCTTTGAGATCTTAAAGAGAAAGATTTGTGACTTGCTGACTCTGCAGGCTCCTAAATGTTCTCTTCCCTTTGAGATCATGACCGATGCTTCGGATTTTACTATAGGAGCTGTATTGGGGTACCGACAAGATCAGATTTCGTTTGATATTCACTACGTAAGTAAAGTTTTAGACCATGCACAAAAAAAATGCATAGTGACCGAAAAGGAAATGCTCGCTATAGTTTGGACCCTTGAGAAATTTAAGTCTTATATTTTGGGTTTCAAGGTGATAGTGTATAACGATCTTTCATCCATTAGGTATCTCATGGAGATGAAGGATGCGAAGGCACATCTTCTTAGGTGTATTTTATTACTCCAAGAGTTTTATTTGGATATTAAGGATAAACCCAGAGTTATGAATGTAGCGCCTGATCATTTATCTCGATTAGAGTTGAAGGATTCCTTAATTCAGATCCTATAAGAGAGACTTTTTCAGATGAGTCAATCTTTGTTGTTGATTCTCTTCCATGGTATGCCAAAATGGTGAACTTTCTTGTCTCCAAGAAAGTTCCTCATAGTTGGACTACGAGCAGTATTGACCGACTGAAGTCGGATTCGAGGAAATACCATTGGGGGATCATTCCTTTTCCTTGAAGGATTGGATTGTATCTAGAGAAGGTGTATTCCTCAGGAGGAATACTGGTGTGTCCTCACATATTGTCATTCATTAGAAGCCGGAGTACATCATTTGGGGAAAAAACTTCTCACAAAGTACTCCAATGTAGATTATATTGGATGGACTTATTTCGAGATGCTATGGATTTTGTACGGTCATGTCTTATTTGTCAAAGGATGGGAAGGGCAATTGATTATCGTGATGAGATGCCCATGCAACCTGTGATTTTCTGTGATGTATTTGATGCATGGGGCATAGATTTCATGGGTCCTTTTCCCAACAACCATGGATTTCAGTACATATTGTTAGCGGTTAATTATCTTTTAAGGTGGGTGGAGGCTATCCCAAACTGAGTCGTAGACAGTAGGGCAGTCTGTAAGTTTGTAAAGGATCATATTATTTCAAGGTTAGAAGTTCCGAAGATTTTGATATCTGATGGGGGAAACCACTTTATGAACAAAGAGATTAAATCTTTAGCCAAGAATTGCAAATTTGAGCATAGAGTAACTAATCCTCATCACCCACAATCAAACGACATGGTAGAGGTTTCAAATAGGGAAGTGAAGAACATTTTACAGAAGTTAGTTCATCATAATAGGAAGAATTGGTCCTAGATTTTAGACCAAGTTCTATGGGCATACTAGATGTCCTACAAGACTACTCTTTGTACTTTACCTTTTAGAATGATCTATGGAAAGCCATGTCATTTGCCCACTCAATTGATTCACAAGTCTGAGTGGGCAATTGTAAATGAACCCTTCCAAATTTCAAATATTGTAGATAAGTCCTGCCATAGTCAAATTGCATTCATATCCAGGCGGGTTTGGCTGATTGCAATTCAGTCAAATTTAGACCTTTTATAAATAAATTAATTAATTAATAAATAAAAGAATTTTCATTACATTTGTGCCCCTGCATTATTTGATTGATAACCATATATCCATTATTAATGAAATTGGCGTCGTTTGAAAACTCTCTTTGTGCTCTTTAATTTGGTGCATTTATTTCACTATTTTGATTTATCATTAGCATTTAATTAGTCAGAAAGCACAAGTTATCTATTCAACCTATATTTGCTTTAAAATTAAATTATGCATGGTTTATTACATTATTAATTTGCTTGATTGCTCGTCAATTGCTAATTTTAATCCATTCACATTTAATTATTCAGAGAGCACAAGTTATCGATTCAACCAATATTTACCTTAAAATTAAATTATGTATGGTTGAATTACATTATTGATTTGTTTGATTACTCATCAATTGCTAATTTCAATTAGAAGCTATTAAATATATCAATTAATCATGATTATCTTTATTTATTTGTGCATTTAAGGCGTGTTGCATTGCATCATAGCTTTCTCGTATAATATAATTGCATAAAATGATTTAAAAATGCATGCATTGCACTATGTTGTGTATGCCTACAATGAAAATCAAACGTTAATTTCGCATGATTAATAGAGGGTGATTCATGGTTCATCAACTATATGCAAACACCAGATCAGGGTCAGCAGTAACAACTTGCACATATGTTGATGTACCACCCTCATGGTGGAAGGCAGTTCCAACACTAGCTTCATTATCCTCAGTACCTGTCTCCACATCAATTCCAGATTTAGAGACAAGGTTCTCAATAGCTGCAAACTGCTCACTACTATCAACCTTATTACCACTAGTATTCTGTGCAGTATCATCATCAATATCCTCCACAATATCAGTATCCCTCTCAACCAACATATTATGGGTATCCTCGACAGCCTCAGACACACTTCCACTCTCAGTAACCACCGACTGTTTAGTAGCCAAAGGTACTTTCCGTAAATCTCGTACTTGATTACTTGGCCTAGTTAATGAAGGACATGAGTGAGATATTATTTGCGCTCCTTATCTTTCTTTTAGTATGGGAGTTGATGACTTATTGCATTTACAATAACCATGGTTAGGATATGATGTTCTATCCTGCTATGCCCACTCTTCTTTGATGGATGTTTAGAGTTACAAGCTTCTATCATCTCCTTCTTCAATGCAGGCATGTACACCATGACTTTTAGGAGGGGCATCTCAAAGAAAATGGTCTGAAGAATTTTCACCACTCTGATGCTATTTTTAAATTTTAAATGACCTTCCTTTATTCAAAGCATTAGGAAAAGGAACTAAACTCGAATCAACATTTTTATTCATATTGGAATAAAAATGTACATATGGAACTAAAATTAGTCTGTACAATCTCATCCATAATAGAAAAAGGAATAAAAGAATGGGCTTCCCTATCTGCTCTTGAATTTGCAACTGGTGTTTCCTTCTCCATAGTTAACTTGGCTCTACATCTTCCATTATTGTCTTTTTTTGTGATTTTTGATTGTCTTCATCTTTTTGTTGTTTTTCCGATGACACTCCTCCATCAACCGTTACACTCGATCCTGGCTCACTAGATGAAGAGGATGCTCTATCTATAGCTTTATTCTCAGATACTAATGATGACGTCTGCAAGATCCTATTGCACCTGAGAGTAACAGTATTAGTGTTGACAAGCACTGATAATGTGGTACCTAACGCCCGGTATTGGAGGGCATGCGGTGTCCAAAAAGTCAAATCTGACAATCGTTGTGCCGGTCGCTCTGATGGCACTCAATACCCGAACTAAGCGATGATCAACAACAGTTAGCCCACAATAATAATGAAACAATGTCAACAACTGAGCTAAAATTTATTTTAAACTCTACAAAAGATGTACAACGACAAGTAGTAGAGGTCGAACCACTAAGGGCATGTAGAGCAGAGAGATGATGAATATGCTACTTAGGAAAATTTTATGAATTTTTGATGTTGAATGTTTTCGTGGGTTTTAATTTTTATATGTTTTTATCTTCTTTACCAATTTTTAACTTTTTAATTTAAAAATAATGCATATAGTAAAATATAGGTAATACATATATGTATATGTAGTATATAAAAAAGAGATGTTTCTTAGATTTTTAAAATGTAGTAAAAAACCAAAACTAACAAAATAAAGTACTTTTTGGTTTTACATTTTTTTCTCTATTTTTGGTGTTTTTAGGTATTTTTTAGGTTTTTATATTTTTTGAAATAAAGAAATACGCAAAAATTAAGCAAATAGAAAAATCTAAGAACTTGAAATGGGCATAATAAGTATCTATCAAGTTAGATTAAACATAACATCAATTTTTCTAGATACAAAATGCTAAGAAGAACATTCAAGAACTTAAAATATATTTTTTGTGATTTTTATAAGATTTTCTATGTTTTGCAATTTTTAGGAGTTTTACTTAATATTTTTTTTAAAATACTTGTATAAAAGATGAATATAACAAAAATAAGCCTATCTGATTTTTTTCTAAATATTCTATAATTTTTATGGTTTTGTAATTGTTAATAAAAATGTAATATTTTTGAATTTTATAAATAGGAAAATAATTTAAATTGCCTTACAAAAAGTATATGTGATAAAATATGATTCCAAAAACTTAATATAGTTTTCCTTTGATTTTTGGATACAAGATGATATTTTTAATAAATAAAATATAAGCACAAAATTAAATCAACAATACAAGGACCTATTTGCAATTTCTAAGAAAGTTCATATTATTTAATAATACTTTCATAAAATCTCGGGGCATCCACAATATTCACACATTTAATGATATCCGCTTAGAAGGCATATAAAGGCAAATAGTAGAAACTACAAGACCAAGTATGTAATTTATCCAAAATATTTTGTACTGATATTCAAAGTTTTACGTCCAAATTAAAACACACACTACCCAGAGGGGATCCACGTAAAATGCCCAACAACTCACGTGCATAGGCACGTGAGCTGTCTTGGCACTAGACTAAAGTGTAATTTAAATGAAAGCTTGAGATACAATATGCAAATATCACAAAAATATTGCACATGTTTCCGGATTTTTAGGACCAATTACAAAGCCAAAAATGTGGAGGTGTGTTAGTGAAATTCTCCTATCCACACACTAATCAAATGGTCCTCTACGCTTCACTTAAAATGATCGACGACCCATATTCATTGATACCAGTTTGTTAACGTGCAACCATGATTAGATCCTCAGATGGATCAACCAGCTGACAGAAGACTTAATCCAACGGTGCTGGTCACAACTGGCGAGCATTCTTCATCCGGTACATGAGGGTCTTGAAAGAACAGATGAAGAATAGCTCCTAGATGAGCTTCGATCCGACCTCCTGCATGACTCCGGTTGCTTCCCTTGCTGTTGAGATACTCTACTGCTTCCTGTATGTGTTTCACAACTGATGGAGGGCTCAATAAGGTCCACATCCCATCGATGGGGACCTGGAAGCTTGTGGAAGTGTGGTGGCACGGAGCTTGGTCTCCTCGAGTTGAAGATGGGATCTTTAGAACTCAATACATGCACAGTTAGCAAGAGGGGACCAAGGCGAAGCTCCAGTTCTCTTGATTGGAAGAAACATCAGGGAACGGGGCAGAGCAGGATGATCTTCGGTGAAGCGGCAGAGGGAGATCGATGAACCTCGAGATTTGCAAGGTTGATGGGGGAAATAAGGTTTGGATGTGGAGAAGGCGTTGGTGATGATGATGAGGTGGTCGACGAGGTCTAGACAGGAGTTTTGACTAAGGAACAGGGGGGCGGAACCTAGAGCTCCGACGATATTTTTTTTATATTTTATAATTACTTAAATGAAATCAAATGAGATTGATGTTGGACATGCGAGCCCACGACGAGCCATTATGCAATAAATGTTATTGCAAATATCATTCCCTGATCTGAAATGAAGAATAATTAATTTGCATAATAGGTCCCTTAGTACAATTAGAGTTATGTACCATGGCCATCATACAACTGCTGATTCAATTATTGAATCATAGAGGCTGGTGTTTGGATGAATATCTAAGGAGTTAGATTGAGGACTCATCAAGTACCGTCAAATGATTGTTAAAAGATGATCTCCAGCATGAGTAGGAGATGGCAATCCTTTCTCATTTAGGTTGATATCTGATCGACCTCTTGATGCAAATCCTCTGCATAGGAATAAAGATTTGGAGGTGTTAGATAAGTTAGGTCAAATAGTTGACTTAACGAGATCGAGATAACCAAAGTCCTATGTGGTATGTTGTCACGATATAGGGATGCATCCTCTGACCGGAGATAGATGTGTTACTATATGTCTGAGTATGTACATTTGGCATACCAATAGGTTGATGACCTAACCAAGGTCTATACACCGGCATGCTGGTGTACATGCAAGGGAATATGAGTAATACGATCTCTCAAAGGGATTATACAGGTTCATTTACTGAACCAGAAGACATGAGCTCACTCATGAGATATTAGGAAGAATCAAATTTCGTGCACGGTCGTCTCGCTTTAGAAACTTGACTGACTTTATAAGGTTTGGTATATGCTTTTGTAAAGTATATGATCAACACCTAGGTATGATATATGCTTTTGGAAAGTATATGATCGATATCGACTCCCAATAGTCAAATGAGAAGCTTAATGATAAAACCCTGAAGGAGACAGTCTAAAAGAGATCTAAAACTTCAGGTTTATCCTGGATCTTCCTGTATACAGGATGTACATGTATTAGGAATATCTGAGGGTGATGTGATCATAAACGATTGTATAACCATGATGCTTCCATTCTGAGGGAGTGATGAAAGAGGTCTGTATTTTAGTGACTCCATCATAGAGAAGTGATCTGATCTTGGTCCAAATGTTGGACATTAATCTGAATGTGATTCAGATGCAATGAGAAGATTATATCTACGGCCTTGATTTAATCAAGTATCTTTGGGAGGTCCGCAAGATCTGGATTTGAGATGTGATCTCAATATCCAAGTCACTATACGTGGAATAATACAATTGCCCTATCCTTATCTCCAAGTATCTGTAGATAAAGCGCATTGTTCTTGAAAGAGTTCAAGAATAATTTCATTGTTGATATATGTATCCGAGCATTGAGAAAATGGATAATTAAATGTAATTTAATTATCATGAATAATATGAATTTGATTCATAGGAGAGTTATCTGAGATAATTAAATGTGATTTGATTATCAGAGATGTGAATAATGTGAATGTGATTCATGTTATTTGGGCACATGAGAATAGAGATCCAATATGATTAAGTGTGATTTAATTATCATAGATATGAATAATGTGGATAGCACTATCCATATTAATCAGGTATATTATAAATGTGATTTATAATATATTAGAGAGAGCATATTATGATTTGTATTTGTTGATTAATTATTGATGTGAATTGGATTCACATTGGATATTTAATTGAAAATATAATTTACATTTGATTTTGGGATGTGAATGTGAATCACATTTTCTCATTGGCATGATTGCAATATTCACAAGATAATTATTAATTATTTTTATGAAATAATTTACAACAAGTGTTGTTGTAAATCTTGAAGATATCATGAGATAATGAGATCTTATGAGATAATGAAATCTCATGAAATATTAAAGAGATGGACCAAGTCCACCTGAAGAGGGTGGACGTCCACCAATCTCTAAAGGAGAAGAGTGGTTGTCCGCCCTTTTTAGGGGATGAGGTCTATCTCCTCATTATCTCCAAGGTTAATTAATTAATTTGATTTGAAATTAATTATATTGATTTATCAATATATATTATATTAAAATAAATGAATTGTTGTTGTGTTTTTTATAATAACATCATGGCCATTTAAAGAAACACAAATCAATCTCATCCATTGATTGTGTGTTGTCCATGGATTGAGATCCATAGACTCCCAAAACCCTATATAAGAAGAGGCACCCCTTTCTCTTTGAGTTACACTGAACATACACTCCCTCCCTCTCTCTCTACACGTCACGTGTCTCTCTCTCTCTCTCAATGTGGCCGTCCATCATAGAGCCATCGAGAGAGTCGCCATCACCGCAACATCGTCGTTATGCTGCCGGAGTATTTGCTCATGGATCTCCGTCTCCTTCAGCATGCCTTGCTCATGAAGAAGATGTTGGATCTCGTATGATGAGATTAGGAGATTCGTCGCTTGGATCATTAACATGGATTGCGAGGAGCACGCGTCTCATCAACGCGCTCGCAAGCATCTCCTCCATTGGATCGGACTTGAGACAGGAGGTCTCTTGGTTTAGAGACTCGATCGCAACCATACTTCAAGAGGTAACATTAATACATAATTGTTGTTTAGATGAAGTGATCTGAGAAATATTCTTGGATTGTCTGGTTTCATCACATTAAAATTTTTTAAAATTCTACTACCTCGAGCAACTAGTACAACTAATCGCTCTCGATCGCATACGATGCAATCCTCACGCTTCCATGATGAGATTAAGGATCTTCTCATATCCTTAAAGTAGTATTAGAGCCTTAGGTCAGAGGTTTTGGATACGATCCATAAACTTAGGAAGACTTGAGCTCATTAGGGATTGTGAAAATTTTATCGCATTTCATTTTCACAGTCATGTTTGTGAATATTTTCAGACTTGTCTAAAATATTTAATCACAAAACTATCACTTGGATAATATTTCCCATTAATCAAGGAAATCGTGTGATTTGAGTTTGCATGATTTGGAATCCTATTTTTCAAGATATGATCTTTTTAATGAACATATATCCACTGTTTTGGGGATTACGAACCATGACGTAATTAAAGAGTTAGTTACAATTTTAAAACTTCTAAAAATGTGTGATTACCACTTGAATTCTGTTGTAAATCGAAATATCAAACTTTGGAAACTTATTTGCATGATTTAGATTTAAATTGGTTGATATATGCTTATTTTAGTAAGTAGGGGTCACTGCTGGAAATTACATACTTGATCATGAACCTTGTAATTATTATTTAATTAAAATTAATGGAAATTATTGTTTCATTTTCTGAGATAATTAATGATGAATATTTGTGAGATATTTATGATAATTATTTCCTTGAATGACATTGACCATAACCAATTTGATTAGATATGATCTTGATCACAATTGGTTACATGAACCTTCCAACAAACATTGATGCTTGACTGTGATTGGGGATTTGTTTAGAAAATTTCTTTATAATGTTAATCGAAATTGTTTTGATTCTTAATATATGGTATAACTTCGGTTGAAAAAACGGTTATCATTTCGAATATAAAGTGTTCAATTTGGTATTATCCTTTCTCGAGGCAGATATGGTGTCTAGTCGGAGAGCGTTGGGGTAGCAGGTTGTACCGTGTGTGGTCTATCCCACTCTTGTCAGTACTGTCCATGACATCGGGTAGGGAAGGGATAATGCTAGAGAGATCATGATGTATTTTTCTAATTATTAAAATTCGAAATAATACATATTTTTGAGATAATACCATATTTCAAGTAACAATAAAGAATGCTTGTTGGATATTAATTGGATCATTGATTTAGTGTGATTAGATTAATTGGAATCCAATTAAAATTAAAACACTCTATTATGAATAGAGATGTATTTCCCTTCGAAGAATTAATTATGTGGATATGATTCATACTAATTAATTAGAATTTAAACATGATATAAAGGATTACATATGTGACATCCATGGTCTCCCGTCAAGGCAAAGGGTTCCGTCTCCAGAGATAGTATGTAGGAGATGTTTGTCTGAAGTGACAACACCTGCATATAAGCGCATTTGGATCAGGCTCGTTGCTTCTCGAAGAGTAAGGACGTATGCGTAGTGGCCCCAATACGAAGTCCTCATATTATTGGGGCCATATTGTATTGCGCATAGGGAGTTGTATTCCTGTTGATGGTTGGTTCAATTAATGACGGGTCAACTTCACCTTAGGGGTGGTGGGCCCGGGTGTTAAAGACCGAATTGGGAAATGCAAGTTGGACTTGCAAGGCGGAATGTGTTCCCGCTTCTTTTTATCCGAGTTATAGGTTCTCATATTATTGAAATGTGACAAAGATAAGAAAGGAGATACCAGATCTTGCTTGAGATATAATGGTAAGTATATCTCTTACATTGAAAGTGATTAAGGGAATGAACTTTCTGTATTGACAAGGCAAGACAACTTTGATATAAAATTTCTTAAATCAAATTAAAATGTGTGTGTATATATATATTTATACAAATTTCTTATTTAAGATAATCCTTCATTAAACCCACTTAGTACTATACTCAATAATAGCCAGTAAAATAGCATGGATTGGATCCATGATCAAGATATTGTGCTTGTAGTTGGACATATATTGTATGTGGTTGCAATGTGCAAGTTTCCTCATAATAGTGAGGAATGACAATTAAATCGACAATAAGACAACAACCTGGGATTTGTATGTCTCTATAGTCTTGTTCACTCATCGAATGGACTTTGGAAGTGATATGTCCATGATGATCGCAAGTGTCAAATAACCCTTATAAAAATCTCAGAAGATGCTTCTGGCATACATATGTGCTCTTGACATTTAATCATGAATTACATGGTTCATTGCATCATGCAGAATGACGACTCTATAAGAGATGATGTATTCAAGACGTGGGTACCTACCTGAACCTAAGTCTTTAAGAGTTAAGATGTATGTAAATATGATGAGTGTCATCATTCTACCATCTATACTCTAGTCATTCATAAAGCTTCATAATATTTATATTGTATGAATTAAATGAAGTATATATAAATGTTAAAATACTCTTATATTGAAATCTTTTGAATTCAACATAAGAGATCCTTTGTCTTAAGCAATGGTTGTTTATAGATGAAAGGATGTCAATGGAAGCATGGGTTGGACCCAAGTGAGAAGGAAATTCAAAGAGTTGATTGTACTTCTGTAACTTCCATATGACATCCAAATAGTTGGATAAATGCCAATACTACAACAAGCTGATGTGCTGATAGTATTACTATCAAGTCTATCATGGATCCTTAGAGAAGGACCTAGATAGTGCATCAAAATAATCTACATTTAATCATTGAAATTGATTTTCTTATTGGATAAGATTAAAAGTCTAATAATTGTATCTCATTCTTCTAACAAAACTTGCAATTGGTTGCATATTTTTTAGAAGATCAGATTGATCTTAAGGTTTAATAGTCATCCATGGATATTTATGCAATGGTTGCAACAATCTCTATTGGATAGATAGATTTCATATTTTCAGTGGGAGAGCCCTTAGTCTTAGAGAATGTCTCTACGACCTAGATATTAGAAAACGCTCATAGTTTATTTCTAAATGTTGGAAATAAATATGAATTCTGGAATAGACCTATCATAAAGAGTTATGATGGATATATTTAAGATAGTATTTTTGATATCTGGAGGACTCTACTAAATTAGAAATTAATG
Source organism: Ottelia alismoides (assembly GCA_037367405.1). Lineage (NCBI taxonomy): Eukaryota > Viridiplantae > Streptophyta > Magnoliopsida > Alismatales > Hydrocharitaceae > Ottelia > Ottelia alismoides. The sequence goes on along the minus strand of JAZKJV010011766.1, from coordinate 151,407 downwards.
AATGATTCATTAGCATTTCTAATACTAAAAATTAAACCTTAGAAGATCAACAGGAGGATGAAGATCATTTGACAATGATCCGACATCAACATTGTACATATGTCTGTTGATGAGATCAATGAATTAGTAAGAGATGAAGCTTTAGAATGTATGAAATTTCAGATCTTACATATTTGTAAATATTTTATTCAAAAGTAAAAAATGTCCAATGCACCCTTCTCTGGGAATGACGTAAGATGTCAAGGTTTTCAAGATCTCATACATATTGATGTATGCGGATCACCTGTATTATAATAAACATTGATGATATGTGATATCATTTGATGATTATTTGTGATATTAGATTGCTTCCCTTTACCTTAGAAAGCTTTGAAATATTCAAAGATTTCATAATTTTAGTTTAGAACCAAAGTTTGAAGGAAGATGAAATGAATTTAATCTAACTTAGGTAGCAAGTATTTATTAGATGAATTCAAGGAATACCTTATGGAGATAGGAATATCATTCCTATCTCACTCACCCTAATACACCTAAACTCAATAGAGTTGTAGAGAGATACAATTGGATCATGTGTGACATGATTTGATCAATGATGAATATTAGCAAAATTACCTCTTAGTTTCCTAGTATATATGTAGTAGAGACTACAATATATATCCTTAATAATATTCCATGCAAATCTAAACTCGAACGTCCTCATAAGCTATGGTTTGGAACCTAGCATAGTGTTGGACACTTGAAGATTTTGGGTTGCTTGGTCCATAACTTTGTCATAGATGCAAGTAAGCCGTAATCTAGCACAAGAGAGTGCCACTTCATTAGGAAAATAAAGTATGGTATTGAATACCTACCTTACGACCTATTCTTAAAAGATATCATCTCTAAGGATGTGATTCTTAGAGGATGACTCTCTTGAGAATCAAGATGAAAATGAAGTGAAGAAACTCATTTAAATCTTGAGAAGATAATGAGGCTCCTGAAATTGGAAACTAAAAGGACAATTAAAGATGAAACACTAATACCTCTTCAAATGAGTTTGAGGATGGATTCCATGTATCAAAATCTGACAATGATCGAACTTCATGTGATGAAGCTTCTGAAGATCATGTCATGGAAAGATGGATGTTAGCAATAAAGTCTAAAGTAGACTTCATATACAAGTGTTGTATATGAACCCTTGAGGATCCACCTATATGGTTAAGACCCGTTAAAGTGTGAATGGATCTTCAAGATAAAGAGGGAACCTGATGAGAAGGTAGAGACCTTCAAAGCACAACTTGTAGCCATGAGCTACACACCGAAGAGAAGACATTGCTTGCAGTGATACTTGCTCTTCAGTGACCTTGCTTAAACCCATCGAAATATTGCTAACTATAGCTACATGACTTGACTTTGACATCTTCAAGATGCGAGTCAAGATTGCATTCCTCTATGAATACCTCTCCGAGAATATTCATATGAAGTATCCCCATGGCTTCATGGATGAGGAATACAAGGTGTGCAAGCTAAGGAATTCCATATATGGACTCAAATAAGCTCCTTGCAGTTGGAACATCGAATTTGATGAAATTATAAAGGTTATGATTTCAGATGGAATTTGATGAACCATGTGAAGCTTAGTGGGAGTGCCATTTGTGTTGTATTCATCGTGCTAAATGTATATAATATCCTAATCATTTGGAATGATATAAGGATAATAATAAGCGTTTTATAGACTGCATATTCCATGCCTTGAGATATGATCTCAAGGATACCTCTTAAGATCTTAGTCTGAAAGGTGTTCAGAAGCAAAAAAAGAGGGTACTAGAACCGTCACATTAGTTGTACACCTAGGACTTGTTCCATTTTCCGAAAAACTCCAAGAAAGGCTTCTTTTCCTTAAGATATGGTACTGACCTATCTAAAGGGATATCACCTCAAAGAGTTGAGGAAGTGAATGCTAAGACTGGTTGCCCTTGTACATCAAATATGAGAAGATGGGTGTATGCTAGAGCCAAATATCTTCCATGCAGTGGGAGTAGTAAACTATTACTAATTCTACTATAGAAATAAAACACTTAGTTGCAGTAATGACAATATTTTCAAAGATGACAAGACTTAGAGATAGTGATCTCAAAGTCTTATCTTCAAGAACTTAAGACTTTATAGATATTGATCTAAGAGGTCTTAACTACGAATACCTTAGGAGATAGAGATCTCCAGGAATAAGGGTATGTGATCAGGATTATAGAACTTACATACTGTTTATAACGATTATTGAGATGTAGTGCCAATGACACTATAACTAAACAAGATTGAGTATTGGTTGCATAAGATGCAACATTCACATTGGATGCGAGTACTGTTACTAGGAGATATGCAAGTGTCGTAAAAGAACTTGGCGTAGTCTCTTGGGAACAGAGTGACTAATCAGCTTACCTAGCTATTTTCCTAAATAGCATATGATTGTCACATGGTTTAAAGATTAACCCATTAATGGCTCATTGGGCTAGTGGGAGATTGTTGGACATGCGAGCCCATGACGAGCCATTATGCAATAAATGTTATTGCAAATATCATTCCCTGATCTGAAATGAAGAATAATTAATTTGCATAATAGGTCCCTTAGTAAAATAAGGGTTATGTACCGTGTCCATCTGAATGATCATACAACTGTTGATTTAATTATTAAATCATAGAGGCTGGTGTTTGGATGAATATCTAAGGAGTTAGATTGAGGACTCATCAAGCACCATCAAATGATAAGATGATCTCCAACCTGTGAGCACGGGAAATCTTGAGGATCGAAAATTGATGATATGAATGTCGTTGTTATCCCCAACCTGTGACAAACAAACAATTTTTTTTATTTTTGCTACTTATTTACCTGTATAGCAGACATGATCGAACTCAGGGAGGATACAATTCTCGAGGGTTATTCAATTAATCGACAAAAAATCAATTAAAAGAAAAAGGGAATCTCAAAGGCAAACTATCCTTGGTTTTTGTGGAATTTTTCTCTTTTTAGTTTTTTTATTAATTTTTTATTTCTATTTTTTATGATTTTCAAATTTTTAGTGATTTTAGTTTTACAATTTTTTTTTTCAAAAATAAGGAGCAATATGCACAAACACAAGAATTACGCACTCCAACTCTTTTTGTAATTTTTCAATTATATCAAAAGTTCTAAAAAAAACCAAAGAAAATATTTCTGTATTTTAAAGATTTTGAAATATTTTGGGAATTTTTGTAGAATTTTCAGATGTTTTTGTAGTTTTTTCTAAAAATCAAACAGTGGTAAAAATGAGAAACAATGCACATCCTGGAGTAATTTGCAACTTAAAAATGTTTTAATGCCCAAAACTCCTGGCAATTATTTTCATGATAAAATAGGGACAAATATCTACACACAGAGATTGGGATCACTATTTTTGAATTTTTGTAGATTTTTTTATGATTTTTATAAGATTTTTAGTATTTTCATTTTTTGGGTTTTATAAATAGTAATTGCCACAAAATTTGGACAGAAGTTAAAAGATAATGAAATAAAACTACTTTATTTTTTGGAATTTTTAGAGCAATATTCGAATTTTTATGAATTTTAGAATTTTAAACAGGGAAAAATGACATATTTTTGATTTTTTAATAATATTAAATAATGACAAAATGCAATGAAAATTTTATGCTAAAAAGATAAGCAGGTCAGGAGCATAGCAAGATTTTGGAGGTTTTATTGATCAACAAAACATTTATTCCAACAAAAAGCACATGCAAAGATAATGTCTGGAATTCAGGGATTGAAAAGTAATTAAACAAAGTTTTTGAGTAAAGTAATAACAGGAAATAAAATGGGGATGGAAAATGACATTTACCCAGTAAAATGTGCTGCACACGTGCTTGAATTGGAGGCGGGCCTTTTCGCATTTTTGAAACTCCCGAGGATGTCTTTGTAATTTTTGCAAAAGATTTTTCTTTTCAATAACCCAACCTAGGGTTTCTACTTCGTTCAATCTCAATACAAAAGGGATGGGGGGCTCGGCCGCCGCCACCACTGGAAGGCTGAGGGGCGGGCTGAGTGGGCGGTTAGGCGGCGCATGCTGGAGGGCGGATGTTGGTGTCAGTTGTCGGAGGCGAAGGCTCGTTGATGGGCTGGGAGCTTGGCATTGGAGTCGACACACACTACACGCTAGAGTTCGGGGTTGGAGCAGGCTGGTGACGCCGCCATGCGTGACTGATCAAGTAGAGGAAAGCGGGCGCGGGAGGTTGCGCGTGGTGGTGAGGGGGGTCGCGCTCGGGGTGGCGGACGTCAGCGTCAGTTATCGGAGTGAAGGCTTGTCGACGGGCTAGGAGCTCGGAGCGGAGGGTTGCGCTCGGGGTAGCGCGGTTTCGTTGCAGCGGAGAAGGAAACGCCGAGCACAGAGGCAAGAGGTGGAGCAGTACCGCACGATGCTGCGGTGGGTGCCGCACAGAGAAGATCTGGATGGCGGAGACCTGCGCCTGGACGAGTTCTGTAGGGGCAATGCCGAGGCTGATGTTGAGGCAGGGCGGCACCGCGACGGCGGAGGAGGCCGCGCCCGTGACGGTGATGTTAGGATGGTGGCGAGCACGCCAGCGGCTGGAGCGAACGTGCCTGCTGATGATTATTTTATTATTATTTTTATTTTTTTAATTTTATTTGTAAAGAAGAAATAGAAGATAATAATTTTTTTATTTGTTAACAAAATAAAGAAAACCCTTTTTTAATGATTTTTAATGATTTTTATTTTTTTTATTTTTTTATTTTTTTTATTTCCTGTAAAACAAATGTTGGAGAAAAAAAATATATTTTATTATTATTTTAAACAAAACAGAAAGTGAACGAGGATCCGGCGAAACATGAGGAATCAAATGCGGTTCTCTGACCACCGTGCGTGGTCGGAGTTGATAGATCATGGAAGATAGAAGATGAATGCGAAGAGATCAAGAAAATGAGATGAAAAATCGAGTTGGTTACAGATCAAATCAAGATGGATTTCAAGACTAGAAGAACAAAATGACAAGAATGAACAAATACGAGAAAATAAAACCAAGGCTAATCTAGGATAAAATAAGAAGAAAAATAATGATGGATCTCACCTTAGGAGCGGAAAGCTACCCTGATCACCTTGATGAAGGTCGACACGCTGTCACCGGACGGCTCGGAGGCTAGGCACCCTTCTACGACAAGAAGGCTCTCGGAGATCGGGCTACTCTCACCAAAGATTGATCAAGTTGGAATGAGGGAGAAGGAGCTATATAAATAGAAAGATAATGTTGATGAAATTTGAATTTTTGATTTTTTGGATAAAGATAAGAGATAAAATTGAAATAAGATAGAGATAAAAAGATAAGTGTCAAAAAATATTTACAAAAATTAACTATTTTTTTGAATTTTCGTCACTTTATTTATTAGAAAATTAAAAGTTAAATTTTTATTTTTTTTATAGAAGTTAATTAAGAAAATTAAATATATACATATGCTATATACAAATATGACATTATCTATAAGGGTAAATAAGAAAATTAGTTTTTTTGTTTTAAAATTAAATTAAATTTTTATTTTTATTTTAAATAATTAGTAAAAACATTTACAAATATATACAAATACAATATGTATAAAATACATGGGAAAATTGCACAAGCCACCACGGAAAACCAACTTTTTACTTGTAACTCCAAAAATTATAGCCATTTTAAATATGATTTAATTTAGAATCCAATGGAAGTGAGATTGGTTCAATTTGAGTTCATATGGAGCTAGAATTGGTCTTTCAATTAGTGCTTAGTGGCTTTTTTCAAGTGTGGTTGCTTTTATTCTGTACATCATTTAATTGTGCAATTATTTTTATTAATTAGAACACATTTTTATTTACAACTTTTGTGTTGAAAGTTATTTGATTTGAGGTCAATTAATGTACAAATAAAATAGTGAAGTATACAAATATACGCAGCACACAATTTTTTGGATTTTCTAATTGAGGACCCTATTTCCCCTACTTTATTCCTGGTCGATCAGGTCAAGTCTTGACCTTCTCTCGGGGTTTGGGTCAGCCTGTATTTATAACAATATACAATATTCCTTTTTTTCTTTTCTTTTCTTTATTTTCCCTTTATTTATTTATTTATGGTTAAAATAATATATAAATATAATAATTTACATACAAATGTAGGTTAGTAAGAATATGGAGTTAGTGTTAATACATTGTATTTTATAAGGGATTTTAAGCTAAAATAAATGAATAAAGATGACGAATCGCAGATTCATCATCCCCATATGCTTTTATGCTTTACCTTTGCTAGTCCCTTAGCAAACACTTATTTGAAAGAATAAGTGAAGAAAAAGAAAGGGAAAATAAAGAAAGTAGGTCAATATTGAGTATAAAACTTATCTTCATAAAATTGTAGTTTGGAGCTCTGTCTGACCTTTGGATTATTAATGTGTCGGAACCTTAATGGGAAATGGATTTAAAACCTAACAACCTCTAAGTTCCACAGGACTCCTATTCAGGTCTCCTCAATAGTCAGGTCAGAACAAGTCTACATACACCGATTCTTATGACTATGAATCTTTACTTGTACGGTGTAAGTGAGGTATAGCTCCCCATCTCGGAAGTAGCAAAGAAACACCCTCCCTCAACAAGGTAACTCTAGTTCCCCGGTCTTGCAACTCTTTCCTCGAGGAGCGGAGATATTCCCTTCTAAGTTCAAGTACAACCAGCTCAAGAAGAGGGGATGGAGAAAAGAATGGACGGTAACCAGTGTAGCTACCTATCCTTGGATGCATGACCAGTGTAGCCAAGTCATCCGTTGCAATCTTACAAAAATTTGTCTTTGAAGCTCTTATTGTATTTTTATATTTTTTTATCCTTGTATATACACTCCGGCAGGCATTTTACTTTTCAGTCAGGCCTGTCCACTTTTGGAGATTCTGCATTTTTCCATACTTTTTTTTGAAAGCATATACAAGGTACAACATGTACATATGGAGTTTTTCCTCTTGAGCCAGTAGACCATCTCTCTTTTGAAGCATTATTGCAACCCCACAACATCCTTTATTTAGACCTCAACATCGCTAGACCAGGTTGAGATGCACTTCTTTTCCTAGAGGAAGACGAGAGGTTCCGCCTAGATGTACTACCCTCGTATGCTACCCCAGATTATGCCTCCTCACTACCTCATCCATGAAGAGCTACGTGTAGAGTGCTTGTCCAAGATAAGCCACGGCCTGAAAGAATCATGCGTGTGTTGTTAAATGTTCTACATAGACTAATCAAGATGACATGTGAACATAGTCTTATGGACTCCAAGAATTAAGTCACTAGGACCTGAAAAGTCTTAACTCCATTTCTTATAAGGTTCCTCTGGAATTAAGTGGATTAAGGCCCAACTAAGCTCCATTCTTCAATTTTATTCCAGACATAGTTTAAAAATACTATCCTGAAAAATGCACATGCAAATGCAAGAAAATATGTACAATGCGAAGAAAGCATTTTTTTTGAAAAAAATGATGCACATGTGAAAAGAACATTTTTAAAACATTTTTCTAATTATGAACTTTTTTATGGATTTTTTTGAGAAAAATGCAGATGTAAAAGAAAGGTTTTTTTTTGAATTATGCAAGTTTTTATAGATTTTTGGTTTTGTAGTTTTTTTTTCAAAAAGGAAAAAAGGGTTAGTAAAGTATGTACAAGTATATACAAGATTTTTTTTTGTGTTTTTTGTTTTTTTATTTCTTTGTTTTTGTTTTTTTTATTTTTGTGTTTTTTGGTTTCTTTTGTTTTTTTGGTTGGGTTTTTTGTTTTTTGTTGGTTTTTTTACACACGTGGATTTTACAAAATTATAAACATACCCCCCAAATAAACATATTTAAAAGTACGAGTTATGTCTAAAGTATATATACAATATATACAACACCCCCTATACTTAGCTCGAACTATGTCCTCATAGTGATTAGAGAGCGAAAAAGGAAGACATAGCTCGTGCCAAGTATAGAAAAGTGAAAAGACTCCTATGCTATAACAACTCAAAGAAAAGATACAAAGAAGAGAAGTTGGTGATCCCCCCTATACTTAGGATCAAGTAATCCTAAGTATAGTAGACTGTACAAAAGGGGAAAACCGATGAAGAGAATGTACATACTCAAAAATAAAAAGACACGATATGAACAACATCACCCCCTATACTTAGGGCAGAGTATCCCTAAGTATAGGCAACAACAGGAGTGATGAACAAGACGAATATGAACAACACAAATCATTCACCCCCTATACTTAGGATAAAGCACATCCTAAGTATAGCTTATATACACACACGGAAAAGGGGTGAATGATAAAACGGGAGAAGAAAGAGTGGAACGAAAGGATATACAAGAGGAGTGGGTGTACAAATGTCAAGAAGGTCGAAAGTGAACATTCTTGCGGGACCGCTAAGGTATGGATTTGATAAGGTGTAGGTCGATATTGGGGTTATCATTAGATATGAACTGATCAGGATCAACCAAGAATGTATCCTCAGCGGTTTCAGATTGTGCATGCCTAAACCGATTATTGGAAGTAGTGTGGTCATGTTCTGCCTGGGAAGTCTCGCAAACATCAAAGTAAAATGGCTCAAAATCATTATCAGAAAAGTAGGATCAATTTCAGCCTGGCGAGCCTCTACCGGATCATCATCTTTATCAAAAGGCCCAAATTCCTTTATAAAAGCAATCAAATCAAATTTGGCCTGATCGATCTCATCTGAATCAGGGTGAATAGGAACAGACTCATCAGTGAAAGTAGTCGAATCATGTCCGTCCTGTCTAGTCTCAGAGTCTGCCTTCTGCTCTAGGGTGTCTATCGTGTAAATTCCGTGGATGTCATCAATGCATATCCACATACTAGAAGGGGGAACTCCAAGGTCTATGCTTTCCGAGTCTTACTCCTTGAAGAGGAATTCCTAGGTTTCATTATCATCCAACATATAACAAGAATCTCTGATATTATCATCAATGTCAAATTCCTTGCGGTTGGCTAACACGGGTGGGCTCTCATGGGATGCAGGTCTCTGGTCAGTTGTGGGTGTAGTGATCAACACATCGCTCCCTACATCAGAACAGAAGCGAATCTCTCCTGAACCATAATCAATAACGGCTCCCGCAGAGGTGAGGAAAGACCGTCCCAGGATGATTGGAGGGCGCTCCACATGGGTGGAGGTCTCCATGGCCAATACGACAAAATCCGAAGTGAAATTCATGCCCTGAATAAGAATGACAACGTTTTCTAGAATACCCTTCAGCCTCTTGACAGATCCATTAGCAAATTGAACTATCATCCTGGTTTTCTTAAGAGGCCCAAGATGAAGAGATTGTACCATAGAGAAGGGTATTATATTGACGAACCGTCGATAAGGAGAGTGTTATCACAAGAATGGTCAGAGATGGAGCAGCTCACAAGAGGTATGGTAATGTTTCCTTTCTTAAATTGTGGATGGTGAGAGATGGCGTAGGCAGTGGCCATGGTCAAAATGTGTCGCTCAGATATTATCCTTTGCTTTCTCTTCTTGTGTTGAGGAGTAGATAAATCTGTCATGGCCTATTGAAGTGGAGCTTTAATGATCTCATGAATAGTGGCCAACACTTCAGGTTCACTCAACATTTTTCTTGAATTTTTGGACCTCCTCCATACAAGAGAGGAGATCGGAATCAACATTTACACAAGGATTGCCAAGAGCAGTCTGTATAATGGAATCCTCGGGGTCAAGGTCGGTACATGATGTGAATAGATGTGTGGGTAAATGATCGGGCGTTTGGGTCATCTCCTTACAAAATGAATCAATAATGTATCTTCCAGAATCTTTTTGGATTTTTAAATTTTTCTCATTTTTTTGTATTTTGGGCGATTGCAAGCTCTATGATTATCCTCAAGTGAATCCATATCCTCAAACAGTGGAGCAGCATGCTGGCTCGTATTTATGTTAAATAGATTTCTAATCCTCAAATTCATATGCTCCATCATCTGGTTCAGTGTCTCAAGTGTGGAAATCATGAAAGGTGACTCCAAAATCCCAGGATCGGGTGGGTTGAATGAGGGTGGGTGAAAATCATCGTCCGATTCCTGAAACAATGGGTTAGGCAGATATGCACAAAAATTAGGAGGAAAGTCCTCCTGGAAAAGGGAAGGTGGATCGACTGGAGAGTACGAGGTATCTGCGAAGATCGGATTAAAATAACTCCAGTCGGCCATCTCCGAGAAAAAAGATGGGGATCGGGAGAACACGAGGGTCAAGTCAAAAGATATGGAGAAAAAAGGCGCAAATGCACGGAAGGATCTAGTATACCCACAAGCAATCAAACACAATACAAACCCCTAGTTCACCAACTCAACTCAAAGTGAAGACCGTGAAGGTTCGATCAATTATCTTGTCAATTTTAGAGTTTGGTGGTAATACAATCTATCAGAACGATTAAAGCAAGATGTTGGGAACCCAATGCTCTCAGGAGACTGACCCAATCTCAAAGTTAGATCTTTCCCAGCCAGTATGAATTGCAGACCATTTACCGGCTACCCTATCAATTCAATCTGTTAAGGACGTCGCGGGCCGTTTTGTCAGCTACCGGAGAGATCCTCACTAGAGAACGACTAACCCAAGATAGTAGTCTGAAAAAGTTCAGGCGTGGTTCTATCCTAGTGTGTGGGTCACTCTCTCTCTAAATACAAACCAAACAATGAGGGGGTTACTCTCCCCAAAACAATGATTTTTCCTTGTGTTTATTTTAGGGTCGAGTTTCCTTTAGCAGTCCCGTATTTTAGGCAGTTGTCACTTGGTTAAAATATTTTCAAAGAATCACCTATCGAGTATCCAATTTCTTTTTTAACTTATGTGAGTGAAAACAAGGAAGGAGATAGAAAATGCCAATGCACAATTAAAAGCAATGATGCATGCAGGGGTTAGAGATGCGTACCTTGTCGCCAGCACTCTACATGCAAGTGATCCATGTAGAATTAAAATACAGAAAAATAAACTAACCTATATGCAAACGCAAGTGAACCGTCCTAGATGATAACTTCTATTAACGGGCAAAAACAAGTTAATTTGACTAAGTCCAAATTACGCTCTACTTTATAGGTACAAAAATTCTTGTTTAGGGTGTTTGGACCTAATTAATCACTCACTCAAGCAAATTAATTAAAGCAATCAAGAGGTAGCTCACGAAATCCGCAGGAAGCAAAGAAAAATAAAGCGATGAAAACAAAACCGGTGAGGTCCCCCAAGTGCACCAGCACTTGGTGAAATAGACCCCGCAACAAATGAATGTCTGTTTGCAGAGAGTTCAAATGCTAGAAAATCTCTCTCTCTCTCTCTCTCTCTCTCTCTCTCTCTTTTCGTCTCCTTCAATTCTTCTTCTCCTCTTCTCACGCTATCCTACAGCTTGGTGAAGAATCAAGCCGCCTCCACGTCACTTGGGTGCTTCGGCTCTCCTAGGATCGCCTCCTTCGCTCTACGAGCCCTCGTAAGAAAAAGAAAGAGAATGTGTAAGAAACAAAATTATCAAATATGAGAAAAGAAAAAAATGAAACAATGAATATGAACAATGAAGTGAATGGCAAAATATAAACAACTATTTACAACCAAGAATAGCATGTCAAAAGAGAAACCTAACTAGACCTCGCCATTGCCGGGGATGGCGCCATTTTGTTGAGCACGGGAAATCTCGAGGATCGAAAATGGATGATATGAATGTCGTTGTTATCCCCAAAAATCATGCGACAAACAAAAATTTTTTTTATTTTTGCTACTTATTTACCTGTATAGCGGACATGATCGAACTCAGGGAGGCTACAATTCCCAAGGGTTATTCAATTAATCGACAAAAATTCAATTAAAAGAAAAAGAGAATCTCAAAGGCAAACTATCCTTGGTTTTTCTGGAATTTTTCTCTTTTTAATTTTTTCATTATTTTTTATTTCTAAATTTTTTCTTATTTTCAAATTTTTAGTGATTTTAATTTTGCATTTTTTTTCAAAAATAAGGAGCAATATGCACAAACATAAGAAATACGTACACCAACTATTTTTGTAATCTTTCAATTATATCAAAATTTCTCAAAAAAACCAGAGAAAATATTTTTGTATTTTAAAGATTTTGAAATATTTTTGGGAATTTTTGTAGAATTTTCAGATGTTTTTCTATTTTTTTCTAAAAATCAAACAGTGGCAAAAATGAGAAACAGTGCACAGCCTGGAGTAATTTGCAAATTAAAAATGTTTTAAGTGCCCAAAACTCCTGAAAATTATTTTTATGATTAAATAGGGACAAATATCTACACACAGAGACTAATATCACTATTTTTGGATTTTTGTAGAAATTTTTATGATTTTTATAAGATTTTTAGTATTTTTTATTTTTTTTGAGTTTTAAAAATAGTTAATGTACAAAATTTGGTTAGAAATTAAAAGACAATGAAATAAAACTACTCTATTTTTTGGAATTGTTAGAGCAATATTTTAATTTTTATGAATTTAGAATTTCAAAGAGGGAAAAATGACATATTTTTAATTTTTTAATAATATTAAATAATGAAAAAATGCAATGAAAATTTATGCTAAAAAGATAAGCAGGTCAGGAGCATAGCAAGATTTTTGGAGGTTTTATTGATCAACAAAAACATTTATTTCAGCAAAAAGCACATGCAAAGACAATGTCTGGAATTCAGGGACTGAAAAGTAATTAAATAATGTTTTTAAATAAAGTAATAACATGAAATAAAATGGGGATGGAAAATGACATTTACCCAGTAAAACGTGCTTCGTACGTGCTTGAATTGGAGCTGAAGACCTTTTCGTAATTTTTGAAACTCCTGAGGATGTCTTTGTAATTTTTGCAAAAGATTTTTCTTTTCAATAGACCAACCTAGGGTTTCTTCTTCGTTTAATCTCAATACAAAAGGATGGGGGGCTCGGCCACCGCCACTAATGGAGGGCCGAGGGCAGTGGGCGTCGGGCTGGTGACGTGCCGCGTGTTGAACGACGGATGTTAGCATCAGTTGTCGGATGCGAAGGCTCGTCGACGAGCTGGGAGCTCGACGTTGGAGTCGATACGCATCGCGTGCTGGACTTCGGGGCTGGAGCGGGCTGGTGACGCCGCCACGTGTGGCTGATCAGGTGGAGGAAAGGTGACGCAAGAGGTTGCACGCGGTGGCAAGGGGGGTCGCGTTGGGGGTGGCAGACGTCAACGCCAGTTATCGGAGGTGAAGGCTTGTCGATGGGCTGGGAGCTTGGCGCGGAGGGTCGCGCTCGGGGCGACGCGAACTCGTTGCAGCGGAGACGGAGACGCCGAGCACAGAGGCGAGAGGTGGAGCAGTGTCGCACAGTGCTGCGGCAGGAGCTTCGCAGGGAAGATCTGGACAGCGGAGACCCGTGCCTGGGCGAGTTCTGCAGGGGCGACGCCGAGGCTGATGTCGAGGCGGGGCAACATCGTGATGATGGAGGAGGCCGCGCCCGCGACGGTGTTGCTGGGATGGCGGCGGGCACGCAAATGGTTGGAGCGAGCGTGCCTGCTGCCGATTATTTTTTTATTTTTTTTAATTTTATTTGTAAAGCATGAACAAAAGATAATAATTTTTTTATTTTTTATTTTTATTTGTTAATAGAATAAAGAAAACCCTTTTCTAATGATTTTTTAATTTTTATTTTTTATTTCCTGCAAAACAAATGTTAGAGAAAAAATATATTTTATTATTATTATTTTTATTTATAAACAAAACGGAAAGTGAACGAGGATCCGGCGAAACTTGAGGAATCGAATCTGGTTCTCCGACCACCGTAAATGTCGGAGTTGATAGATCGTGGAAGATAGAAGATGAATGGGAAGAGATCAAGAAAATGAGATGAAAAATCGAGTTGGTTGCGGATCAAATCAAGATGGATTTTAAGACTAGAAGAACAAAATGACAACAATGAACAAATACAAGAAATATAACTAAGGTTAATCTAGGATAAAATAAGATGAAAAATGGCGATGGATCTCACCTTAGGAGCGGAAAACTACCGTGATCACCTCGACGAAGGCTGGCGCGCTGTCACCGGACGGCTCGGAGGCCCGACACCCTTCTACGACAAGAAGACTCTCGGAGATCGGGCTCCTCTCACCAAAGATTGATCAAGTTGGGATGAGGGAGAAGGAGCTATATAAATAAAAAAGATAATGGAGATGAAATCTGAATTTTTGACTTTTTAGATAAAGATAAGAGATAAAATTGAAATGAGATAGAGATAAATTAGAAGTTATTTTTTTATTTTTTGTGGAAGTTAGTTAAGAAAATTAAATATATACATATGCTATATACAAATATTACATTATCTACATGGGTAAATAAGCAAATTAGTTTTTCGTTTTAAAATTATTTTTTTATTTTTATTTTAAATAATTAGTAAAAATATTTACAAATAGATACAAATACAATATGTACAAAATACATGGAAAAATTGCACAAACCACCCCAGAAAATCAACTTTTTACTCGTAACTCCAAAATTATGAAATCACAACTGTTTTAAAGATAATGTAATTTAGAATCCAATGGAAGTGAGATTAGTTCAATTAAAGTTCATATGGAGCTAGAATCGGTCTTTCAATTAGTGCTTAGTGGCTTTTCCCAAGTGTGGTTGCTTTTATTTTGTACAAGATTTAATTGTGCAATTATTTTTATTAATTAGAACACATTTTTATTTACAACTTTCGTGTTGAAAGTTATTTGATTTGAGGTCGATTAATGTACAAATAAAATAGTGAAGTATACAAATATACATATCACACAATTATTTTGGGTTTTCTAATTGAGGACCCTATCTCCCCTACTTTATTCCTGGTCGATCAGGTCAAGTCTTGACCTTCTCTCAGGGTTTGGGTCAGCCTGTATTTATTACATATATACAATCTTCTTTTTTTATTTTATTTTCTTTATTTTTCCTTTATTTATTTATTTATTTTAGGTTAAAATAATATACAAATATATAATATTTACACATAGATGCAAGTTAGTAAGAATATGGAGTGATACCTGAGGGATCTTCCAGTATGCAGGGTTTATATGTATTAGGAATACCTGAGGGCAATGTGATCATAAACGATTGTATAACCATGATGCTTCCATTCCGAGGGAGTGGTGAAAGAAGTCTGGATTTTAGCGACTCCTTTCATAGAGAAGTGATCTGATCTTGGTCCAAATGTTGGACATTTATCTGAATGTGATTCAGATGCAATGAGAAGATTAGATCTACAGCCTTGATTTAATCAAGCATCTTTGGGAGGTCCACAAGATCTGGATTTGAGATGTGATCTCAATATCCAAGTCACTATACGTGGAACAATACAATCGCCATGTCCTTATCTCCAAGTATCCGCGGAGAAAGCGCAATTTTCTTGAAAGAGTTCAAGAATAATCTCATTGTTGATATATGTATCCGGACATTGAGAAAATGGATAATTAAATGTGATTTAATTATCATGAATAATATAAATTTGATTCACAGGAGAGTTATCTAAGATAATTAAATGTGATTTAATTATCAAAGATGTGAATAATGTGAATGTGATTCATGTTATTTGGGCACATGAGAATCGAGATCCAAGATGATTAAATGTGATTTAATTATCATGGATATAAATAATGTGGATAGCACTATCCATATTAATCAGGTATATTATAAATGTGATTTATAATATATTAGAGAGAGCATATTGTGATTTGTATTTGTTGATTAATTATTGATGTGAATTGGATTCACATTAGATAATTAATTGAAAATATAATTTACATTTGATTTTGGGATGTGAATGTGATTCGCATTTTTTCAATGGCATGATTGTAATATTCATAAGATAATTATGGAATATTTTTGTGAAATAATTTACAACAAGTGTTGTTGTAAATCTTGGAGATATCATGAGATAGTGAGATCTCATGAGATATTGAAGAGATAGACCAAGTCCACCTGACGAGGGTGGACGACCACCAATCTCCAAAGGAGAAGAGTGGCCATCCCCCCCTTTTTAGGGGATGAGGTCTATCTCCTCCTTATCTTCAAGGATAATTAATTAATTTGATTTGAAATTAATTATATTGATTTATTAATATATATATATATATATAAATTAATTGTTGTTGTATTTTTTACAACAACATCATGACCATTGAAAGAAACACAAATCAATCTCATCCATTGATTGTGTGTTGTCCATGGATTGAGATCCATGGACTCCCAAAATCCTATACAAGAAGAGGTACCCCTTTCTCTTCAAGTTACAATGAACATACGCTCTCTCCCTCTCTCTACACATCATCTCTCTCTCTCTCTCTCATTGTGGCCGTCCACCATGGAGCCAATGAGAGAGTCGCCATCGTCGCCACATCGTAATTATGCTGCCGGAGTATTTGCTCGTGGATCTCTGTCTCTTTCGACGCGCCTTGCTCGTGAAGAAGACGTCGGATCTCGTGTGACGAGATCAGGAGATTTGTCGCTTGGATCATCAACATGGATTGCGAGGAGCACGCGTCTCATCAACGCACTCCCAAGGGTCTCCTTCGTTGGATCGGACTTGAGACAGGAGGTCTCTTGGTTTAGAGACTCGATCGCAACCACACTTCAAGAGGTAACCTTAATACATAATTGTGGTTTAGATGAATCGATATGAGAAATGTTCTTGGATCATGTGGTTTTACCACATTATTTTTTTAAATTCCGCTGCCTCAAGCAACTAGTACAACTAGCTGCTCCCGATCGCATACGATGCGATCCTCACGCTTCCGTGATGCGCTTAAGGATCTTCCCATATCCTTCAATTGAATGCATGACTACACTACTGACTACTCCAGGGACCGGAAAGGCACAAGATAACAAGCTCACTGAACCGGGAATGACTGGGAGTGGAACCACATAGAGCTCGAACTCCGTTGATGGTGAACCACCACCTCCTTCCTTCTCCGTACTGCAAATCAAAGAGCGCATGCTCGCTGTCACGAAGGGCTAGCTCGGGCAAGCGATTATTAGGGAAATGGATAGGTAAAAGGTATTGGATTTAAAAAATGGGAAAAGGAGATACTTTATACAAGTTAATCTGTCCGCCTCCCTTCGTCTAGGGTTTGCGCATGGCTCGAGGATTGACCAAGAGAAGTCTTTGATCTACGTGAAAGTTGACTCTCTAATGAGAAGATTTCATTAAGGGTTTGAATACAAACAAGATATGGATTGATCAAAAGAAATTAGCGAAGAAGATGAAGACATAATGCTCGGACTGGTCCAAAGGATGGGAGGGGAGTTGACCTGGTCAACCAATGGTGCCTCTTGATTGGTCTACCTGGACCAAGTCAGGACAAAATTGGGTTGAAAATAGGAATAAATGGGAAATAAAATAGTAAATGATTTTATTAAATAAATCTCAAAATATGAAAGTTGTTTCTTATTTTATGTACTAATTTAGCTGATTTTTATTTATTTTTAGCAGCTTATTAATTACATGTTAATTTTTATAGTGTAATTATAGGTAAATATACCTATGTTTTATGTATTTTTTTATTTTTATTTTAAATTTTGTTATCATATGTACATATTTTATATATTTATGATATATATAAATACATATTTACATATTTTATTTTATTTTTCTGATATTATTTAGATACATAAATAATTGTGTATATGTTCTTTATAAGTGTAGTATACCTATGTGTTATAATACCTTATTTATTTGAATTTATTTTTTATGTTTTCTTTAGTATTTATATTTTTATTATAGTTATAAAAATATATAGAATTATTTAAAAATATATGAATAAAATATATAGATATATAGTACAATGGGACCTCAAAAAGCTAGCTTTTGTATCTTAACTCCATTTTCAATCTTCATTAGATAAATAATTTAATTTAAAATACAATGGAGATGAATTTGGTCAATTTTGAGTTCATATAGAAAATATATTGATATGTGAAATTTGTTTTACGACCTTTTCATCTCTGTGTCCCAGTTACCCCTCATGTCGCATCTCTTTACTACACAAAATCGAATGGCTTGGCTGAGGTATCCAATAGAGAGATCAATACATTCTTACAGAAACTTGTTAGGCCAGGTAGGAAGAATTGGTGTCAACTTCTTGATTCTGTTATAGGGCTTATCGGATCGCCTACAAGATTCTATCGTCTTGTATATGGAAAGCCTTGCCATCTGCAAGTTGAACTGATTCACAAATCTCTTTAGGCACTAAACATTTGCAATTCAAATTCACATGAAGGTGGTCAAAACCGAAAGATCGATATGACCAGACTCATGGAATTTGTAGACTATACGTACGATAACAACCTTATGTACAAGGAGAAAGTCAAATGTTGGCATGACAAACATATCAGAAGAAAGACTACTGAGCCTGGTCAGAAGGTGCGGTTATTTGATGCAAAGTTGAAGATATTCTAGGGCAAAATAAAAAGCAAGTGGATTGAGTCGTTCAGAGTAAAGACTCTGCATGACAATTGTTGCATTCTCATATCCGAATTGTCATATTACACACAACTGTTCATAGTTAATGGACGTTGCTAAAGCCGTATTTAGAGCATGATGCATTCATGTCCGTTGTCGATTCAATCCATGTGGTATTTGAAGAAGATCTCCCTACAACGTCGGATTGTTATGAGTGTGTATAAATTAGTGTACGTATTTAGCTTTATGCAGTGTACTGAGCACCTAGGGTTTCTAGGTGTCTGTGCCATTATGATTGTACTACTTTGCCCTTATCTCCCCCTACTTTATTCCTTATCGACAAAATAAATATTAACTTAGTCTCAACATTTAGGGTCAGTTAGTATTTACAATACTTCCTTTATTTTTATTCTTTTGTTCATTCATTTAATTTGTGTTTAAATACAAGTATTTATGTACTATTTATAGACAACAATTAGTGTTAATTTGTATAAGTTAGATCTATTTACATGCATTTATCTAGGGATTTAAAGACAAAATAAAGGAATAACTGTGAGTGAATGGGTATTCATCAATTAGATAAAAATGAAAAATACAAGTCATGCATGTCTCAATAATAGAAGGATCTTGACAGTCTATTGATGAATCGTCAAATGGAAACAATATAATGCTCTCGATGTAGCATGTGTCAAATGACAATCAATAGAATTGAGAGAAAATCTCCATGAAGAGTTCTCGGCTTTAATTTATACCTGGGTAAAACTAAGGTCTAACATAGGGACACAAGAAATTACTCAATCAGATCTAAATGATAATTAATTAATTTAGTATTTTCTAGGTCCTAGGTCAAGCTTAATGTAAATATACACAAAAATGATGCAATTTTTCCAAATTATCTTTTATATCTTTATTTAATATGAAGAACAATAATGGATTGTACTCACATAGACAAATAACACAAGATTATGCTCCTGATTAAATAAAATAAGTACTTGTGATTTAAATTTAATTAATTAATGGTAACTTAGTGTCAATAAGAGCCAATTCAACATATGAGTAATTCATTTTAATTCACTTATGAAGGCTGAATATACTAAGTTAATGCTCTAAAATGCAATGCGTGATATGTAGATAAAAATGTTATTTAAATACATTAGAATGAAGAGCATGAAACAAGCTTTCAAACGACACCAAATTTATTAAAATCGATCAATGGTTCACAAGTTATTGCTAAAAAATTCAAGGGGCGTAAATGAAAAGAAATATGTTAATTTTATTACAAAAGAGTCAAAAATAAACTAATATGCAATTACAAGAACCCTCTAGGGAGATTTTGCAAAATTTCTAAAGCATGGGGACTTATATGCAATTTGAAGAGTTCCTTGGGCTTAGATGCATTTTTCCACAATCAAGTGCGTTGCACATTGTCAAATCAAGGCTCGAGCAGTGGCTCGAGGGCATGTGGCGCTCTCCTGTAGTTCAGTGCAGACTCGCGTGCTCCGAGCCTTAGGCCTGAAGCAATGCTTTGTATATAGGTTCAGAGTCAATGAAGTCTGTTAGATCTGATATGTAGAATCAAATCCGATGGTTGTTGCTGTGAAGCATTCTTCCCTCTTCTCCTTCTGAGGTGACAATATAGTGGAGCTCCAGCAAAACTCCAAATACTACTCCGTGTGTCTTCTCGTGATCTGAAGGCTGCTAGACCTCAGTAAAGGCTCGACATAGTTGACGATGTCCTCTAGAGACATTGACGATGGTTAGAAAGGCATATCAATGCTAGCTTGTTGGAGAAGAATAGCTTGATTGGAGCCTCGTACTTTTTTCAATCATTGATGTCCTATAGAATAGAAGGCAAAGCCTAAGAAAATGCAAATCTTTTGGGATGATTAGGCAGCAGAATGAAGTGCTGAACACATATGAGATAAGAATCCCCAATTTGGGTTCTGCTGTCTAGCAAAGAGAAGAAGTGGAGGGTATGATAAACACAATGGAGAAGTGGGAGATGGAGACGATGAGTACGCGAATATTAGGATAACAACAGGGAACTATGGGCGTCTTTGAGATGTATAGATTATGAGTGAAAATGCATGTAGAAAATAGAGAAAATAGAGGAAACAAAGTCAAGAAATTTACCTGGAAATGTGAAGATGAAATCGAATGGAATTAAAGATGGAATGCTGCATGGAATGTAGCGTAATAATGCTCCTGTCATCACTTGACAAGCTTGGCGAAGCTTGAAGCTTGAGAAAACATCAAAGACGCTGCAATAAGCTGTACGTTCGCCTTGGATCTTGTCAGAGAAGAGGTACCTTTCTTGCTCACTGCCTCACCCTATCTCTGTTACAGAAAGGTGAGATGGATGGGGTTCCTCTCACACAAGGGGCAGGTGCTGTTACCAGAGGGCAAAGGAAGGGTTTTGAGTTGATGAAGTTGGGATGTTCTGGATGGTGGAGTGGTGTTTTCAACTAATGATTATAAGAAGCATGTGAGGAGGAAGAGATGGATTGGAAGTTGGGCGAGGAAGGCAGTTGGTCGGGGAAGAGAATGGTGTTGGTTCTGATAAGTTGGAGTACATGGAGAGGTTGCAGAAAATCGACAAAAAGGGACAAGCACGAAGCTACGCTTCCCTTGGAGGCACATCTGGAGGTTGATGAAGACTCTCGTCCATTGGATCTGATGATCTAATGGCTTAGATCTAGGTGGAAATAAATAAAGAGGCGGGGCCACTTGAAGCATCTAGATGATGCCATGTGCCCAATGGAAATTAATAAAAATATAGAAAATAGAATAAAATAGAAAATAAAGAAAAGGACAAAGAATTAGAAAAAATGTTCAACATGAAAGTTGTAGATCTCGATGATATCTATAACGTTTATGTAGAACTCAAAGAGAAATAAAATTAACTATATGTAATTATTATTTTTGTAGTAGTTTAAAGTATTAATTACTTTATTTTATTTTATTTTCTTATTTTATGGATTTTATTTTATGAATTGGGTTAGAATAAATATATACAATATTATTATAAATTTTATTAGATTTTTAATAAATAATAAATACATAATAGCACAATAATAGATATAATATATAATAATTATAAATATTTATTTACAACACCAAATTACTTAAATAATGTTATTAGTTATGATTTTTTTTGGTTTTCTTAAGCTAGAGAGATAATAATAGAAATAACGTAGATGAATTTGATATTCATACCCCATATACTTAAGCTAAGCTCGTCTTTGAGCTAATAAATAAAGAATTACTCAGAAAGTTAGTGATTTTAGTAAATTCCCCAGACATGTGAATGTGCAAGAACAAGGCTTAAGAAAACCAGAACACTTGGTTTTTAGAGATCCTAAGACTCTAAGCTGAACTTGTCCGAATCAAAAGGAGTTCAACTCCTCTAATTATCCGACTCTCAATGTATACATATATAAGAGGCGTGATGTTAATGTGTTGACTTCATTCACAAGGGTAGAATCACGATGTCACCTAAAGTTCCAATGCAAGAGAATCTCCTAAGGACCCAATCCTCAACACTAGGGATTAAATGTAGTCTTTCTTCAATCCACAGTCTCTTTAGTTCTTCGAACTTCAAAGTGTAGATGACAACCCGGATAAGGGAGGTAATGGATTTTGTTATTTCTTTTCTCCCTCTCATTGGAATAAGGTATCTCTCAAATGCCTTTACTCAACATAATTACATATATTTAATACCAATTGGTGTGTCCGTCAAAAGAGATTGAGCCGTCTGTACTTGTTTTCCTGCGAGTACACCGAGGCGTGTCTTTTTAAAGCATCTAATATACTTGCACCCAGACATGTAGTCCTAACGATGCAGAGCCCTTTTTGATTTGGTCATACCAACGTAATGATTTGGTCCAAATAGACACTTAAAGGTTGGGAGCGCTCACCATTGGTATAAGCTCATATGGATGTAACTTTGTAATGCTTTGAGTTTTTATTTTCTTCATCATTTTTTTATTTCATCATCCATTCATCATTTTTTTTCTTTTTGTCTAGCTCCACTACTTTTATCAAGGATTGACGTACAATGACCAATAATTTAATTATATATCATCACACTCTAGCACTTAGGATTTGATCAAGAGATTAGTATGAGAACCAAGTCTCATACTGGCTAAGTTGCCGTCACTCAGTTTTCATGAAGCCTTCATTAAGTTTATCCCATCCTTATGATCGGGTGCAAATGTAAATCTCAAATCTCAGTTCCTCAAGTGAAACTTCAACTCATCTCAATCATGAATGTAGTCGTGCATGTTAGCGAAGGTCATATTCTTTTAAGCAAGATTAAGTATGCAATATAGCACACAAATCTTTCTAACTAAGGAAATGTGAATTATTAAGTCTAAGACCCTAATGATTAAGACATGCTAACTCTAAGTCTCTGAAACTCATAAACCAAGTGTTAAAGAACTTCACAAGCCTTGAGTGAATAATGTAAGTACCAGGGAAAAGCACCAAATTAAAAGTTAGCAGGTTAATAAGTTAGAGATTAATTGAATAATTTTATTAACAAGAATATGTGCCCTTAAGATATAAACATAATAGACAGAAAAAGATTGACAACACAAGGATACCTAAATAACACAACTCAACTTCAGTTCTTCAGTATCAAAAATCTGACATGAATCTTCGGGGTTTGAAATCACAGGCTGCCTTATGCTTCACTTGCTTTTTCCTTACAGCTTAAACCTCAAAAGCTAAATAAGAAAAATCTTCATCAACTTGGACAATGAATCACCTAGAATGATGTCATTCTTCCTCAAAGGTAATATCCATGTCAACATGGGAAGATATGAAATTCTCCAGAATAGAGGGAAGACATATCCAACCCTTAACTCCTGCAACATATTTATAGGTTTTCCTTAAAAGAGAAAAACTAGACACAAGAGGGCAACCTAACTCACAAGTAAAATGACAATAAAATAATTGAATATCCTCAAGAAAAGGTCTAGGCTCCTCCATATCTAACTCTTCTAACAAAATATTATCTTCCTCAAGCGACACCACTCTTTTCAGAGAATTCCTTATAGACTTGATCTTCCAAAATATCGAGGTTAAATCCAAACTCTTTCCTATGCTAGACTATGTAAAAGACCTAAGATTAGACAACCTTACATAAACTAAAAACCTGACAATTCAGTGAACAGTCACACCCTTCCAGAAACCCAAGACACTAGGTAGAAACTGAAGAGACACAAGGGTTAGTCTTTATTTACAAGTTAGTTCCAATTACACCCATAAAGTTTGAAACTAATTTTGAAAACTTTTTTATAAATCATGTCACATAAGTATATGTTTTCCAAAACATTTTACAAACATTTTTAAAACAAGTCAAGATGTATTTTTACAAACCAATGTAAAATACTTTGAAAACCATGTTAAATATGTATATAAAAGTTTTAAATAGTTTTCAAAATAATTTGTACAAAACTCAGTTCAAAAACAATACGATACCCTTAGCCTCAAAAGTTTGAAAAAGTTAAAACCATGAGCTATGGCTAAATTATATATGAAATATATATGGTACACTCCCCTATACTTAGCTTTTGCTATGTCCTCGTAGTGATATGAATACATAACTCATTCTAAATATAAAGTAATGTACAATAACTGAATCAAGAAATAAGGTGTATGGAAGAGTAAAAAGATTTAGTTAACAAAGAATAGAATGGAATGCCCCCCATACTTAGGCTAACAATAGCCTAAGTATGAAGAAGAAGAGAAAATAAAGTACAAAGACCAATAGAAAGGAAAGTGAAGAATATGTAAGATAGGGTCCGGTTCCCCCCTATACTTAGGCTGAAAATAGCCTAAGTTAGGAGTAAGAGTTTATAGATAGGAGAAACTAAACCTTAACAAAATAGAGTAAGAAAGAATCCAAATCTTTGTGATGTTCAATCTGACTAATGTGAATCTTCAAGCTGCAACTCCATGTTGTATCTAAAATGTCTGCAAAGGATTCAATCAGCATGAAGTCAATAACCTCAATAGGAATTAGCCATTCTTTGTATTCTACGAAGTGCTTCAACAACTGCCCATCAACCAAGAAGGAAGGCACTCCATTTGAAAGATCTGTAATCTCTACACTACCATTTCCATGCACTTCCTTAACTATGTAAGGATCCGACCATTTGGATTTCAATTTCCAATGGAAAATTTGTAACTTTGCATTAAACGACCATACCTTTTGTCCCGAGACAAAATTCTAGCAACTAATATGCGAATCATGCCACTTCTTAACTTTGTCCTTATAGATCAAGCTGTTGCCATATGCTATGTTCGAATTTCCATCATCTCATTAAGGTTTAGGTCTCTACAAAGCTTTCTAAGGTGACAACTCCAATTGATTTTCTTGATTTCCCACTCAGACTTGTGAATTAATTCAGTGAGCAAATGGCATGGCTTTCCATAGATCATCATAAAAGGTGAAGTACCAAGAGGGGTCTTATACGCTATCTTGTAGGCCCATGGAACTTGATCCAACAACTGAGACCAATTCTTCCTATCAGGACGAACTAAATTCTGAAGAATACTCTTCACCTCCTTATTTGAAACATCTACCATACCGTTCGACTGTAGGTGGTAAGGACTAGCAACTCTATACTCAAACTTGTAGTACTTACCTAAAGATCTCATCTCTCAATTCACAAAATGGCTCCCCTAACAGAAATCAAAATCATGGGAACCCGAACCTTTAAATGATATGCTCCTTGATGAATTTACAAACAATCTTATCTTCTACGGCTTGGGTTGAGAAAGCCTCCACCCACCTAGAAAGATAGTTAACTGCTAACAAGATGTATTCAAATCCATGACTATTGGGAAAGATACCCATGAAATCTATGCCCCATGCATAAAAACAACACAGAAAATCACAAGCTGTATAGGCATCTCATCTCTATAATCATTTGTCCCTCCCATACTATGGCAAATACGTCATGATCGTACAAAGTCATTAGCATCTCAAAACAAGGTCAGCCAAAACAATCTACATTTAAGAACCTTGTGTACAATCCTTTTTCTTGAATGGTGTCCTCCGGCCTCAAGAGAATGACAAAATGTTAGGACACTATGGTATTCCTCCCGAGGAATACACCTCCTCCAATTACCATCCGATCCTTCAAAGAAAAGGAATGGATCCTCCCAATGGTATCTCCTCGAATCCGACTTCAGTCGGTCAATACTGCTCCTAGTCCAACCATGGGGAACCTGCTTGGAGACATGATAGTTCACCATGTTGACATACCAAGGGAGTGAATTGATAACACAAATCGACTCATCTGTGAAGGTCTCTCTGGCCATATCTAAGTCAGGGGAATCCTTTAGCTCAAGTCTAGAAAAATGATCAGCCACTACATTCTTGACTCTGGGTTTATCCTTAATTTCCAAATCAAAATCCTAGAGTAACGAAATCCATCTAAGAATAGGTGCCTTCATGTTCTTTTTTGTGAGATACCTAATGGCTGAATGATCTGTATAAATCGTCACTTAGATCCCAAGATGTAAGACCTAAATTTCTCTAAAGCCCAGACTACCGCGAGCATTCCTTTTCAGTCATTGCATAATTTTCTGTGCTAAATCTAAAACTTTGCTCGCATAGTGAATAGAAAATGGGATACGATCTCGCCGCTGCCCCAATACGATATAGAAAATCCGATGCATCAGTCATGATCTCAAAGGAAATAGACCAATCAGGAGCCTGCAGAATCGACGAGTCACAAATCTTTCTCTGTAATATCTCAAATGCATCTAGACACTTGTGATCTACAATAAACTCGATGTCTTTCCCTAAGAACTTAGTTAGTCATCATGCAATCTTAGAAAAACCTTGAATAAATCGTCTATAAAATGCCACATGCCCCCAAAATGACCTCGGTGACGATGTTGGTTGGTGGATCAAGTTTCTTGATCACATCCACCTTGGTAGGGTCAACCTCCATTCCCAGTTTGGAGATGACGCACTCCAACATGATACCCTCTTTAACCATAAAATGACTATGTTTCCAGGATAGTGCAAATTCACCTACCTACATCTCTAAAGAACTCGGTCCAAGTGCGCTAAACATGAATCAAATGAATAATCATGGATCGAGAAATCGTTAATGAAGATCACCAAGAATCCTCCACCATCTAGGCAAATACGACAATCATACACCACTGAAATGTGCTCGGGGAGTTGCAAAGCCCACATGGCATGCACATGAATGCGTAAGTACTGAAAGGACAAGTAAAAGTGATCTTTTCCTGGTCTTCAGGGGTGATGGCTACCTGAATGTAGCTCGAGCATCCGCCAAGAAAAAAGAAGAACTTTTTACCTACTCGTCTCTCCAAAATCTGATTAATAAAAGATAGGGGAAAGTGATCTTTCTTGGTGATAACTCGGATCTTGCGAGAGTCTAGAGTAGTCTACACAACGCGAGATTACAATGTCGCTAGAGCGGCCTCTCACGAAACTCGAGTTAATCAACAATTAACCCACAAGAATAAATTAGCAATGAAAATATGATGTGGATCAAAATTTATTATAAATCCTACAAAAATGATCGTATGGTGACAAGCAGAGTAAGGTGTCAAACACAGGGAACACGCGATGTAGCACTTGCTATTAATTATAAATAAATAATATAGATATTTATATATATAGGTATGCACAATGTTAACCTAAGGATGTGATTTTATTATTATTAATTAATATTTTATTTTTTGTTTTATATTTTTGTATTTTATTTTAATTATAATATATATTAATTATATGATATAAGGTATATAAGACTATATATAGAATAATAGATAATATAGATATAAGTATAATTAAAAATAACCAAAAACTGCAGAATTAAATATTTGGGGTTTTAAATAATTTTTACTATTTTTGTGATTTTTTGGAGAAATTTGCTAATTGTTTTTATATATTTTTAAAGTTGAAAATAACTTAAAACAAGTATAAAATAATAGGCCAAAATTGAAATAGAAATTAAAAATAGAAAATAAAGTTCAAAATTTTCTAAATCAATTTCACTATATAGATAATGATATAATAAAATTATATAACAGAGAGTAATATTTTTGGAATTTTGGGAATTTTCTAGATTTTTATGAAGGTTTTGGGAGGTTTTCAATTTTTAAGCATTTTGTTTTTTTTATGTTTATTGATTTTTGGTATAAAGGTTAAAAATACTTAAATAAGCATAATATTTATTTTTTGGGAATTTTTAAAAATGATTTTATAATATTTTTGGCCTTTTTAAGACAAACATGGACTGGCCGCGCACTATTCGATTTGTATAAAATAGGGAAAATTCTTAAAATGAAGTTCTAAAAACTTGGCGTGAATCTACAACAAATTAGGAGCTAAACCCTATTTTTGCATGAATTTAGAGCATGGTAACTATTTTAATTTAATAGAACAACTCATAAAAAATTCAATGGCCTAGCAAGAGTATAATTGCAAATATAATTAAAGGCAAGGATCACTGTGCAATTTCACCCAAACTTTAACACTAATATTCTGACTTTATACATTAAATGATAATTCAAAGAACCCGTGAGGGATTACATGCAATTTTCATACGATAAAACGTCTGCAGACACACGACTCTGGAAGGGACTAATTTGCAATATACGACAAGTTTAAGGGGCTATGTGTAATTTATTTACAAACTTTTAAACTACATAAAATATTTTCAAGACTTCTTAGTAAATACAAAAATGGCAGAGGGGGTCTGCGAAATTATCCACTTAACGTCTGGAATCCAGCCGTCCTGAAGTCGCCACGTGTCAGATCGCGCAGCGTAGCATCCACACCTTTTCGCCTTGAATCTACAATCTAGATTAGATCTGGATGTAGCCTTCAATCGACAATGCCTGGAGCTTTGTCAAGAAAACGAAGAATACCCTACTAGGTAAACTTCAATCGTGAAATCCAAGTAGCTCCGAATTCCAATTGACTCGATAGTTGAGGCATTTCGTTCCTGCTGGTTCCCCGCATCGAATGGTGCTTTACAAATCAATCTAGATCCCAGTGATGGGGATCTGGGGGGTCCTCCGTCTGGAGCTCCTTCGAGACATAAAAGAAGGCCCAGATGCCCTCTTTCCTTTGCTGTTCCTACATGAGAAGAATCCTCGACTCGAGGCGAGTGCCTCGATCCAAAATGTGAGGTCTGAGACCTCATGGGCAAGTGAATGGATGCATCTCCAATGATGCGTCAGGGAGGAGCTTCTACTCCTTGAATCAGGGCTTGATTCAAGGGGGTTTTAAGGGGAATCAATGGAGAATGAAAAGGGGTTCGAAATGGGGTGATCAGATGCTTCAAGTACAGTCAGATCACGGTGAAATTGACCAAGAGCTCGAGCTCCAGGTCGATGAAGATGTGGGTACTACTTTAATTCTGCTAAACGAAACCTAAAGCTAGTGAAGAAATCACAACCTAGGCTAGAGTTATTACCTATGATAGTAGGAAACAAAGCTCGATAGAGTCTGGGGGATCCGAGGAAGAACCGACCAGAGGAGCTCCGGTGGTGGTGTGGATACACCTCCACCTTGCCTCTCCTCACTGTAAATCACGAGCTATGCCCTGCTGTCACCATGACGAAGCTCCTAGGCGTAATTTGAGGGGTTAAAGACCACAAGAGGACGATCAAAAATCAAAAAGGGTGAAGGAAGTATATGTATAGGCGAGTTTAATGGAGTTTCGAGGAGCAATAGCGTGAGACTGGTAGGAGGTTGGTGGGAATTCGATGATGGGCATGGATCTAGGATGGAATGGCTACAAGAAGGTGGTAGTCTCGAGAGTAATGGATGGAGAAGGAGGCATGGTGAATTTGACGAACTGGCACCCTTGAGAAGCTCTGATAAAAGTCAGAGGGGAGGCCGGATAGTTGACCGAGGTCAACAAAAGAAGGCGCCTGGTTGGTCCACGTGGACCAACCAGGAAATTCCAAGGCAAAAATACCTTGCAAAATAGATAATAAATAGTAATTAATTTTATTTTTTTCATAAAATAAAAAATGTTTCTAATTTTATGTAGTATTTTATGCATATTTTTATTTATTTTTTAGGCGTGTTTAATTCGAAGTTATTATTTAGGGTTTATATATGTATATTCTTCTATGTTTTGTGTATTTTAATTTGTTATATTTTTTATGGTTTTTTTAGTATTAATGTGTACATACGATATAAATAATATTTAAAAATTTGTAAAAATATAAAATTATAAAAATAATAAAGAATAAATAAAATGAATATTTTATTCAAGTATATTATACAATAGGGGTCCAAACTTATCTTTCACACCTTGACTCCAAAAATATGAAAACACCTTCATTAAATAGCTTATTAAAAGTTATATACAATTAAAGGTTATTTTAATACATTTTGAGTTTTTATTTGGGAGATATGGGTCTGTGAAGTTTGGGTTTTATGATTTTATTCTGTGTATAAAATGTATACTGTATGTTATTTTTGCATGAAATAAATTATATATATTTTTATATAATTTTAGTGTAAAAAATTTCTTTATTTAAGATGTAAATAATAAAGAATAAAATAGGTCCCAAAAAGTAATTATTGGCCTATTTTTTAGAGTGATCTGTTCGTGTTTTCTGTACAATTAGCCGCACTATCTCCTCCTACTTTAAGTCATCATGATGACTAAGTCTCGGGGGTTAGGGTCACTTCAGTGTCCTTGACACTTCTCTATTTTTCTTTTCTTTCCTTTATTCTTTTATTTTGGTAATAAATACCATAAAGTATAGTATTTTATACAATATTTAGCATGAATTAATGAATGTTTATTTTGATAAATTAATGATGTACTCATGCATTCAGCTAGGGTTTAAAGGCCAAAATGAAAGAATAAAGGTGATGAAATGGAGGTTCATCACCCCCCTATACTTGCCTTTGCTAGTCCCTAGCAAACACTTATGCCTATAAGTGCAGAGAAGAAAACAAAAAAAATGAAAAAGAAATAGCTTGGAATAATTTTCGACTTTGAAACTTGTCTTTAATAATGTCAAAGTTTGGAGATAAGAGAAGACCTTTGGATTAATGGTGTGTGCAGAACCATTTAGAGGTTAGGATTTGTAACACGACAACCCTTAGGTTCCATACTCCTATTATTCCGTCCAATTTACAGCCAGGTCAAAACCATCCACTCAATCGCATATTCTTGCTACTTGAAATGATGGAACCATGGTGAAATTGTTAAGATCTCCTAGACAAAACTATTGAACTACCAAGGTATATGTTCTTCTGATAACTCATCCTCGTGGAGTCAGATATTTCCTTCTAAGGTCAGGCGCTTCCGGTCTTTACAACCTATTGGGATAAGAAGTTAGAAGAATGTGAAGAGAAGTGGGAATGGACCAATGCAATCTTCATTCCCATGTGAAGTTGGTCAGTGTAACCGGATCTTCACCAAGAAGCATGTTTTTTCTGAAGCTCATATTTGTTGAATTTTGGTCAAACGATTCTCTAGATATTTTGTTTGACTTTGCATAACATATGCATTCTTGTTTGTGCCCCAGTGGATATAACATCTTTTGTTCCACCCACCTTTTTGGGGTCTTGGAAAAAGTGACACCCGTAGACATCCCTCATCCGATGCATTGTTTCAATCCATCTTCAATTTTAGATATCATTGTTATCAAAAGAAGTGGGTTAGAGTACCGATGTCGGTAATCCCCAAGAATGGTTCTTGATCCACCCTTGACGAAGCACCCTTGCATCGTCCCGACTTAGACCCCAAGATTTTTCAACAGTACATCTAGGTTGAGCTAAGTGCTAGGTACGAGGTGATGAGTCACGAATTTCCCTAGTTAATTATGTGGAATTATCGAGCGTTTAAATTAATGTCGAATTGGTCGTTGTCGGGCAATCAGAATCGGTCAAGAAATAACCACATTTAATTAATAAATTTTATTCGAAGTGGTTTAATGTTTATTTTACTTGGGCAAGTCCCAAGGTCGAACTCAAGGAGGCAAAGGAATAATTTAGAATTTTGTCTATCAAAGTTTGTGCACGGTTTTCGAGGCGGTATTTTTTCTTCTTTTCAATGCAATTTTGATTTTTTATGGATTTTTATTAAAGAATGTAATTAATTAAAAGAGGAAACATGATGCATAAGTTTTGTAAAATTAATTTTAATACAGGAAAATAATGCTATGTTATGTTATGTTATGTGAGAGAAACAAATGCAAATTTTTTGAGTGATTTTTAATGGATGCAATGATATGATGATAATGCAAGGTAAGGATAAATATGGACTAAGCAGTAACTAAGAAAGTCAAATCAACCCTCCTCTTGATTTATTTTAAAATTAATATGTCAATAAATGTCAGATTTATTTCCCAAAATAAATCCCCACAACTCAAAGAACTATTTACTGAGCAAGAGAATTAATGAATTAAAAGACCAGTGCTTAAAAATGAACCAAATAGAACTTCAATTAATTATTTTCAAATAATATCTCAGAAGTAGAATCTCAACATTCAACAAGATAGAGAATAATTTAAGGTTCAAAATGACACCAAGAACGTCAAAATTCGATCAAAGATGCTCAAAATATGATCAAATCAATGTTCAGGGGCATAAAAGTAATAAAAATAATTAAAAGCTTGCAATTATACCCTTGGTTAGGATTGTTCTGTGATTCCTCTAAGCCGCAGGGGTATCAGTGTAAAATACCCCAGGCGGAGGTCTTTTCATAATACTATGGATTTAGGAGGACGTTTCTGCAAATTCCCCAAGAAAGAGCGCGCGTTGCGCGTGATAAGAACCTTTCTGCTGTTCCTTGGAATGAGAAGGGTTGGAGTGCAAATCCACCTGCATGTGATGCACGTGTGAGGTGTGACAAGCTTGGGTGCGGATGGCACCAAGCCTCCACGTGGTGTATTTACTTGCTTCGGGTTCTCCGAGGCTCTTGACTGGATGACCGATTTAGATGTGATCCTGGTCGTCAGTGGAGACTTGATCTGATTGTTATCTATTGTGCAAGGATGGACGATGGCGATCCTTCATGTTCTTGATCCCACGAGAGCTGTCACGCCAGGAATTGGGAGGCGTCTTTGAGATCCGGCGATAGATATCAAGCGGAGCACGACCAGTTCCTAGAAGGTGCGGCCGAGGAGAAGAGATGGGAGCTCTGATGGCCGACACACGGCCAGGGGTCTTCGATGAAGAAAGTCGATTCTGACTGGGACGTTGCTGGGTAAAGGTGGAAAGGTCTTCTACAAATCCGAGGTCCAATGCGATGCAACAGTGGGAGCATTGTGGATCTAGTGGCTGGATATCGATGATCTTGATCGATGAGGGCATGGGTGGCTGTGCTGGAGGATAGTCAGGGAAGATGGATGTGGCGTCGGAGATGTCGTTGCGACGGGGCGATTCTGAAGGTGAAACGCGGAGGCAGAGGCGTTGGAAGCGTTGTCATCGGTCATTGGTTCGACGGAGACCGAAGTTGAGCAGGCATAGGTGACGCGGTTGCAATGAGGCCTAGGGCCTCGGATCTCGCCTGACCTTCATAGAACGTCGTCAACTACGCTGTCACTGCTGGAGGCGTGATTCTCTTCGAGATGTGTGAACTAGCGGATGGGGAGCAAAGGGCTGGCGGCGGTGGCTTTATAGCAGAGAGGGACGATGTGTGATTTGGGAAGGTTGGCGGTGACAATCGATCGTGAGGGAGGTGATTGGATTTGCAAGATCTGACGAGGGTGGTTGAGCGAGTTCGAGGGGATCGTTGGTAATCGCACGATCTGATAGTGGTGGCGGGATACGCAGGCGGGTGGTGCTGCTAGAAGAGGAAGGCGACGTGCGAGAAGGGCGACAGTGATAGCAAGTGGATCTGTGATGGGGCGGCGCCGCCCATTCTCGATGGGAAAAGTCGAAGGAGACAGAGGAAGGGGGTGGCGCACAGGTGCCGTCTGATTGGCCGAGATCGGACGGCCCTAGTGTTGCCACATGTCATATTATTTTTTATTTTTTATCTCTATTATTATTATTTTTTTTTATAAAAACAAGTATAAATAAATCCCAAAAATGGGCGACACGTGGCGACTCCAAGAGATGCCACGTGCCAGCCCCAGAAAATTCGAAAAAATAAATACAAAGAAAAATCTGGAATAAATAGCAAACAACCTCGGATCGAAAAATTTTCTTCACAAAAGTTGCTCGTCTCAATGAGATCTACGACTTTCATGAAGAGAGAAAACCAAAATTGATCATTTGTGCAAAGTGATATTTTGGGGCATCCCCTATACATAGAATACCTTGATTTTTGGGTTTTATAATTTTTTATCATTTTTAAACCAGATAAAAATATTAAAAATATAATAAAATCAAAGATAAATATTTACATATTAATCTATTTTTTCGATTTTTATTAAGTAAGAAAAATAAGAAATACAATAAAATGTGAAAAAGTCAATTTTTGTATAAGAAGTTAGTGAAGACTCAGACTCAGTTAATTTCTTTGATTTTTATCTTATTGTGGATTTGGATTTTGAAGCATTTTAATAAAAATTTTATCAAAGAAAATAAATTAAAAAGAAATAAAATAAAAAGAGTCAATTATGTACATAAAATAATAGGTCAAAAACCGTTAAATACAAAATGTACGAAAGAGGCACAAAACCCAACTTTCACATATGAGGTCCGATTCACTTGATCTTGGTCTTGTTTTGAAGGTATTTGAATGTAAATTAGTTCAAAATTAAGTAGGATCAAATCAGACACTTGATGAGGAAGATATCAAAGTTTTAGTCCGAAAATCCTAGAACTAGGGTTTGGGTTTTTGGTCCACTTATTTAGGTTAGTGATTTTTTTGT
Source organism: Ottelia alismoides (assembly GCA_037367405.1). Classification (NCBI taxonomy): domain Eukaryota; kingdom Viridiplantae; phylum Streptophyta; class Magnoliopsida; order Alismatales; family Hydrocharitaceae; genus Ottelia; species Ottelia alismoides. Next base: position 117,109 of record JAZKJV010011766.1, on the reverse strand, counting down.
ATTTTTCATTTATTATTGTTAGTGATATGTTACAAATGAAGTTAGTTTGAGATCATTTGGAGTTAGCATGAATTAGTTAAAAATCAGGGAGATTAGGCTATTTTACATGTCATTTTGGCTGAGATTTTTGGCTCCTTATTTTGTGCAATGATAAGTGATAAAATGTAATTCTTACCAATACATGCATGAATGCTAATTATGCAAAATAAATGAAGAAATGAAAATGAATTTCAGGGATTTGATCTTAATTAATCACTTTTAGAGTGATGAATCTGAGATTCATCATTCCCCTATACTTAAACCATGCCCGTCCCTGAGCATCTAAAGAAATGCAATGAGGTGAAATGAGATTGGGTTCCATACCAAGACCATGAGCAGAAGGTGACAATGAAAGTAGACCTAACCTTTGGATTATTAGTTTGGCGGAACTTCTGTGAGACTAAAATTTTAAAAATCAACAGCCTTCAAGTTCTACACATCATTGTCACAGTTTTGGCTTAGAAGTCATCTTAGATCAATCCTCCTCCCAAAGCATACCCCATGAACATTGAACAATCGACTTATGTGTGTGAAAGATTTTAACTCTTCCCATCTATAATGTCGGACTACCATGCAAACCTCCTCTCCAATAACTCGTCCTCGGGAAGTCAGGTATTTCCTTCTAAGGTCCGTCGTGCTGTGTTCACAATCTAATAGAGGGAGAAATTAGAAGAAGGAGAAAAGAACTGGAGGGTGGCTAGTGTAGTCACCTCTCTTTGTGAAGCCGACCAGTTTAGCCAAGTCTCCACCAAGATCTGCAGGTTTTCTTGAAGCTTGGACCTTTTTTTGTCAAATATTTATTTGGTAGTATGCTTCTTTGTATTTGGATATTTGGTAACTCTGCAAGGATATTGTCGTACCCCTACGGATATAGAATCTTTTTTCCGTACATGTTTTGGGGTCTTAGAAAAAATTGTGCCCAGCCATCCATCTCTTTTCCGAAGATTTATTTCAACCCGTACTCCGGTCTTTAGATGTCCATGCTACCAGAAAAGAAACTCACTCAGTCTTCTAACACCCCATCTGAGTTGAGCTAAGTGCATAGTGCGGGAGTACAAATTAATTCCTTATTCCAGAGTCGTACCCAGAATGAAGAGATCAGGTTGGAGACTAAGAGTCAAATGCTGCACATTGTCATGTGGAACTCAAAGAATTAAGTCAAAGACCCGAAGTTTCTAAAATCCTATTTTTTGGTGAAGTTCCTCTGAAAATTAGGTGGATTAAGATCAAGTCCAGATCACTCTCGGTTTCTGCTCATAACTCGGTTTAGAACCCAAGGGCTTTTCACATATGCAAATGAATGTAATGCTGGATGAAGTGCATGTGTGTGAAATGCAGAATTTTTTTTGATTTTTTTTATTTTTTATGCAAGGATTTTTTTTTGAGATTTTTTATTGCAAAATTGAATAAGAAGCCATTTTTTTCAAAAATTCTGGTTACACACAGTCAATGTTATTAGCAAAAAACTTTTTTTGTTTTTTAAGTTAGTTACCCACCCCGTAAATACATATAGACTTATGCGAAAGTACGAGATATGGGTAAAATATATACACAATGTATATACACCCCCTATACTTAGCGAGTGCTGTGTCCTCAAAGCATAAGAAGCGTAGAGAAGACATAGCTTGGGCTAAGCGTAAGAGAGTGAAAAATAAAAAGAGAGATTGGCACACCTCATATACTAAGGCTGTGAACAGTCTAAGTATAGAAGAAGAGCAAAAATAAGGTGGTTGGGATATGTGAATGAGGAGAGTATATACAGATGAGCATCGGTTCGCCCTATACTTAGGCTCTGGTCAGCTTAAGCATATAAGAAGGGTGAAAATGAGATGATCGTGAGATGGGGAGAATGGTATGTATAGATTGCATCATCCCCCCTATACTTAGGCCTTGGCCTAAGTAGAGGATGAGATATACAAGGAGACCGATGGGGTCGGGAGGGAAGGTGGGTAGCCGATGATTAAGGCGATTTCGACCGATCTTTTTGTGAGCTTGTGGCGGGAGATCGTAATGATAAGAAGGAGATGAAGCATATGATTCCCAACCATTATCAGTTTTATCCTCAGAGAAATCATGCTGGAGAGTAGGTGAAGTGTATGAATCAGCTGAAAGATAACCATCATTGGAGTTATCCTCAGAGGAATAGTATTTGAAAGTGGAGGCACTCCAGATATTCTTTTTCTTTAGTGCTTTAGTTGTTTTCTCAGAATTCGTTCCTTCTTGGGATCAAGCGATTCATCCTTGGATGATGAATACTCTGAAGCACCGGTCTCAGTCAGCTCATAAGAAATTATTCCAGTATATTTAATAAGACTAGGAGAATCGGCTTTAGATGAACAATAGTGAGGAATGGGAGTCATCCAACGAGAATCAAAGTTTGGATCCTTGCAAAGATAGGGTTTAAGAACTGCTGAACAGACCTCACTCATGTAGATTACCTTTTCCGGACCTGATGAGGAATCATCAGACAATTCCTCTTCTGGAAGGTCGAAGGCGACTTTCTTTTTAGATGAAGGAGCAGTCATTTTGTTTCGTGAAGGTGTTGGTCCTAGGAGTGAGATGTTGACACTTGAGTCTCCAAATGAATAATCATTGAATTTTTTTATCCTTGGTCGGTGTGTCCAGCGTATCTGATCTTAGTTTTCTTAATGTTGATGCACTCCTGAGTTGGATTGATTTGGTCAAGGTAGTCAGAGAAGGTTGACTCAGGGTGAGACCATGCATATGTCTCAAGATCATATAAGAAACACTTTTCTATGGTGAGAGCAGCGGGAAATGGATCAATGGGGAGAGTCTCTGCATATTTATTCTCAATTAACTTGATGTTGGTGCATTTCGGTGTCAGGTCGATTTGATCAATGTGGTCAGAGGAGATCTCGTCCGACTCAGGATGCATCCATGCATAAGTCTCAGGATCATAATTGGAGTCATTTCCCATGGTGAGAGAAACACGAAATGGAAAAGGGGAAGAGTCTCTAAACCAATAGTCTCATCAACAGTCGCTATCTCAGGTGTAGCAACGGGGTAGGGCTCATCTACCGCTTGATGGTTACGGCTGTCGAGGGCTTCGTGGGTTGCCTCAGAAAATCGTGGTTCCTCAAAGACTGGGTGAGATCGAAGTGCTTCCAATGCTGTAAAATTGATTTCCCAAGTCTCACAATCAATAATTGCCTTAGCCAATGCCAAGAATTGCTTTTCGAGAATAATTGGAGACTGGGTGAATTCTCCTTGATGCTCAATATCAATGATCGTGAAGTCTACTTTGAGCGAGTACCCTGTAATGTAACAATGACTGAAATGATTCCTCTCGGCCACTTTATCGATCGATCATCCAGTTGAACGATCTCTCGTATCTTCCTGATAGGTCGGAGTTCGAGATCATTAAATGCAGAGGTCGGGAGGATATTAGTTGGTGAGTTGTCATCAATTCGAGCATGGGTAAGAATTGTGTCTTTAATTCCACAGTCAAATCTGGGAAACCGCTTCACTATGCGGCTCTTGGTTTTTCTCCTCAACACCAAGGAGGTGGTCATTGGCAAGATATGTCTTTCAGTCTTTGTTCTTATCCTACCCGACATTTTCATCATTAATTTGTTCATTACAAAACCTTTAAGGTCAGGGAAGTGTTCAATGGACTGTAAAAGGGAAGCTCAAAAATCAATCTTTTCTCCAGTGCTTCCCTTAGAGCAGGATCCAAATTCTTCAGATCTTCTCCAGTTTCAATTTTTATGTATTTTTCTGGATTTTCATTTTTCTGGGTGTTTTTGAATATTTCGATTTTTTGGTATTTTATGTGTGGTGTGGTGATGTCGTGTCTTCCATAGATGATGGGGGGTTTTGACGTGCTGAGTCAGAATCAGAGTCAGAGCTATTTCTAGGGGAGTAATATGCAGAAGTGTCACTATCAGAGTCGTCCCTAGGGTGAATATAATACATGGGTTTCTGAATATCCTCAGGTTTCTCGATATTAGATACATTTATTTCATCATCTTCTTTCATACCTAAGCTTCCGTAAAATGAAATTAGTCAGTTTTTGAATTTTTCTTCCATCAATTCATATCTCTTAGTAATCGTCGAAATGTCATCCTCCAACGAATTTTCAGGATCAATCATGTGAGCAGTTTGTATGGTTTCTTGAATTTGAGATTCAATCATTGCATCCTCTATTTTCATGTACAACCTGGGAGAAGATTCTCTTGGAATATCTAATATATGATCTTTATCTTCTGAAAATTTCTCCTCAAAAATCATGGAAGGAGTCAGCTTGATGTGAGGGCTACTATAGGTCTCATACTCAACATGGTGTGATTCAGGTATGTAGAGTCCATTCCTTTGGCCATGATTGCTCGGACCCTTATACTGTGGAGTCGACATACATGGATTATGTATGCCAATATTATCAATCCATTCCTCTGTATGGGTGTTATGTCTGAAGGTGGGATCGTCATGGTTAATCCAAGATGGAAGTTTATTAGGTGCAGGCCAATCCTCTTGATATGTTCAGACCTCCATTTTATTCTCAATGGTCAAATCTAGTTGTGGATTTGTGAAATTTTGACATGTTCCAAAAATATGGTGAGGAGATATTGAAGTCAGTTGGAGTTGTTGTCTCGGTCGGTCATTCATCTAAAAAGTAGTTTGTTGTTCAAATAATTCATGAGTTCCGACGAGTAATGGATCAATCCGAGATGGTAGTTGCTCCATTTGTGTTCAAGGGTGGAGAAGGTGGAAGATGTGAAGAAGTGTTAAATTCGATCATGTGGTTAGAATCTCCCATGAATAATGGATTGACATTTATTGAATATGAAGGATGGATTGTAAGATCAGAATATAGAGGATTGACATACGAAGAAGTGGAGACCTCAGTTGTTTGTTTGTTTGTATTATCCGAATACAAAGAATTGCCATTCATTAAGTAGATCAGATTTGTAGAGAGGGATGGATCTATTTGTGGGTGAGAGTCTCCTGTGAAAGTTGGATGATGTCTAGTTGGAGGAGGTTTTGAAACTTTGGGTCTAACTGGGACGAATTCATTTTCATAGTATAGCTCTGATGGATACTCGGACAAATGTTCTGTTTTTGAAAGAGCTAACATAATGAATGACGATTTGGGTTTGACCGAGATGAATTTATTTTCATAATACGGATCTGGAGGGTACTTGGGCAAAAGTTCCATAATTTTCGAAGGAGGTTTGTTAGTTGACATAATGGATCTTGGTTAAGTACCTAGGATATTCAATAGAAGAAACCTTAACTGTTTCAGATCAAGAAAGTAGAGTGATAACACAAGCGTGCAGTTTTTGATATTCGAGATCAGTTCACGCACACCAATACAAACACAAATCAAACCCCAGGTTCACCAACTCACACAATGAAGCTGCAAAAGTTCGGCAATTTATCTTTTCAATTTTAATTGGTGATAAATTCAATCTTGGAAAAATTTAGCGAGCTGTTAGGTGCCAGTAATTTTCTTAATGACTAGCCCGAATTCTTACGACTAGTTGCACCTACTTTCAGCTAGTATGGATGTAAGTACGGACCATAAAATGGCTACCTGTGTTACTTACGGATGGAGCCTTACGTAATGTCCTTTAAAACACCCACTCTGCTAAGGAAATCCGTACCGTTTACCGGCTAACTGTAGATCCTCACTGAGAAGTAGAAAATCATTTTTATAGAATCAGTGGTGAATATGAAATTCCGGATTTGGGATCTAGCCTTAAGTGTCGTCTCTCGCTCATTCGGACAAATAAATGAATCCAAGGTCAGGGTTGTTCTCCCGTAAAAATTCTCGATTTTATGGGTTAATTAAAGTCGATTATATTTAGCAGTCTCAATTTTAATTAGGTGATCACTGAAAAATTAAGTGATCACAAATATACGTCTACCGTCCAGTCCCAATTTCCTTTAAAATTATGTGACAAAACAGGATGGAGAAATTCGGGAAAAGCCGATACATGCGAAAAATGATGATGTATGCTGAAATAGAATACTTACAGTGATTCCTTGCATTCTCCATGTAGGATGCAATACAAGAATTGAAAGATTATTCTAGATGAATGCCAGCCGATGAAAACTGCACCTAGCAGAAAGTTCTATTAGCCGAGAAGAAACAAGTTGAATTTTTGACTAAGTTGAACGATATAATGTGCATCTCAATTAAAGTGCAGTGTGATCCTAGGTTCTACGAGCACAGTCAAAAATTTAAAAGCTCTAATAGCCGTATGTGCAGGTCTATTCTAAGCACCACTGAAGTCGAAACCTACCCTCACTGAAGAGTGAAACATACCACGACACACCACAGTAAAAGTTCAAGGTCTTGTACACACGTGAGAGCCCAAACGGACACTGCTATAAATGAGCAATTAATTACAAAATTGAAAATTGTAGAAAAATAAATCCTAGACTCTACGTTCTCTCATGACTCGACTCGATCTTAATTTTAATGTGGCTTTTCGGGCACTAGAGAAGATGCGTCGATATTGTGAGAAACCACTCCACTTTTGTCGGGTACCTCGCAAGAAAAATAAGAGAGAGAATGTAAGAGAGTGACTCAAAAAAAGATAAAAATAAATGCGGAAAAAATGAAAATAAAAAATACAAAAAATGGAATTTTTATGGTAAAGTTTCGGGGGTCAGACTACCTGAATGCGAAAAACAGAACAAAAAAATTTTTAGACAAAAAAAACTAAGCCATTTGCCTCCTCGGCAACGGTACCATCTGGAGGTGGTAAACTTTGCGTCGAGCCCCCTGGAGTTTCCTAATTTGCTGAAGCATCCCCGACTCTCAAAGGTCACGTGCATAACACGTGACCTCTTGAGAATTTTGCGAAGAAGCCCCTCCACACCCGCCAATTCATCATCCAGCTCCAAGCTCCCCAAGGGCACGTGCCAGGCATGTGATCCCATGGGAATTTTGCATAAACCCCTTGGAATCTGGTAATTACATTTCAGTCCTTTACTGCAATTTATATTTATTTAATCATTGTAGTTTTATAGTGATACCCCTATGTTCCCATTCTACTTTGAACCGCTTTATTGCATCATTTTATTTTTATAAAAATATCACTTTGTTCTTCAATTAATTCTCTACAATATGCTTGACATTTTTGCGGACTGTGGTGAATTAAAAATAACTATTCTTGCAGAAATTTACATATTTTGCCTATTCTGTGCTTGGAAATTCATAAGTGATCAATCGTTGCTCGAAAAATTGCCAAAAATTTGTAGATTCAAGGATTATTTGTATGTTACATCGTACCCAAAAAGATTTGCATTTGCATGCATGATTTTTCCTTGAAAAATCATTTTGCATATTTCAATCTTTAATTTTTAATAGGCATTAAATCTAGGATTTTCAACGTTTAGGATTTTTTTGAGATTGATCACCTAATGATAGATCTTGGATAATTTTAATTTTATCCCTTTAAAATAAATAGGTTTAATATTTGTTATAATTAAATATTAAAATTCGCCTCATTTGAATTCATAAATCCATTAAATATTTATCTTGCATCCAAAAATTTCAAAAATATTACAATGCATTTATTTCATCATAACTGTCATCTTGGCCAAGTTTTGTATTTTTTTGGACATCGTTTGATTGAAAATTGAATTTTAGTCCCTAAATTTGGCCAAATTTGCATTTTGCATCCCAAAATCACATTAAAAATAACAAAAAATACCGTCTCGAAAACCATGCACGAACTTTGATAGACAAATTTCTAGGTTGTTCCTTTGTCTCCTTAAGTTCGACCTTGGGACTTGCCCAAGTAAAATAAACACAAACAATGTGATTGAAAATTGAATTAATTAATTGTGTTTATTTCTTGATCGATTCCGATTGCCCGACAACGATAAATTCAACATTCATTTAAATGCTCCATAATTCCTCATAATTCCATAATTCCTCCATAATTCCTTATAAAAATGAGTATAAATAAATCCCAAAAATGGGTGTCACGTGGCGGCTCCAGGAGCGGCCATGTGTCAGCCCAAGAAAATTTGAAAAAAATTAATACAAAGAAATATCCGGAATAAAAAACAAACGATCTTAGATCGAAAAATTTTCTTCATGAAACCTGCTCCTCTCGATGAGATCGACAACTTTCATAAAGACACTAAAATCAAAATCGATCATTTGTGCAAAGTGATATTTTGGGGTATCCCATGTACATAGAATACCTTAATTTTTGGGTTTTATAATTTTTTATCATTTTTAAACCAGATAAAAATCCAAAAAAATATGATAAAATCAAAGATAATAGTTACACATTAATCTATTTTTTGGATTTTTATTAAGTAAGAAAAATAAGAAATAAAATAAAATGTGAAAAAGTCAATTTTTGTATAGACAGTTAGTGAAGACTTAGACTCAGTTAGTTTCTTTGATTTAAATCATTTTGGATTTGGATCTTTGCGCATTTTAATAAAAATTTTATCAAAGAAAATAAATGAAAAAGAAATAAAATAAAAAGAGTCAATTATGTACATAAAATAATAGGTCAAAAACAACTAAATACAAAATGTACGAAAGAGGCACATAACCCAACTTTCACATATGAGGTCCGATTCACTTGAGCTTGGTCTTGTTTTGAAGGTATTTGAATGTACATTAGTTCAAAAGTGAGTAGGATCAAGTTGGACGCTAGATGAGGAAGATATCAATGTTTTAGTCCGTAAATCCTAGAACTAGGGTTTGGGTTTTTGGTCCATTTATTTAGGTTAGTGATTTTTTTTATATTTTTCATTTATTCTTGTTAGTGATACATACACAATGAAGGTGGTTTCAGATCATTTGGAGTTAGCATGAATTCGTTAAAAATCAGGGAAGTTAGGCTATTTTACAGGTCATTTTGGTTGAGATTATTGGCTACTTATTTTGTGCAATAATAAGTGATAAAATGCAATTCTTATCAAATCACATGAATGCTAATTATGCAGAATAAATGAAGAAATGCCAATGAATTTTAGGGATTTGATCTTAATTCATGACTTTTAGAGTGATGAATCTGAGATTTATCACAAGGTTTCCAGTCAAGTCACTATCTCAAGAGTCGTACGGATGATATGAAGTATTCTATTTAGGCACATTGAATTGACTCATGAATATAGTCTAGTGGAATCTTAAGAATTAAGTCAAGATGACCTGAAGTATCTCCAATTCCAGATGTCAATGGGTTCCTCTGAAATTAAGTGTAGTAAGGTCTACAATAAGCTCCAATCTTCAGACTTTATCTGGACTTGTTCAATTGCCTAGATTACTCCGAAAAATACTCATGCCATATACAATGTAGAAAATATTTTTGTAATGTAATTTTCAGATTTTTGATCTTTTTATGGATTTTTGAAAAAGATGATGCAAATGCATTTTTTTGACTTTTGCGAATGTTTTTAGTATTTTTGGTTTTGTAATGAAAACAAAAGATTTTGGCTAAGAAAATAGGTACAAATATTTACAAAGGGATGCATCTTATCTTTACAAGAGTTGGGTTTTTAAGAATTTACAAGGTATAAGTTATCATTTTTATAGATATATTAATAAAGAACTTTGAGTGTGATGTACATATTCCTCAAACTTATTTGAAAAATGATTTTACCAATGATTTTGAAAACTACAGCCCAAAATAGTTTTCACAAATAATCTTTACAAACATTTACAAGCATTTGAAAAACATTTTGCAAGGGTTCTTTAAACAGTATATATAGATTTTTCAAAATATTTTTGCAACCAACTTCTAAACCATTTGCAACTAGATTTTCAAAACATTTTACTTTACACAAAGAAAAGAAATTTTTACAAACAAAATATTTTACAAAGGTTGAAAACATTCTACAAAATATTTTTCAAACAGTTTTCAAAATATTTTTCGATTAGATTTTCAAACTATTTTCCAAACATTTTGCAAAGCATTTATAACTTGATTTATTAGTCAGTATATACAAAAGAATTTGAGGAATAATAACATCATTTTTATTAAATAATTTAATGAATTTGTATATATATATATAATGTTTTAGACATATTTATTTAAAATACGAAAGCACGAGTTATGGATAAAATATATACAAAGTATATATTGACCCCCTTATACTTAGCTTGAGCTATGTCCTCATAGATCGAAGAGAAAGGAAGACATAACTCGTTCTAAGTATAGGAAAGTCTATACTACAAGGACTAAAGAATAGGAAGTCGGTTATTACCCCTATACTTAGGATCAATTAATCCTAAGTATAGCATTCTGTATTCACATGCAAGGAGGGTCGAGGGTGGGAACGAGTAAGTGGATAAATCAACGGCTCGACCTATCTCCCCCTATACTTAGGGTAAAATATCCCTAAGTATAGAAAGAATATCAAAAGTTGAGGAGACTATCGAGGTAGCAATAGAATGAGCACCTGAATGCATTCACCCCCTATACTTAGGATGAAGCATATCCTTTGCATAACAATGATGTATGGAATGAGTGCGACTTTTCGGAAGAATAAAATAATAATGAATGAAAAGAAGAAAAGTAGAAATGAAGAAAATGATTAACTATTCAAAAATGTTTTTGCTAGCCTCATCTGCCTGAGTCAATGCTTTAGCTGTGAGTTCTTCATTGTGGACCACCTGAATAGAATCAACCACAGACAAAAAATGTATTATGTTCTAGATACAACTTCAGGAGATGTCTGTTAATCACGAATGGTTGTGCGTCCCTGACAAACTGGATATGACTATACTTCCATTGTCACACACATGTTTTACTACGAACGACCCTATCCACTTGCTCTTCAATTTTCCTGTGAATAGTTTGAGGTTTGCATCGAACAACCAGACTTTCTGTCCTGGCTTGAAGGTATTGTGGCAGATGTGCTTGTCGTGCCACTTCTTGACCTTTCCTTTGTACATCAGGCTGTTGTCATATGCATACTCGTGGAATTTAAGGAGTTGATTCAGATCCAACTTTTTATTATGTCCTCCCTTCCTGAAATCAAGATTACAGATGTTGATTGCCCATAATGATTTGTGAATAAGTTATACGGGAAGATGGCATGGCTTGCCGTATACTAAGCGGTAGGAAGACATGCCTAACGATGACCTGTACGCGATCTGATAGGCCTAAAGTATTGAATCAAGCAATTGTGATGAATTTTTCCTATCTGGGCATACAAGCTTCTGCAAAATTATCTTTATCTCCCTATTTGAACATTCAACCAGACCATTGGATTGTGGGTGGTACGGAGAGGCGACGTGATGTTCAATGCATAATTCATGTGTCGGCTTCTTCACCTCTCTGTTGATGAAGTGGCTACCCCCGTCATATATCAGGATTTTAAGGATCCCGAACCTTACAATGATGTGATCTCTTAGAAAACGACAGATGGTATGACTGTCGACAGTTTGGGTTGGGATAGCCTCCACCCAACGACTTACATAATTGCAACGAGCAGAATATACTCAAATCCTTGGCTGTTAGGGAACGACCTCATGAAATCAATGCCCCATGCGTCAAACACATCTAAAATTTGAATGTATTTCATGGGCATTGTGTCTCTAATTTCAATGGTACTGCCCCGTCTCTGACAGTCAGTGCAATGCTTGATAAAGTCTTCTGCATCTTTGAATAGAGTCGGACACCAAAGGCCGCATTGTAGATTTTTTTGCTACCGTCCTTCTCCCAGAGTTGTGTCCTCCTGATTCTCTAGAGTGAAAATACTCAAGGAAATTGTAGACTTCCTCCCGAGGAATGCATCTTCTCCAGATGCGGTCGACTCCCTTACGAAAGAGATATGGATCCTTCCACCAGTAGAAATGGATTTCCGACAAAAAACTTGTCTTCTTTCAGCTTAGGCCAATCTTGTGGAGTTTTCTTGGATACAAGATAGTTCATAATATCGGGGAACCAGGAGAGTGAGGTGACTGACAAGATGGCTTCATCTGGGAAAGTCTCTGTGATCAGCAATAGGCTTTGCTCAGGAGTGTCTGGCTCTGGTAATCGTGACAAGTGAACGACCACCACATTTTTAACTTTAGGTTTATTGGGAATTTCAAGGTCAAATTCATGGAGTAAAAGAATCCATCTGATTAACCATGGTTTGGCATCCTTCTTGTCTTGTAGATACTTAATGGACGAGTGATCTATATAAACTATAACCTTGGATCCAAGCAAATGGGATCTGAATTTCTCCATGGCAAATACTACTACCAGCAGCTCTTTTTAAGTGAAAGTGCGGTTTCTTTGTGCTTCATCGAGAGTTCTGCTGGCATAGTGAATAACAAATAGAATATGATCTCCTCTATCCCATAATTGCCCTAGTGGCATAATCAGAAACATCAGTCATGATCTCAAATGGTAGAGACCAGTTTGGCGGTTAAAGGACATGGGCCTGAGTGATTATTTCTTTCAACTGGGTAAAGGCCTGGAGGACTTTGTCATCTACAATACAGTCTTCTTCCTTGCCTAGGAGCTCATCCAGGGGTCGGGAGATTTTGCTAAAGTCCTTGATGAATTGTTAGTAGAAACCGATTTGTCCTAGGAATGATCTGACCTGCTTCAAATTTGTAGGTGGATCTAGCTTTGAAATCACTTCCACCTTCGTCGGATCTACCTCCATGCCACGTTTTGATATGACATGGCTGAGCACAATACCTTCGGTCACCATACAATGGCTCTTCTCCCACGAGAGCACAAGGTTCACTTCATAATATCTTTTCAAAACTCAGTCTAAATAAGATAAACACTGATCAAAGCTATCTCCTAGACCGAGAAATCATCTGTAAAGACCTCAAGAAAACTTCCAACCATATCTGCAAATACTACCAACATACATCACTAGAACGTCGCTGGAGCATTGCATAACCTGAACGACATTCTGCGGAAGGCATATGTCCCACATGGACAAGTGAAGGTTGTCTTCTCTTGATCTTCAGGAGCAATGGAGACTTGATTATAACCAAATTATCTATCCAAGAAACATAAATATTCCTTCACGGCCAGTCTTTCGACTATCTGGTCGATGAAGGAAGTGGTAAATGATCTTTCTTGGTCGCTAAATTCAGACGCCGACAATCCACACAGACGCACCATGTTGGAATTCTGGTTGCGATCTCCTCTCCTTTATCATTCTTGATCATGGTGATCCCTGACTTATTGGGCACAACATGCAAGGGGCTCACCTATTTTGAGTCAGAGATGGGATATGTGAATCCTGCATCACACCATTTCGTGATCTTGTTCATCACGACCTCCCAAAGGTTCGTATTTAATCTACGCTGAAATTTACGGGAAGGTTTGTTGTCTTCTTCAAGGTATATGTGATGTGAGCATAGTGAAGGGTTTATCCCATGGATATCAAAAATTTTCCAGCCTATGGCCTTGCTGTTTCTTTCTAGAATCTCGAGCAAAAGAGATTCTTGTTCCTTAGTTAGTTGTGAATTGATGATTACAGGGAACATGTTCGGCGCACTTGCAAGGAAGGCATACTTCATGTTTGTAGGAAGAGGTTTGAGATCAAGAAGGGATTGGTTCAGCTCATTGGTAACTTCAACTACTGTGTAGGGTGATGATGTTGGGTCTTTCACCGTTAGTGTGTCCACCCTCTGACTGCAGTGCTTGATGAGCGCGAAATCCACCTCTTTAAGAATCGATAATTGTAGTATAGGAGGCGAAAATCAGTCGATAAAAAACCACAGTCTTTGAATGCTGTGGAGTACTTTTACTTAGCATGTCTACCAAGTTGGAACACAGGGACACACACTACTTGATCTATTTATCGAATTTCAATCAACTAAGAGCAAGTGTTAATTATTTCTCAATTACAAGTCTCCATGTATATGCACAAGGTAAAATGCATATTACAATGCAATAAAGTGATGCATGCATTTTTAGTTGCTTTTCGATGCGATTTTAGGATGATGCATGAGAAATAATGTAATGTGAATGCTTGCAAATTAAAGGATTACAAAAATGCCCTAAAAGGATCACTAAATTGAGCAACAGAATATGAATTGAAATTAGAGTCATTTTGAGCACAATAATATGGTCAATCATCAATTCAGGACAAGGACAAGTAGAGAAAGTTCATCATCTATCATAAAAAATTTACTCCATTTAAAATGGTGACATATGAGAAAATAAACATGCCATGAGATAGATGAAGAAACAATGATCAAAACGACACTAAAATCATGCAATTTGGACCTACGATGCTTAAGTTATGCTAAAAACAATGCATGGGTATAATAGTAAATAAAATACAGGAAATAAAAAGATAAATATTACAAATAGGTCCCTGGAAGGACCTATTTGCAATTTTGAAAAACCGGCTGGGCCCCTATGTAATTTTTCCACTTGCGCTCAAGGGCATAACTCTAATTTATGAAACCGGTAAGGGCATCCCAGAAAATACCTCAGGCACGCACGTGAGGCACGTGCCTGGAGGATCAATATGCAATTATGTAAAGGATCAGGGTCTTCTTTGTAATTTGCCTAGGCCCTCACATGGGGTGCACGTGAGGGGGCCATGCTCGGGTCGCTCGTAGGCTCGGGCTGACGTGGAATTCATTGGTGGCTCAGGAGACCCAAACCTGGAGGTTCGGCTGTAGGCTCGACATCCACGTGTTGTCATAAGGACCGTCCGATCCAGACGATCGGATGGTGACTGCTTTCATTGCTCTATCATGGGTCGCCGGAGGAGGCTGCGCTCCGGAGACCTCCATGAGGCTCCACCGCCATCTATGGCTTTAGGTAAGGATCTTGAGTGCTGCCTGGAAGCTCTACGAAGCTGTTGGGTCAGAGGAGAAGGCGCAGAAGCTCTAGGTGTGAGCTGCCGATGGATGTTCCTCGGAGGCGGAGCTGGTGAAATGAGCTCCGCCTACATTCCGGCTATTCAACTCAGGCACATGCAAAAAGGGCTAGTCTTGAATAGCCGAAGCGTGAGTGAGTAGGTGAGGTGGGATGGGGTTCCGTGGAGGTGATGGAGGGGGGACTGGAGATTCTTCTCCGACAGAGCAGAGAAGGAGGTGAGGCGGAGTGATAGGACCCTGGAGAAGGGAAGAATGGATGAGAGAGGGTTGGCGAAGGTGATCGATGAGCGGTGAAGGTCATGAGGTGATCAGTGGCTGGTGAGGATGCATATGGTCATCGGGATAATTAAGTGAAAATTCGAGGAAAATGAAGAAGGAGAATACCTGAATCGGAGATGGAGCATTGGTAGAGGAATTGGTCTGTGCTGAGGGTCGATTCGACCCTCCGGTCATTGCTCAACCCTGGCTGACCGGTCCAGGGAGCTTAGCTACCATCGGGGAGGCAGAGCGACACGGTGGGTCACCATGGGTCGACACCTGGGTCTACGACCATAATCTCCAGCCGAATTTGCCTCCTCCTGTCACAAGGAGGGATTGGTAGCTAGGCCTTAGGCCCGTGAGTGATGGACAAGGAGAACGGAGGGTGGAGGCTATTTGTAGGTGGAGGTGGTGGTGGGTTATGGTAGCGGTGAGGCGTTTTTGAATGGTTGTCTTGATGCCTGGGAGTGAAGGTGAGGTGCAGTGAAGATGGTGCGAAGAAGGCATATCTGAGGGCTACTGGAAGGGACCGTTATGGAGCGAAGAGAAGGTCGGTAGGAGGCACGAAAATGGAAAGGGGGCGGCGATCGTAACACCTGGAGGGGGAAGGTAACAGATGTAGGATACAACTAGCGAGCCATTGGATCTTGTGATCCAACGACTTGGATGATGGTACGATCAGAGGGTAGTGATCAGATCATATGATTTGATCCTACGGTGGAGGGATGGGCGCTGGAGAGAAGTTTAGATGGATCTGGAGCTCCATCCTACAGTGGATATGATGTGGTTGACGTGGCGCAAGGAGGAGCGTGGGATTTTGATGGAATCAGTTGGTTGTGGTTAAGTCACAGATGAACAGCGGTGATGACATCTGATGGTGAGATCCAATGGTGGTGGGTGAAGCGGGAATGGTGGGTGGAGATGAAGGCGGGCTTGCAAAGATCAGATGGCTGTAGAAGGTGCCGGGTGGCAAGAGAGGAGACATGCCACGTGGGCGGCCCAGAGGGCGTCACATGGCCCAATCAGATAATTCAGAAATGAAAAATCAAAGAAAAATCAGAAAGAATTAGTTAGATGTGGAATTAGGAAAAAATTCAAAACATGAAAGTTGTATATTAAGGAAAAGCCAAAAGAGGTCATTTATACAAAAAACAATTTTGGGGTATTTTTAAGGGGTTAAAAACATTGAGTTTTGGGTTTTGAATTGTTTTTGTTTTTTTAGTCTTTTTACGGTATAATGATATTATAGACAATTGATACACCTAATTTTTAGGGGTTTTGATGGGAGAATAATTACAAGGCAAATAAGAGTGATTAAGTACAATTAATTTTAGGTTATGAATGTACAATATAATACAAGATAACTGAGAAATTATTGGTGAATTTTATTGGATTAATTAAGCCAAGGGTTTAATTAGTGACTTTTAGAATGATGAATACGAGATTCATCATACCACTATACTTTAACTATGATCGTCCTCGCGCATATAAAGAATGAAGGAGTCAGATTAATTCCTGACAGTGCAAGTGAGGATTTCAAGGCTCAATTTTTTGAAGACCCTTAATTTGAGTGATCCCAAAATTCGAGGCTTATCCAAGCTCTAGTCAGAAGGAATCCAACCTCTCTAATTATCAGATTCTCCTTTTGTACATATAATATAAGGATATGGAATTAAGTGTACTGCATTTTATGAGAGTCAAGTCGAGGCATCACTTGAAGTTCCAATCCAAGAGACTCTCCTCTAGACCTCATCCTCAGTACTAGGGAATAAGTCTATTCTTGCTTCAGTCAACCGTCTCATTAGTTCGTCAGACTTGAAATGTAGATGGACGGTCAGATGATGGAGGGCATATGATTGTGTCTATTTTTCTCTCCCTCACATTGGGACAAGGGACCTCTCGAGTGCCTTTTTACTCAACACAAGTAGATTTTTAGCTTGTTGATCAATGTGTCCGTCAAGAGAACTTGGAGTCGTCTGCACTTGTTTTTCTGGGAGTACACCGAGTTATGTCTCTTTTGAGTATCTAAGATACCTTCGACACCCAGACTTGTATCGCTTACGATGCAGAGCCCTTTTATGGTGTCAGCCCGACTCCTTGGTCCTAATTAGCGCTTGGTCCAAGTGGACGCTTTGATAATGTTTGGGAGCACTCGCCATTGGTGGAAGCTCTTTTTGTAATTTGACTTTGGAGAAATAGAGCTTTTCTTTGAATAATTATTTATTTTCTTTTGTTGGCTAGATCCACTGCTTTTACCAAAAGTTAACGCTCACTGATCAACAATTATCATTAAGTTTCATCACACCATGGTGCATAGGTAGATATCAAAGAGATAGCATATGAACTTGTTCACATACTGGCTAGGGTTTTGCTGACACTCGGGTTTTCTGAAGTCTTCATTAACTTTATCCCATCCTCGAATATCATTAGATCGGGTCTAAACTCAAATCTCTAGTCCTAGTTCCTCAAGTGATAATTCGACTCATCTCATCAATCATGCAACTGTGAAAGTGATTGTGCTGATCATATTCTTTTGAAGGGAGAGATGAAGAGTGCAATATAGCGTTCAAATATTTCAAACTAGGGAAGTGTGGATAATTAAGTTTAAAAACCTTAATGACTAATGCATGTTAACTCAGATTCTTTAGATCACAGAAATCCAGTTTCCTCAAAATCCTCAAGCCTTGAGTGAATGTGAGTGTGTCAGGAATACACCAACTCCTTAGTCAGTGATTTTTGTTATGCAGATTTTTATGGATTTTAAATTTCAATTTTTTTAATTCTTTGGAGAGATAATTACTGGCCCAGACTCAAATGAATAAAAGTATCCACTCTCAACCAGTATGGGTGTAAGCACGGGCCTATAGACGGACTCGTGTTACTTGAGGACGAAGCCATATACAGTGTCCTCTAAACCACCCACTCTGCTAAGGGAGACCGAAGTTCCCTCACTGAAAGTATCTATTAAGCCTAGTAGTTAGAGTCTAATTCAAAGAAAGGTTGTAATTTTTCAAATTTTTATGGAGTTTTTTTTG
The DNA here is from genome assembly GCA_037367405.1 of Ottelia alismoides. Lineage (NCBI taxonomy): Eukaryota > Viridiplantae > Streptophyta > Magnoliopsida > Alismatales > Hydrocharitaceae > Ottelia > Ottelia alismoides. Next base: position 98,986 of record JAZKJV010011766.1, on the reverse strand, counting down.
AAAAAGGATTATTTACACATATTAATCCCTCAATTATTAAGAAAGCATTTTTACAGGGTTTTTACAAAACTCAATCACAGGAATACTAAAACCAAGCCCGAAAAAGAATTTTCAAAAAGTTTTAAAAATACGAGATATGGCTAAAGTAAATATACAACAATATATGGTATACCCCCTATACTTAATTCTTGCTATGTCCTCATAACACAAGTGATATGAAGCCATTTCTTGGTTAAATATAAAGTGATATAGCAGAACTGAGGAGGTGGGTCCCCCTATACTTTGGTCAAAAATTGACCCAAGTATAAGAAGAAAACGTGAGGGATGGATGAATAGGCAGGTCCCCCCTATACTTAGGTTACAAATAGCCTAAGTAAAGTATCTGAGTTAGGGAGGGGTTTGTGTTTGGAGGAATATTTACACTAGGATACATGGGGTGAAGGGGAGGATTGAATTTTTACCATCGTCTTAGGAGGCAGAAAGGGGGGGGGATGTAAAATATACACACAAAGAGAGATAAGGGGGAAAGTGTGAGTATGTGCAAGTGCGAGTGTGTGCGTGTGGGGGGAGGGGGGTATAACATCTTGTGATCCTTTTTTTCTTCTTCTTTTTTACAACATGCAGGCCCTCTAATAAGGACTGTTAAAATAATGCATATGCAACATTTTTTTATAGTATGCAGATGCAAGCAGACTGAAAAACAATCCTTAAATTTCTCCACCAATTTTTTTGGCCTCTTCAGCGGGAGCTCCCGACTCCACGCCTCTATGGAGATCAAGCATCCTCGATCTTCATGGGCCCTGCCACAAAAGAGAGATGTTAGAAAAAATAGAGAGGAATTTAATCAACAAAAATGATAAAAAAATAATGCATGAAAGGAAGACTTGTGCATCTTGAGAATATAAATCAAAACTATATTAATAAATAAAGGTGAGCCGTGTCCCCAGCAACAACGCCATTTGATGAGCGCGAAATCAGCCTCTTTAAGAATCGATAATTGTAGTATAGGAGGCAAAAATCGATCGATCAAAAACCACAATCTTTGAATGCTGTGGAGTATTTTTACTTGGCAAGTCTACCAAGGTCAAACACAGGGACACACACTACTTGATCTATTTATCAAATTTTGATCAACTAAGAGCAAGTGTTAATTATTTCTCAATTACAAGTCTACATGTAGATGCACAAGGTAAAATGCAGATTACAATGTAATAAAGTGATGCATGCATTTTTAGTTGCTTTTCAATGCGATTTTAGGATGATGCATGAGCAATAATGTAATGTGAATGCTTGTAAAATAAAGGATTACAAAAATGCCCTAAAAGGATCACTACATTAAGCAACAGAATATGAATTGAAATTAGAGTCAATTTGAGCACAATAATATGGACATTCATCAATTCAGGACAAGGACAAGTAGAGCAAGTTCATCATCTATCATAAAAATTTACTTCATTTAAAATGGTGACAGATGAGAAAATTAACATGCCATGAGTTAGCTGAACAAAAAAGGATCAAAATGACACTAAAATTATGCAATTTAGACCTACGATGCTCAATTTATGCTAAAAACAATGCAGGGGTATAATTGTAAATAAATCTAGGAAATAAAAAGATAAATATTACAAATAGGTCCCTAAAGGGACCTGTTTGCAATTTCCAAAAACCGTTGGGCCCCTATGAATTTTTCCACTTGCGCTCAGGGGATAACTGTAATTTCTAAAATCGGTGAGGGCATCCCTGAAAATTGCGCACGTGAGGCATGCTCCTGGATGACCAATATGCTATTATGTAAAGGATCAGGGTCTTCTTTGTAATTTTCCCAGACCCTCATGTGGGGTGTACGTGAGGGGGCTAGGCTTGAGTCTCTCGTAGGCTCGGGCTGACGTGGAATTCGTTGGTGGCTCAGATCGTGGCTCGGGGGACCCAAGCTTGGAGGTTCGGCTGTAGGCTCATCATCCACGTGTCGTCATAAGGATCGTCCGATCCAGACGAGCGGACGGTGTCTGCTTTCCATGCTCTATCGTGGGTCGCCGGAGGAGGCTGCCTCTGGTGACATCCATGAGGCTCCACCGCCATCTATGGCTTCAGGTAAGGATCTTGAGAGCTGCCTGGAAGCTCCGTGAAGCTGCTGGGTTGGAGGAGAAGGCGCATAAGCTCCAGGTGTGAGCTGTCGATGGATGTTCCTCGGAGGCGGAGCCATTGAAGTGAGCCCAGCCTACATTCCGGCTATTCAACTCAGGCACCTACAAAAGGGGTTAGTCTTGAATATCCGAAGCATGAGTGAGTAGGTGAGGTGGGATGGGATCCCATGGAGGTGACGGAGCGGGGGACCGGAGCTTCTTCTCCGACATAGCAAAGAAGGAGGTGAGGCGGAGTGATAGGACTTTGGAGAAGGGAAGAATGGATGAGAGAGGGTCGAGAAGGTGATCGATGAGCGGTGAAGGTCATGAGGTGATCAGTGGCTGGTGAGGATGTGTATGGTCATCGGGATAATTAAGAGAAAATTCGAGGAAAATGAAGAAGGAGAATACGTGAATAGGAGATGGAGCATTGGTGGAGGAATTGGTCTGTGCTGAGGGTCGATTCGACCCTCCGATCGTTGCTCAACCTGGCTGACCGGTCCAGGGAGCTTAGGTACCGCCGGGGAGGCAGAGCGACATGATGGGTCACCGTGGGTCGACACCTGGGTCTACGACCATAATCGCCAGCATAATTTGCCTCCTCCTATCTCAAGGAGGGATTGGCAGCTAGGCCTTAGGCCCGTGAATGGATGACGAGGAGAACGGAGGGCGGAGGTCGACTATTTGTAGGTGGAGGAGGTGGTGGGTTATGGTAGCGATGAGGCTTTTTGAATTGATGTCTTGATGCCTGGGAGTGAATGCGAGGTGCAGTGAAGATGTCACGAAGAAAGCGGATCTGAGGGCTACTGGAAGGGACCGTTATGGAGAGAAGAGAAGGTCGGTAGGCGGCACGAAAATGGAAAGGGGGCGGTGATCATAACGCCCGGAGGGGAAGGTAACAAAGGCAGGAGACGACTGGAGAACCATTGGATCTTGTGATCCAACGACTTGGATGATGGTGCGATCGGAGGGTAGTGATCAGATCATATGATCTGATCCTACGGTGGAGGGATGGGTGCTAGAGAGCGGCTTAGATGGATCTGGAGCTCCATCCTACAGTGGATATGAGGCGGTTGACGTGGAGCAAGGAGGAGCGTGGGATTTTGATGGAATCGGGTGGTTGTGGTTAAGGCGCAGATGAGCGACGGTGATGACATCTAATGGTGAGATCCAACGATGGTGGGTGAAGCAGGAATGGTGGGTGGAGATGAAGGCAGGCTTGCGATGATCGTATGGCTGTAGAAGGTGCCGGGTGGCAAGAGAGGAGACGGGCCACGTGGGCAGCCCAGAGGGCGCCACGTGATCAAATAATTCAGAAATGAAAAATCAAAGAAAAATCAGAAATAATTAGTTAGAGGTGGAATTAGGAAAAAGTTAAAACATGAAAGTTGTAGATCTCGATGAGATATACAAGTTTCATGTTGGACAAAAAGCCAAAAGAGGTCATTTATACAAAAAGCAATTTTTGGGGTTAAGGGGTTAAAAACACCGAGTTTTGGGTTTTGAAGTGTGTTTGTATTTTTTTAGTCTTTTTACGGGTTAGTGATGTTATAGACAATTGATACACCTAATTTTTAGGGGTTTTTAATGAGAGAATAATTACAAGGCAAATAAGAGTGATTAAATACAATTAATTATAGGTTAAGAATGTACAATATAATACAAGATAAAAATGAGAAATTATTGGTGAATTTTATTGGATTAATTAAGCCAGGGGTTTAATTAGTGACTTTTAGCATGATGAATACGAGATTCATCAGTACTGCACAGAGTTCTTCGATGATTGAATCTTGTTTATAAAAATATGTAATGATGGACTCTTGCTCTGCCAAGGATAGGTGGTCATGAATACATTCATCATCCAACTCAGCAAAAATATCATCTTTAAAGATATATGGGAATTCGACTGTGCTGTCCAAGCCTTCCTCTGTGGAGAGGAAAACTTGGATTTCAATGTCATCCATAAATAGGTTTATGTCACGATTTTCGACCAAAAAGTCATAGTCTTCTGTTTGCTGCTCTGCTGGCTCTTCCCGTCTAAAGCAGATGCTAAAGTTTTAGGCACTTGGATCATCTCAATTGGAACTTTATCACTATTTGAATGGAATTTTATCTGCCTGGTGCCATAGTTCACTACTGCTTCGACTGTTCAAAGGAACGACCGTCCTAGGATTATCGAGGTATGCAGAAGAGGAACTGAAGTGTCCACATCCAGAACTATGAAGTTTGCAGGGAACTGCATTCCCTGAATGGTGATGATGACATCTTCCAAAATTCTTCGGGCTTGTTTAATGGATGTGTCTGTGAGCTGCAGAATCATTCTCGTGGACTTGAGTGATCCCAACCCAAATTCTTTGCACGGTGAAGCGGGCATCAGGTTGATTGAGCACTGTTAAATAGAGTTCGGTCGAACTCATGATCAAACATCTGACATCTGACTAAAGGATCTCCCATATCCTTCTTCTTTATTGGTAGATTGCTGATTGCATTCATTGTAGCCGTAGTGAGAATATGCTTCACATTTCTTTCACGAGCTTTACGCGACTGTCTCTTTGAGGTACATGCTTCCTTTAGACCTTTCTTGATATTAGGCATGTACTTGATGGCTTTCAAAAGAGGCATTTCAAGAATAAGATTCTGAATGATTTCCACCACATCAGGGTAAGACAAGGCAGTTTTCAAGTTTTTAATTTTTTTGGATTTTCTCATTACATCAGGACAGGGTCAAAAACAACAGTAGGAATAGTGTTCTTATTTACAACAAAATATGTGCCCACATCAGTCTGTACAAATAGATGACTAAAATGAGAAGGGTCATCCAGGAAAGGCAGGCACCCAAAATCTTCAGACGAGGCTCCATCTGCTGGCGTCAGATCAACTGCAGGTGCGATCTCCTCCAAGGCTGGTTGGCCGGTGCTTTGGCTTCTACTGCTGGTGCTATCTTTTTGGCATTTGTGATTTTGCTGATTTTTTTAGATTTTGGTGGTGCTTCTCCTTCTTCTTCCTCACCCGGCCCGGCTGCTGGTACGGTTGATGCAGAAGAAGATGACTACTCCCCTGCAGTTGCTTTATTATTCCCCTTGCAAGTGGATGATGGTTGCTAGGTCCTACCGCTCTTGAGAGTGACAACATCAGATAAAAATAATTCATTCATATCTGACTCTATAGAACCGGAGGGAACTTTACAGACTACCTACTCTTTCTTCTTAAAATTATTTGGGTTTCCCTCCACTTGTGTTGGAATGGAGGTTTTGGCCGTGGTGAAATCATCCAACTTCTGGCTGAGATCTGCAAGGCCCTTGACAAGGCTGGGTTCACAGGAGATGCAGTCTCAGATATTTCAGTACGTTGGCTACGCTGGTATTACTGGTGGTGCTGAGACTGCTATTGGGTACTGAGAATGATATTGAGGAGAAGGGTGTTGTTGATGGTACTGCTAAGGAGGGTGCTGCTGATAGGGAATAACTGCATACTGCTGGTTTTGCTGATATTACCGGTACTGCGGTTGTTGGTACTGGTTCTGTCTCCAATTGCCATGGAAATGTGGAGACTGTTGGTATTGCTGGTGTTGAGGATGGTTGTTCTGGACAAACCTCCCTCCCTTTTGTTGAGGGAACTGGCAGGAGTTAGCTGATGTCTCGCCTGAGTACTCGGGTATAAGGTACTAAATAGGTCGTTGTGACCCAAGCGATCAAGCGCGGACAATCAAGAAAAATGAACCACTCAATAAAGACAAAATCGATCAAAATACGAAAGCGGTCCTGCTATTGGATTAACCTGGTATAGCGACCAGGGTCGAACTCAAGGAGCACGGATTGGCCTCTCGGCCTACGAAGTAGTAAAAAGAACTAAAACAAGAGAAGAAAATATTTTTAGTGGTTTTCAATTTATTTTATATTATTTATTTTTTTTGGTTTTTTTAATGTATTAAGAAAATAAGAAAAACAAAGAAACACACACTTCAACAATTTATTTAAATCACTAAAAATCAACCAAAAATGCTAACAAAAATATTTTTATGTGTTTTATAATTTTTAATGTTTTTGGTGAATTTTTGAGAATTTGTTGATGTTTATTTAGGTTTCTAAAAATCAAAAAGCGACTGAAACAAATGGTACTGTCCAGCCGAGCTAAATAGGCCTAGATAAAATATCTAAAAGCCCTAAAATAGCCAGGAGGTAATTTTCCTGTAAAGAGAATAAAACAAGGAAAATTTAGGCACCAATTTTATTATTTTTGGGTTTTTGGTTTAATTATTAGAATTTTTATAAGTTTTTAAGTGTTTTTCAATTTTTAGGGGTTTTCAGTAATGAAAAATAGCCAAAATTGGCTAGAAAATCAAACTAAGCAAGGCAAACAGTAGACAATTTTTGTAGAATTTTTAAATGAGTTTTAATATTTTTTTGTGATTTTTCAAGTTAGACAGTGACAAAAATGAAGGTTTTTGATTTTTTTAAAAATATCAAATGAAATCAAAAATGTCCTAAAAAATCCACGAAAATTTTACACCATGGCAGGAGCCATGTGTCCAATCTTCGTTGGATTTGGAGGTAATTTGCTATTTTATTCAAAAATAAAGAAGGGGCACTGTGCACAGGGACCAAAGTGCAAATACCCAAGAATCTGGGGGGTTTGGTGCAATTTACCCAGCACGCGCGTGCCTGGGGCACTCAGGGACCCAAATGCAATAAAAATAAGTCCTGAGGACTTATTGGTAACAGGTACCAAAAGTCCAGGGGCCTATTCGCAAAATACCCAAAATATCGCGCACATGTTGAAATAAATCACACACAGGGGTATAAATGCAAATAAACTAAAACATTCATTCCATTGATAACAACCAGAACTACAGGGGCATGTCTTGCAAATAAACCAGATGAGCACGTGACGAAGCACGTGTCACACAACGCACAGGGGCATAAATGCAAGGAAAGTAAAGTACGGGGTCCTCTATGCAAATAACCCTAAAACTAAACAACTAAATTCAATATTTACAGGACTAAAATGAAATAAAAGAAAAGACAGGGCCTAAGGGTAAATTACCCTTTATTAAGATGAACCGCTGGATGGTCGCCACGTGTTGGATCGGATGGTCTGGATCAGGTGGCACTCCAGCGCTGGGGTTCTCGGGCTAATCCAACGGTCAGGGCTGAGCCACGTGTAGATCCGACGGCTGGGATCCGACCTCCTCTGATCTAACGCTATCTGCAGCTCCACGAACGAACGGCCACGATGTACTCTAGAGCAGGGGGCTGATCAAACGGTGTCTGGAGGATGCTGGAAGAACATGTCCCCGGCGAGACTCGCCGGCCTCGGGTGTGCGCTAGGCTCCTCCTAGGAGCACTCTGAAGGTCGGAGAAGAGTCGTGGAGTGCTCCCGCGTCTGGTGGGTGGCTCCGATGATCGAGCCGAGCTTCGAGGAGCTCGGGCGAGGTCAACGGAGCTGGGTCTCCTGGCCTGAATGACCAAAGCCCTCAGATGGGCTTGGTAGCACCTGCAAATACCACCAAGAGACTCGCGGGTTGAGGGCAAATTGCCTCGACCCGGTTAGGCGTAGCGACGGTGAACTGTGGGTCGGAATGGCGAGCTCCGGCGAAAGGGGTAGACGGAGGAGCTCGACTCCCAGCTCCTGTGCGAGCTGGGTTGAGTGGATGGGTGAAGAAGGTGCGTCGGAGAGAGGCGGATACAATGGTCGATTCCGATGATCGAAAGGGGTGATGGAGTGGTCGGAATCAAAGATAGACAGCGGCGGTGCGATTTGGGGGTAAATGAAAATCAACGAAAGATAAGGACCTACAAGGTTACCCGGGTGGTCGGAGAGACTGGGGAGGAGCTGGGGAAACTCCTGGTCGTCGCCTCGAGGAGCGTCTCCCTCCGAGGCTCAAGCTCCAGCTGATGGCGGAGCGACGGCGGCTTAGCTCGCCGGATCGATGGACTCGCCTCCTCTCCTCGCTTCAACAGGCTCAGACGCGAGCTGTCACTCTCACGCACTCTCTGGAGCTCACAGGAGGAGGAAACAAATGGCCAAAGATAGAGCATTAGGGTGGCGGAGCAACGGCTATATATGGCTAGGGGTCCGGCTAAGATAGGTCCGGGCAAGCTTGTCAGAGAACGGATCCCCATAACCCACCCCGGGCGTGGATCAGGGACGATCAATCTCGGATTAGGACCCGGGGTTAAGTGGAATGGCGATCGGGTCGAGCAGGTAAAAGTCTGAGAAATCGGGTCCAGAACTCAGATCCGGCTCTGAGTGGTCCTGGGGGGAGAGTTGACCGGGGGTCAACAATCCCCCGTGGACCAATCAGAGCCCGCCAAGCACACCAATTTTATTTCTTTATTTTAGGGTAGAAAAAGGTCGAATTACTAAAAACTTAAAACATGAAATATTTTTATTTTATTTTTTTTCTATTTTTAGTGATTTTTAATAATTTTTTCTAAATAAAAATAAGCTATATACAATATAGTACTATACATAGGTATATATACAATATATAGGGTTTTGATTTTTGATTTTTAATTGTTATTTTTGTACAATTTTATTCCCCTTTTATATTTTATTTATTTACATTATAAAGTAAGGAATAAAAAGATATTTTTATTTAATTTTTATTATTTATATACATGGGTAAAATAAATATGTATGTACATTTATATACATGGTATATGTACAATGTATTTTTGTATTTTTAATTTTGCTATTTTTATTTTATTTTTGTTTTGATTGTTCTTATTTTATTTATTTACATTATAGAATATAGATTATTTACAAAAATTAGAAAAGTTAATTTTATTTATTTACAAGACTAAATAAATATATAAAAGTGGTTTATATACATGGTGAAGGTGGTATGGAGCTCGATCAGATCTTTGGATTATTAATTTGTCGGAACCTTATTTGGACTTAAGTCTAAAACTCAACAGCTTCTAAGTTCCTCTAATCTATAACCAAGACTCCTCAATGCTCCAGATCAGAACAAGTCATCAATCACAAACCCTGAAGACCATGAATCTTTTCTTGTCCTGTGAAAGTGAGGTCTAAGCTCTCCACCTCAGAAATGGCAATTTGACAACCCTCCCCAACAAGGTAACTCTATGACCTCAATCTGGCCACTCTTTCCTCGAGGAGCGGGGTATTCCCTTCTAAGTTCAAGTTCAACCGGCTCAAGAAGAGGAGGAAGAAGAGAATGGGCCAAGGCCAGTGTAGCCAAGTACCCTTGGGAGCTTGACCAGTGTAGCCAAGTCTCCCTGCTGCAAGCTACATCAGGTGGATCATGAAACCAAGCTTTGCTTATTGCACTCTATATACATACTCCGGTGGGATTATCATTTTCTATCAGACCCACCATTTTTTTGGAGTTATTTTCTTTTTTCACACATTTTTTTTTCAAGTACATCTGTAAAACATATACATGTGCAACATATATACAAGGAGTTTTTCCTCTTGAGCCAGTAGACTATCCCTGTTTTGAAGCTTTATTGCAACCCACAACTCCCGTCGTTAGACCTCATGGCAACCAAACCAAGTTGAGACGCACTTCCTTCACTAAAAGAAGAAGAGAGGTTCCGCCTAGAAGTACTACCCTCATATGCTACCCCAAGTCAAGGAAGACTGCCTCCTCACCACCTCATCCGTGGAGAGCTCGGTGCATAGTGCTGGTGTCCAAGTAAAGCCATAATCTATATGAGTCATGTGTTGTTGTTAAGTGCTCTACTTAGGCTCATTGAGATGACATGTGATCATAGCCTAGTGGACTCAAAGAATTAAGTCACCATGGACCTGAAAAGCCTTAAACCTAAGCCCTATAAGGTTCCTCTTAGAAGTTAGGTGGATTAAGATCTTAATCAAGCTCCATTTCTCAATTTGATTCCAGGCTAGTTTAAATGTCAACTATCATCTAGAAAAACTATATACATATGTACAAAAAGATGCTTATTTACACAGATTTTACAAACATGCAAAATTTTTGAAAAATGTTTTGAAATCATGAATGGATGATGCATGAAGTGCAAGTTTTGCAAAAAAGGTATTTACACACATTTACACAAGATTTTTGCAAACTTTTGATTTTCAAAACATTTTGGAAAAATTTTGTACTATATACATAATTTTGATAAGAAAATATTTACACAAGCTTTACACAAAAGATTTTTGAAATCATTTTTACAAAAATAATTTGTACACTAGCTATTTATGTGCAAATAAAAGAATGTTTATGAAAATTTTTTAATTTTTGTGATTTTTAGCCATTTTATTTATTAACACACTCACACAAAGTACGAGTTATGGCTCAAGTATATATGAAATATATACACACCCCCTATACTTAGCTCGAACAATGTCCTCAGAGTCAAGAGCGATGAAGAAGACATAACTCGTGCTTAGTATAGGGAAGTGAAAAGGAAGGCTATATACAAAGACGAATGAATGAAAAGTCAAGAGGGTCTCGGGTCTTCCCCCTATACTTAGGATTAAATAATCCTAAGTATAGCATGCTGTATACTAAGGGAAAACCGAGTGGAGAATGTACAGGGTCTACCCCCCTATACTTAGGGTGAAATACCCCTAAGTATAGGCAGCAAAACAGGGTAGGCGGAAACAAAAGAAATACCCAAAAGGTCTCACATCCCCCCTATACTTAGGGTAAAGTGCACATTAAGTATAGCATAATCAAAAGATGAAGAAAGGGATGTGGGACTGAAGAATGTAGTGATATGGACATCTGGATCTATACAAGGCGGAAGATCAGTGAAACTCAGGCTTGAGATGCATTAGATGTGAGTCAAAGACCACCTCTCACGCAAAATGAATAGGGGCAAGATCAGCGACCCACGGCTCAAAATCTAGAAATGGTTTGAGCCGTTGGCCGTTCACTCGAAAGGTACTCTCAGAAGACAACTCAGATATATCAATGCTACCATTGTCGTGTACCTTTCTGACCAAGTAGGGTCCCTTCCATTTGCTCTGTAGCTTCCCTGGAAATAGACGTAGCCTCGCATCAAACAGCCATACTCTCTGTCCAATCTCAAAATGCTTGTGGCTGATATGAGAATCATGCCACTCCTTCACTCTCTCCTTATACTGTAGGCTGTTTGAGAAAGCTGTATCTCTAAGCTCCTCCAGGGCGGCTAACTCTGCCCTCCTCTGGTCTCCCATACCATCTGGATCCATAAGAATATCTGTAACTGCCCAAAGTGACTTGTGCCTCAGCTCAACAGGTAAATGGCACGGCTTGCCATATACGAGGCGAAAGGGAGATGTGCCCAATGGTGTCTTGAAAGACGTCCTATATGCCCACAAGACCGAGTACAAAAGCTGTGACCAATCCTTTCGGTCAGGGCGGACGACTTTCTGCAATATAGTCTTGATCTCCCTATTCGACACCTCGGCTAGACCATTCGTCTGTGGATGGTAAGGTGTGGCAACACGATGGTCTATATCGAACTCGCTAGCAAGGGCCTTCACCTGGTCGTTGATGAAATGAGACCCCCCATCAGAAATCAGAACTCGTGGAACCCCGAACCGCGTGATGATATGCTTCCTCAAAAATTTGCAAACTGTCCTCGCATCAGCGGCTCGGGCAGGGATAGCCTCCACCCAACGACTAACATAATCTACGGCCAATAGAATGTACTCAAATCCCTGACTCTTAGGGAATGGACCCATGAAATCGATGCCCCATGCGTCAAAAACCTCACAAAAGAGAATGGGCTGCATCGGCATCATATCACGCTGTCCACAAGTGCCCATCCTCTGACAGTCAGTACACCTCTTCACGAACTCCTCAGAGTCCTTGAAGAGGGTAGGCCACCACAAGCCGGATTGGAGCACCTTCTGTGCCGTTCTCCTCCCAGAATGATGTCCTCCTGCCTCAAGCTTGTGGCAGTAGGTGAGGACGCTATAGTGTTCCTCCTGAGGAATACACCGACGCCAGACACTATCCCCTCCTTCGTGGTAAAGGATGGGATCCTCCCAGTGGTAGGACTTGGCCTTCACAAGGAAGGTCTCAAGCCTCTGTCTGGGCCAATCTTGTGGGACTTTCCCAGCAACGAGAAAGTTCACAATATCGGCATACCACGGGAGTGAGGTGATAGCAAGGATCGCCTCATCTGGGAAGGTATCTCGAATGGGATCAATCTGCTCAGACTCCTCAGGCTGCTCTAAACGGGAGAGATGATCCGCCACCACATTCTTGACTCCAGGCTTATCCTTGATCTCAATGTCGAACTCTTGGAGTAGAAGGATCCATCTAGTAAGTCTGGCCTTGGCATCCTTCTTTGCCATGAGGTACCTGATGGCGGTGTGATCTGTGTACAAAGTCACTCTAGATCCAATGATATAAGATCGAAACTTATCTAGGGCGAACACTACGGCTAGCATCTCCTTCTCTGTGACCGTGTAATTCCGCTGGGCGGAATCCAATGTGCGGCTAGCGTAGTGAATGGCAAATGGAACTCCATCCCTCCTCTGTCCCAGCACTGCCCCTACGGCAAAATCGGAGGCATCCGTCATGATCTCGAATGGGAGAGACCAATCAGGCGGCTGGAGGACAGGAGCCTCAATCACACACTGCTGGAGAGTCGCAAAGGACGAAAGACACTTGTCATCGACAAGGAACTCGGTGTCTTTCGTCAAGAGGTCAGTCAACGGCCGGGCAATCCTGCTGAAATCCTGAATAAATCTCCTATAAAATCCAACGTGCCCCAGGAATGACCGTAGCTGCCTCAAATTGGACGGCGGTGCGAGTTTTCTAATGACATCAACCTTGGCCGGATCCACCTCCATGCCCTTATTGGAGATGATGTGGCCAAGCACCGCCCCTTGAGTCACCATGAAGTGACTCTTCTCCCAAGATAGAACCAAATGGAACTCAATACATCACTGGAGTACTCGATCTAGGCAGTCAAGACAAGAGTCGAATCCATCGCCGTAGACCGAGAAATCGTCCATGAAGACCTCCAAACACTCCCCTACCATGTCCCTCTGAAAAGTCGCAGGGGCATTGCATAGCCCGAATGGCATGCGTCGAAAGGCATATGTACCGAAGGGATAGGTAAAGGTGGTCTTCTCCTGATCCTCAGGAGCGATGGCCACCTGGTTGTAGCCCAAGTACCCATCCAAGAAGCAATAATGGCTCTTCCCTGCCAGTCTCTCAATGATCTGGTCAATAAAAGGCAGGGGGAAATGGTCCTTCTTGGTGGCCTGGTTGAGTCTCCTGTAGTCAACACAGACCCTCCAAGAGGTGGGTACTCGTGTAGCAATCTCCTCTCCCGACTCACTGATCACAATCGTGATGCCCGTCTTCTTGGGCACCACATGCAAGGGGCTGACCCACTTGGAGTCGGAAATGGGATAAATAAAATATGCACTCCACCATTTTGATATTTCCTTCATCACGACTTCTCTCAGGTTGGGGTTCAGTCGCCGCTGGAACTCACGCGACGGCTTCGCCCCCTCCTCGAGATAAATATGGTGGGAGCACACTGATGGACTAATCCCATGAAGATCTGCTACGCTCCATCAGATTGCCTTGCGGTTCTTTTCAAGAACCCCCATCAAACGGGATTCTTGCTCTCCAGTCAGATCGGCGGAGATGATGACTGGGTGCATCTCAGGATCGCCCGCAAGGAATCGATACTTCAGCGAAGTAGGGAGCGGCTTCAGCTCTGGACAGCTGGGCGCTGGCAAATCTGGCTGCGGAAGGAAATGTGTCAATGCTGCTAAGTCTGCCAAATCTGCCTGGGAGAAAGAAAGCGAACTCTCGCAAACTGGATCGGGAGAAGGCTGCTCAACTGTGCTGTCTCTGATCTGCTCTGCATCTACCTCCTCCTCATCTGTAGGCTCGGGTGGACTCAAGTCTGGCATCTGATCATCACAATCTGCCCAATCAGACTCTGGATCCGAGGGATCTGCATCAAACGTGGTGGCATCAGTACCACCGTAACACAAGGTGGCCTCAGCACCACCATCACTGAAATCAGTGTCGCGGTCAAGAACCGGCTCTGCTGCCTCTGTGGTATCCTGGACCAGGGCTGTGCTCTCCAGACTCTCCTCTGCTATCATCTCGGCATCAGCTGTATCTGAAAATGAGAGGATGGCCTGTGCTGCAGGATCTGCCCATGCTGCCTCGTCGTCTGTGATCACAAAATCACAATCCTGGTGGATGTCTGGCTCGGCGTCTGTCAGCTGCTCTGAATATGTGCTGGCCTCTGAGCGTGCTCTCTCTGGCTCTGTAGTCCTCGACCGTCTCTATTTGTACACTCTCGCCCTCGACGCAAAAGTATACCTTCCCGCTGTCATGATCAGTCACCGCCTTGGCTGTGGCCAAGAACGGATGACCGAGGATGATGGGGGTATCGGCCACTGAATCAGGGATCTCCATGTCCAACACTACGAAGTCCACGGGGAACTTCAGGCCCTGAATCGTGACGATAACGTCTCGCAACAACCCCTTCGGCCTCTTGACAGATCGATCAGCAAACTGAAAGACTGTCATGCTCTGTCGAAGAGTGCCCAACTCGAAACGGTCGAGAAGGGCTGCCGGAAGTAGGTTGATCGACGATCCGCTATCTAATAGAGTCCGGTCGAACCTCTGCTCACTAATCTGGCATCTGACATACGGGGCCCCTGAATCTGGCCTCTTGGCTGGAAGACGGTTCTAGATCAAAAAACACGTGGCTTTCGTCAGCACATGAATCTCTGAAGTGTGGTTCCTCCTCCTCCTCCTGACTGTGGTCCTGTCTCTCAACGATCGCTGAAGAAGGGGAATGTGCTGCAAAGCCTCCAGGAGGGTCAGCTGTATGTGAAATCTGTCGATCATGCTCTGGCTGAACTCCTCCTGCTCTCTTTTTTTGGATCTTTTTCTTTTTTCTTCCCCTTCCCCATCTGAAGGGCTCTAGGGAAGGGGATCACAAGGTCCTTCGCAGATGAAGGACTAGGAAAAGGCCTAGACAGCTCGACGACCGGATCCGCACATACATCAAGCACCACAGTGGGACCAGAAGAAACTAAACCTTTTCCTTTATTCACAACAGTGTTCTGAGATACATCCACACGAGGAAAGACAACATCTCTATCAAAACAAACACCGGTGGCCTCAGTACCACCTCGGGCTGGCTCTGCAACTGGACGTCTCGCGGTCTCAGTACCGCGGGCTGGCTCGGCTATACTGGTGGCGTCAGTACCACCTCCTCGAACTGGTGAAGCGGCAGCCTCAGTACCGCCGGTGGAATCAGCATCCTTGGTGGCATCAGTACCACCGTCATCATCGTGTGCGACCTCAGTACCGCTCTCCTCCTCCTCCTCATCTGGCGTCCTGGGTGGATCCTCGAGTCGTCGCTCAGATGAGGCGCCGCCTGCTGGTGCTCTACCGCTCCTAAGTGTAACAAAATCAGCATCAAATAGTTCCGAAGACATATCATCAAATGGGTCACTAGGAGTGGCATGCTTAGTGGAAACTACCTGCTCAGATTTCCTCTTCAGGTTGTTCGGATTCGGCTCAATCTGTGCAGGAATGGCGGCCTTCCCTCTCACAAGGTCCCGCATCTCCTGGCGGAACTCGTCCATCTCCCGTCAAAAGGTAGCCTGCTGGTCCGTGAGGAGGCGGGCTATGTCATCCAAGGTGGGGCTCTCACGGGAGCCCGACGGGTAGCCTCTCTGGTGCTGAGGCTGCTGGAACTGGTGCTGCTGGTAAGAGGGGTAGGAGGAAGGATGCTGCTGCTGGTGTGGTGGGTGAGCCTGCTGCTCACGTCTCCAAGACTGTCCCTGCTGCTGATAGGGACGAGGAACGAAGGACGACTGCTGGTGTGACTGGTAGGCTGGGGGCTGCTGCCGCGGCTGGTGATCTCTCTGCTGGCCATACTACCCTCCCTGACCGGATGACTGCTGTTGGGGCTGGGTACCTCCACTCCCCCACCTGAATCCGGGATGGTCTCGTCGGATCCCAGGCTGGGGGAGGTCATACCAAATCCCGTTGACATCCATCAACGGCTCTGCATCGTATGGGGCAGGTGGGAGTACTGCCAGAGGCTGATCCGGCTGGTATACCACCATCTGCATGTCTGGAGATGGTGGGGACTGGTAAGAGGGCTGCTGCTGCTGGTACGGCTCCGCCTGTACAAGGTGAACCTGTCTAGGCTGCTGAAAGATGCTGGAGCGTTGGGACGAGCTGCTGCTGCCGCCGGTGTCGCCTCGTGACTGAAGACGGGGCTGTGAAGCCGTCTGTGCCTCCTGGAGACACATGAGCTGGGTCTTCATGTCGCTCAGAGTCTGTGCCATCTGCTCCATCCGCGTGATGCTCTGGCACTGCTTCTTCTCGATCAGCTCCATCCGGTCCAATTTCTCGCTGATGATGCCCATATCCGCAGTGGACGACTCTGCCTGTGCTGCTGCAACTGCGGAAGAACTGGATGGACCGTCGTCGACCCGTGCTATCCTCTGGTACTGCACGGGTCCTGGCTGCTGCTGGGGTCTCCCCTGTGTGTACAATCGGGTCTGGGACATCACCATGTAATTCTCGGCCATCTCCTCGTAAATGGCCCAGACCTGGTCGTGGTCCTTGGCGAAGTAGGACCCGCCGCAAGAAGCATTCACCAGGCCCTGGAGCTCTGGTGTCAACCCGCTGAAGAAGCTCTGAACAAGGTTCGGCTTCGAGATGTCGTGGTACGGGCATCGATCTGTGAGCTCACGGAACCTCTCCCATGCCTCGTGGAATTGCTCATTGGGGAGCATGAAGTAGTTGCTGATCAGGGCCCTCGCTGCATTCGTCCGCCCGAGTGGATAGTACTTGTTCAAGTACTCGGTGCGGAGATGCTCTCAGGTGTAAACAAACTTCCCCAGATGCTTCAGCCAGGTGGCTGCTCTGTCAGCTAAGGAGAAGGGGAAGGTGATCATCTTGATCGTGTCCTGGTCCACCTGACGGTCGTGGACAGTGCTGCATATCATCAAGAACTCCTGGAGGTGGAGATGGGGCTCCTCTGTCGCGAGTCCGTGGAAGCGGGGGAGGAGCTGCAAAGTGTTCGGGGGGAACTTGAAGTCCCCCACGATCGCTGGAAGTACTACCCAGTGGTGCGTCAGTGTCGATCCGGGGTTGTGTAACTCCTGCATCGGTCTCGGTGGTCCTCCGGCCGCGGCTGCTGCTGCTGCTGCGGCTGCTGCGTCCGCATCATCTGGGATCCTTGGTCCCTCTCTCCTCTGCTCTCGCTCTGCTCTCATCTGCTCCATCTCTCTCCTCATGTCGATCATGAATGCTCCATGATCCCTCAGCTGCTGCTGGACGGTCTCTAACAAGGCGATCAGGGTGGAGTTGATCGCTCCCTGGTCCAATACGAAATGCTCAGGGTGACGGGAACGATCCTCAGAACTGCCGGCCATGACGTCTGCTGCAAAATCAAATGAGCCCAACTCAGGTGCTGTCAAATCTATCAATCTCTCCTCGGGCTCATGTCGCTCAGGTCTGAAAGAAAGGGGGTCGAGGGGGAACAGGGCGGAGTCGTACTCGGGCTCGGAGAGCTGGTCTCGGCTCTCGGGGGCCAACCTAGATGATTGGGTAGACGTGTCCGATAGCGGTGCAGCCAGAGGCTGCCTAAGAGAGCGTCTACCCATCATCTTGATCTGGCGAGTAGTGCGGATGAGATCTGGAGAAACTATGATCAGAATGCAAACCCCCGGTTCACCAACGCAACGCGAGCTGAAAACCGTGAAAGTTCGGTCAAATTATCTTGTCAATTTTTATTAGGTGAACACACAAGATATCAGAGCGCTTACGTGACCTGTTAGGATACCCGATGCTACCCCAACCGACTGGCCCGCACAGAAGAGTCGGTAATCAGTCGGGACTAGCACCGGAGGGCTCTACCTAGGGTGCGGGTCACTCTCTCGCGCATCCAAACCATACAATGAGGGGGTTGCTCTCCCCAAGACAAATTTTTATGGTGAATGTCTTTTAGGATCAATAGTGTTAACCAGTCCCAATTTTATGGTTTTTCTTTTTTTTTTAATATTTTTCAAATAAAAACAAAGGCCTAACGAATTTTTCGGTTCTCCTGGTTATTTAATCCAAAACAGGGGGGAGAAGACGAAAAAGCCGATGCGCGATGAAATCAATGATGCATGCTGAGTAAGAAATGCGTACCTTGCCTCCAGCACTCTACATGCAAGTGATCCGCGCAGAATTTAAAGACTGAAAAGTAAACTACCCTAAATGATGCAACGGGAAAAACCGAGTCCTAGATGAGCAATTTCTACTCGCAGAACCGTCTAATCGGTCACCGACCTCCAAGCCAAAGGGTCCGGTCTTGGCCCACCCCTCCTCTGCTCGACAAATCGGGGGTAGGAGAAAGCGCTTTACAGGGTGAGCTGCGGCACGTAGGCTACGAAGGAGATGAGTCGATTATTTTTTATTAATTGATTATTAGTGAGTCCAATTAGCGCACTATAGGAACAGGCAAATAGTTAAGTGTGGGGACCCTACTAATTACGGCACAAGCAAGAGAAAATCCTAAGTCTAGGGGCTCGATGAAAACCGTGTAAACACCGGAAAAGGCAGTAAAAAAGAAAAGAAAAACAAAACCGCGTAAAAAGCCGCAAAAATCCTAAGGGTCCCCCGAGCACACCGGTGCTCGGCGAAACAGACCCGCTAAGTGTTCACGTCCACAAATGTCCAGTCTGAGTCCCTGTATTATTACAATAATAATAATAAAAGTAAAACCTAATCTAACCTCACCCACTCAACTATCTCTCTCTCTCTCTCGCTCTCTCCTGCGGCTTCGTAGAGAAGGAAGCCGCCTCCAAGTTCCTCGGTTGCACCGGCTCCTCGAAAGTCGCCTCCGCGGTCCTCGAGCCCTCACAAGAAAGAACAGAGTAGTCAGACCAAAATAATCAAATAATAATAAGGAAAAATAAATGGAAATAAAAATGAGGGTATATATGCAAAAATACGAAAAACACTCAAAATAAAATAAAACAAAATAAAATAAAAGAAAAAGAAAAGAAAACAAAATAAAACAAAAATATAATATAGACAAAAGCCGCGAAAAAGCCGCGAGCTCTGAAAGAGCCGCAAAAAAGCCGCAAGCTCTGAAAGAGCCGCGAAAAGCCGTGAAAACAAAAATGAAGATAAAATAAAAACAACTAAGCCGTGCTCCCCGGCAACGACGCCATTCTGATGTCTCGCCTGAGCACTCGGGTATAAGGTACTAAATAGGTCGTTGTGACCCAAGCGATCAAGCGCGGACAATCAAGAAAAATGAACCACTCAATAAAGACAAAATCGATCAAAACACGAAAGCGGTCCTGCTATTGGATTAACCTGGTATAGCGACCAGGGTCGAACTCAAGGAACACAGATTGGCCTCTCGGCCTACGAAGTAGTAAAAAGAACTAAAACAAGAGAAGAAAACATTTTTAGTGGTTTTTAATTTATTTTATATTATTTATTTTTTTGGTTTTTTTAATGTATTAAGAAAATAAGAAAAACAAAGAAACACACACTTCAACAATTTATTTAAAGCATTAAAAATCAACCAAAAATGCAAACAAAAATATTTTTATGTGTTTTATAATTTTTAATGTTTTTGGTGAATTTTTGAGAATTTTCTGATGTTTATTTAATTTTCTAAAAATCAAAAAGCGACTGAAACAAATGGTACTGTCCAGTCGAGCTAAATAGGCCTAGATAAAAATCTAAAAGCCCTAAAATAGCCGGGAGGTAATTTTTCTGTAAAGAGAATAAAACAAGGAAAATTTAGGCACCAATTTTTTTATTTTTGGGTTTTTGGTTTAATTATTAGAATTTTTATAAGTTTTTAAGTGTTTTTCAATTTTTAGGGGTTTTCAGTAATGAAAAATAGCCAAAATTGGCTAGAAAATCAAACTAATCAAGGCAAACATTAGACAATTTTTGTAGAATTTTTAAATGAGTTTTAATATTTTTTTGTGATTTTTCAAGTTAGCCAGTGACAAAAATGAAGGTTTTTTATTTTTTAAAAATATCAAATGAAATAAAAAATGTCCTCAAAAATCCATGAAAATTTTACACCATGACAGGAGCCATGTGTCCAATTTTCGTTGGATTTGGAGGTAATTTGCTATTTTATTCAAAAATAAAGAAGGGGCATTGTGCACAGGGACCAAAGTGCAAATACCCAAGAATTTGGGGGGTTTGGTGCAATTTACCCAGCAAAACATGTGCCACGCGCGTGCCTGGGGCACTCAGGGACCCAAATGCAATAAAAATAAGTCCCGAGGACTTATTGGTAACAGGTACCAAAAGTCTAGGGGCCTATTCGCAAAATACCCAAAATATCGCGCACATGTTGAAATAAATCACGCACAGGGGTATAAATGCAAATAAACTAAAACATTCATTCCATTGATAACAACCAGAACTACAGGGGCATGTCTTGCAAATAAACCAGAGGAGCACGTGACGAAGCACGTGTCAAACAACGCACAGGGGCATAAATGCAAGGAAAGTAAAGTACGGGGTCCTCTATGCAAATAACCCTAAAACTAAACAACTAAATTCAATATTTATAGGACTAAAACGAAATAAAAGAAAAGACAAGGTCTAAGGGTAAATTACCCTTTATTAAGATGAACCGCTGGATGGTCGCCACGTGTTGGATCGGATGGTCTGGATCAGGTGGCACTCCAGCGCTGGGGTTCTCGGGCTAATCCAACGGTCAGGGCCGAGCTACGTGTAGATCCGATGGCTGGGATCCGACCTCCTCTGATCTGACGCTATCTGCAGCTCCACGAACGAACGGCCACGATGTAATCTGGAGTAGGGGGGCTGATCGAACGGTGTCTGGAGGATGCTGGAAGAACAGGTCCCCGGCGAGACTCGCCGGCCTCGGGTGTGCGTAGGCTCCTCCTGGGAGCACTCTGAAGGTCGGAGAAGAGTCGTGGAGTGCTCCCGCGTCTGGTGGGTGGCTCCGATGATCGAGCCGAGCTCCGAGGAGCTCGGGCGAGGTCAGCGGAGCTGGGTCTCCTGGCCTGAATGACCAAAGCCCTCAGATGGGCTTGGTAGCACCTGCAAAGACCACCAAGAGACTCGCGGGTCGAGGGCAAATTGCCTCGACCCGGTTAGGCGTAGCGATGGTGAACAGTGGGTCGGAATGGCGAGCTCCGGCGAAGGGGGTAGACGGAGGAGCTCGACTCCCAGCTCCTGTGCGAGCTGGGTTGAGTGGATGGGTGAAGAAGGTGCGTCGGAGAGAGGCGGATACAATGGTCGATTCCGATGATCGAAAGGGGTGATGGAGTGGTCGGAATCAAAGATAGACAGTGGCGGTGCGATTTGGGGGTAAATGAAAATCAGCGAAAGATAAGGACCTACAAGGTTACCTGGGTGGTCGGAGAGACTGGGGAGGAGCTGGGGAAACTCCTGGTCGTCGCCTCGAGGAGCGTCTCCCTCCGAGGCTCAAGCTCCAGCTGATGGCGAAGCGACGGCGGCGTAGCTCGCCGGATCGATGGACTCGCCTCCTCTCCTCGCTTCAACAGGCTCAGACGCGAGCTGTCACTCTCACGCACTCTCTGGAGCTCACAGGAGGAGGAAACAAATGGCCAAAGATAGAGCATTAGGGTGGCGGAGCAACGGCTATATATGGCTAGGGGTCCGGCTAAGATAGGTCCGGGCAAGCTTGTCGGAGCATGGATCCCCATAACCCACCCCGGGCGTGGATCAGGGACGATCAATCTCGGATTAGGACCCGGGGTTAAGTGGTATCGGGTCGAGCGGGTAAAAGTCAGAGAAATCGGGTCCAGAACTCAGATCCGGCTCTGAGTGGTCCTGGGGGGAGAGTTGACCGGGGGTCAACAATCCCCCGTGGACCAATCAGAGCCCGCCAAGCACACCAATTTTATTTCTTTATTTTAGGGTAGAAAAAGGTCGAATTACTAAAAACTTAAAACATGAAATATTTTTATTTTATTTTTTTTCTATTTTTTTGTGATTTTTAATAATTTTTTCGAAATAAAAATAAGCTATATACAATATAATACTATACATAGGTATATATACAATATATAGGGTTTTGATTTTTGATTTTTAATTGTTATTTTTGTACAATTTTATTCCCCTTTTATATTTTATTTATTTACATTATAAAATAAGGAATAAAAAGATATTTTTATTTAATTTTTATTATTTATATACATGGGTAAAATAAATATGTATGTACATTTACATACATGGTATATGTATAATGTATTTTTGTATTTTTAATTTTGCTATTTTTATTTTATTTTTGTTTTGATTGTTCTTATTTTATTTATTTACATTATAGAATATCGATTATTTACAAAAATTAGAAAAGTTAATTTTATTTATTTACAAGACTAAATAAATATATAAAAGTGGTTTATATACATGGTGAAGGTGGTATTTTTGGTCTTTTTGATTTTTATCTTTTTCTTTTGTTTTTATACTTATAGATATATACAAGTATTTACAAGCATAATTTAAGCTTATTTTTGTTGAGGAAAATATTTTTATTTATTTACATAGATATGTACACACATGAGCCCCTATCTCCCTCTACTTTGGCTTTTATGCGGTCAGGCCCATGCTGAGCCCTCCCTTGGGTTAGGTTGCTCAATATTTATTCTAAATATTTCCCTCTTTTTCTTTTTAATCTTTATTCTTTTATTTTTGCACAAAAAACATGCTAATTATAGGTTTTACACAATGCATGCTTTTGGTAATTATTCCTATTTACACATATCTACATGTATTTGCAAAGGTTTTTGTAGCTAAAATATAAGAATAAAGAGTGATGAATGAGTATTCATCATTAGCAGCCTGACCCTGCTGAGGTCCGCCTGGACGGATCGACTGTGCATCATTTGACCATACACCATTCACCTCCTAAATGAGAGGTGGTGGAGGGGAGAATTGATCTGGAAAATATTGGGGTTCCGGCTGGTAGATGACCAGCTGCTGCTGTGACTGCTCCAGAGTGGATGGCTCTAGGGCCTGCATGTAGTAGACGTGTTGAACCATTGGTTGATGCTGACTCGACTGAGGAGGGTGTAGCAATGCTTGTTCCTTCATCTCAGTGAGAGTGGAAGTCGATGCAGACACGGAGTTTCAGGAGCTGATTGTGCTCACCAACAACTCCAACTACTTAGTGATTTTATCTAGTTTGTCCAGGTGTTGTGTCCTTTGTTCAATCACAACAAATTTTTCCAGGTCCTATGATCGCTTTTCGGTTATGCCCACCTTGGACATGTGGCTCTCAATAATGCTCATGTTGGAGCTCTCATCCCTGTCTGGCTCGTGGGATGCTGCCATATGCACGTGCTTCTGAGTATTCTGTGGTTGGTGCTGATAGTCACGAACAACGATAAAGCGTCCTCTCCTTCAGCCATTTCTTCAAAGATCTGCCAGATGACATCCTCATCTTTGTTGAAATGTGAGACACTACACGTGGCATCCACAAGCTTCTGACTCTCTATTGTTAGTCCCCCTGAAGAAATGTTGGACCAGGCTGGTCCTAGAAGTCTCATGTTGTGGAAACTTTTCTTGCAACTCAGTAAACCCCTCCCAAGCCTCATAGATGGATTCGTTATGACTTGGGTGAAGTTTTCTATGTGGGTGTGCATTTGATTGAGTCATCCAAGAAGATAGTATTTGTGTAAAAAGGCTGACTTCAATTTTTCCCAGGTAGTGACGACCTTTCCCAAGTGGTTGATCCAATGAAGGGCCTTAACCTGAAGGTTGAAGGGAAATGCCATCATATTGACTACCCCTAGACATATACTAGGGTAGTGAGTTGTGCCGCATATGCGCCCGAACCATTATAGATGAATGTAAGGTTCTTCATTGGCGTTTACTCGGAAGGTGGGTAGAAGTTCCAGTAGTTGAGGCTTCAATTCAAAATGGGTATGAATTGTAGGAATCTGGACCCATTCAATGACTTGTCCCACCGCCGGATTGTATGTTTCTTTGAGAGTCGGCTTGGGCCGATCTAATCTAGGCTTATCTGTTGGGCCTCTACCACCTCCACCTTCGGGTTCCTCTTCAAATCCTCGGTTTTCTCTCCCTCTCCTCAAGTCATTGAGCATATCTTGGAAGGCGACCTGTGCTAAAGCCTGATCCGTGAGCTGCTGCTGGATTGCCTGGATAGATGTAAGGATATGGGCATTTACTACATTATGATCTGGTTCCGGACTCTTATCTGGCTGAGGTGGTGGTTGCAGTCCCTTCTCTTTTCCTCCAGGAGCCATCTCTTTCTCAGATCCTGAGTCTGATTCTATCACAATCTCTGTCTCCATATTGGGCTCTTGATCTGCAACTGGAATAATTCCTCGATCAGTCTGTATGAAGGCACCATATGTAACAAATTTGTCTGTTTTAAGGTCAACACAGACCTTCATTAAGAATGGCGATGCGTAAGGAGTGAAATCAACAACCATCCAAAATAGGCAGAGTTCGGGATGAGAGTGATCCCGGATTATTGGAGAAGACAGGGAGTCTGGAGAGTAGTTCACGGAGTCTAAACCGAATTCTCGGAAATCACCCTGAATTAGTGGAGGTGACGGGCATATGTAATCGATGTTGGTGTCGGCGGGGTCCCGACTAAGCCATCCATGTGTCGCCATCTCGAAGGTCAAGAGGAGATCGAGAATGGAAGAATGATACGAAGGTCAAATAAGGAATAAAGGGAGTGTAAAACAGTACAAGGCTCCAAATGAGCATGGGGTCAAGTAGGGAATCAAAATAAAGTGCAAAAAGGTACACAATATGAAGGATTGATCTTCGAACCTTAATCTAATTCAAACAAACACAAAACAAGGATAGGTTCACCCACTCAACACATGTGAAGCCGTAAGGGTTCGACTATTTTTATCTTTTCAATTTTATTGTTCTTTTCAGGCATTCTTATAATAAGTTCTTAAGTACGCTAACCCTATAGGAGCATGTGTACTGCCAAGCAAGTGGCCCGTACTTGTTCCATCTCCTTTGTAACTTGTGATCTGCGCATTGAAAGGTCCTTGATCTCGTACCTGGGCAGCTACTCAACCAAATAAATAGAGAAAGGAAACCAATAGGAGAAACCAATACTTTGGACCTCGCTCGCAACGGAATCACCTGTGGACGGAAACCGATGAGATAGACACACCCGTAAGGGCATGGCCTAAGCTCAGTACTTCAGACCAAGTCGGATGCTCCACACAAGGTGGGAACACCGTGCTCGACAAGGCCCTATGATGAATATGTGATTCATCACCTTACCTTTCCCGGAAGGCCACCGCGAACCTCCCCCCTCCCCGGAGGCCACTGCGGGCCTCCTCCCCTCCTCGGAGGCCACCGCTATCCTCCCCCTCCCCGAAGGCCACTGCGGGCCTCCCCTCCCTCCCCGGTGGCCTCCGCGGGCTGCCCCCCTCCTGGAGGCCACCGCGGGCCTCCCCCCCATCCCGGAGGCCAACGCGGGCCTCCCCCCTCCTAGAGGCCTCTGCAGGCTGCCCCCCTCCCGGAGGCCACCGCGGGCCTCCCCCCCTCCCAGAGGCCACCACGGGCCTCCCCCCTCCCCGGAGGCCACCGCGGGGCTCCCCTCCCTCCTCGGAGGCCACCGCGGGCCTCCTCCCCCTCCTTAGAGGCCATCGCGGCCCTCCTCCCTCCCCGGTGGCCACCGCAGGCCTCCCCCCTCCCCAGAGGCCACTGCGGGCCCCCCCGGAGGCTACCGCGGTCCTTGCATTGATAATATCTGCATTTTAGCATCCACATATGCATTAAATAAGAAGCCAAACTCACTTATAAAAATCACCTATATTTATGTATTTTATACTAACTCTAAAATCCATAAATTCAACTCTATACCGTACATATTACTAACACCAATACAATAAAAATACCAAAAAATGCTAACCTGTAAAATTGACCAATAAAACCCCAATCCAAGTTTGAGACCATAGACCTTAAAATGCATATCTCTCTCTCGTACGACCTCCGATCTAGGTCTACTCACTTTTAAAATAATATACATTCATAAACCTTCAAAATGAAACCAATTTCATTAAAATCGGAACTCATATGCAAAAGTTGGGTTTTGGGCCCCCATTGTATACTATATGTACTTGTATTTGTACCCGTGTATTTTATCCCTTCATTGGACCTCGTTTCCGTTTTTTGTCAACATAAAACTTGTAGATCTCATCGATATCTACAACTTTCATGTTTTGATTTTTTCCAAATTCGTCTATTTTCCCCCTCTTACTTCACCTTCTTCCTCGACTAATCTGATTGGGCCATGTGGCGCCCTCTGGTTGCGCCACGCAGCCATCTATCCGCTCGCCACACGACCCCTTTTCCTGACCATCTGATCATCCTCCATGCACCTCAGATCCAAGCCATCCACGCCTGCATCATCGCATAATTATATGATCAAGGCCCAGATCGCATCTGGGCCGATCACTTCCGCCCTCATCTCCTTACGCCACGTAGCGCACTCCATCATCGTCCAATCATCCTCCATGAGCTTCCATCTCAGCCATCCATTCCCGCCTCAGTTTTGACCCTTGGATCAAGGCCCAGATCGCATCTGGGCCAATCTCTTTCGCCTTAACCTCAGCACGCCACGCGTCACCTACTACAACCACTCGATCAGGGCCTTGATGCTCTCATCCCAGCCGTTGATCTCCTCTGATATCCACAACCGCTCGATCGACAATCCCCTCTCATCTCCACCGATCACCAGCACCGCACCCACATCCCACGATGTGGCGTGTCCATCACCCCTTCGATGGCGTTGCTGCGATTTAATCCTACCCGCTCCTTAACACCCTGCTCTGAGCCGTAGGATCACTAGATCCAATGGTCCAAAGCTCGTCTCCTACCTCCGAGAATGCCTCACCCACGTTGTCACCTCCTCGCCAACTCGCCGGCCCCTTTCTATTTCCGTTGCCATATCCACCACCTTCTCCACCTGTTGATCGCCTCACGATGAAGATCCAACGTCCCTTACCCTCACGGGAGTCCACTATCACCATGACCCCCTCTCCCTCACTCCATACATCCCACGCAAAACACTTCCTCCATCGCCCGAACCACCACCTTCCCTCTATAAATATGCCACCTCCGACCATCATCTTCCCCATCCGCCCTTGCACGAGAGTTCCTTGAGCTCGACTCCACCTATCAGTGACAGTGATTAGGCTTGAATCTGAGCAAAGACAGAGATCCTCTTCGGCGAGATCCACGACGAAGCTTCACCGTGCAAGCAGCTTCACCAACGAGCTGCTAGAGCTCGAGCTTCTACCGACCCTCAAGTGACGACCGGAAGCTCCACCTTGAGCCTCCATTCCCAGGTAGCCTCCTCCATTTTCTCCTCCGATATTCGTCTTCTTTTCTCTCAACCTTCTCCTATTTTCTCTGACCTCCTCGCTCATCTACACATCTCACCGACCATCTATCAAGCTCCGCCTTGGAGCTCCCATCTCCATGTGCCCTTCTGTTCACCCTCACGGCGCATCGAGCCACCTCCAACCACAGCTCCGCCGATCACGACGGAGGTATCTACAGCTCATTCACCCACTTTGCCCACAGGCCTAGCATTACTCACTTGCTTCACGCAAACATGAGCACCATCGATTTTTGGCTATCACTAATGTTGCAGGACCACAATCGTCACTGGCCGGACATCTCGTCGGAGGTGCTTCGAGCTCCTTCATCCTCGACATGCTAGCCCCGTCCACCTCTTCCAGGAAGCCCGGCTTCTCCATAAAGCTTCCACGGTGGTGTCCAGCCACTCCGGAGCTCCCAGTGATCTACACCGAGCGAGGAAGAGGGCGTCGGAGCTGCGGACCCTTCACCGGAGCTCTGAAGTCGCCGGCACCGCAACGATAGAAGAGGAGGAACTCAGCCTTCAGTTGCCGTTGGATTCACCCCTCGGTGATCATCCAACGACCATCATTCGTCCACGTCGCTATCGCCAGCAGCTCCAGATACCATTGGATCCATCTAGATCTAACAGTATGCCTTTTGCCACATCTTCAGCTCCAGCAAGCATTGGATTCATCTTGATATGACGAACCCTAGGCATGCCACGTCTCCAGCTTCAACATTCGTTTGATCGTGTCGATCAAACGATCTATATTGCGCCACGTCGCCTCCTCTGAGCCTCTTCCCCGCCCCTTATGCTTGGAGCATCCGAGCCTCATCCGAAGCAAGGCCGAGCCTGTGGAAGACCGGAGCCACCGTCCGAGCCTCCGACGATTCCCGAGCCTAGTGATGAATCTGTGATTCATCACTCTTAAAGTTGAAAATAGAATCTTGTTCCCGAGTATATAGCAGCATATTTCCCCTTATCTTGAATAATTAGCATTCATACATGCATGTATAATATATGCATTTTACCATCCATATTTCCATTAAATAAGAAGCCCAATTCACTTGTAAATATTCACATGTATATTCACCATTATTCACCTATTTATCTGTATTTTATACTCACTCCAAAGTCAATAAAACTATCACTATACTGTGTATATTACTAACTAATAATATAAGGAAAAGGCCAAAAATTCCTAACTTGTAAAATTACCCAATAAATCCCCAAACCCAGCTGGAGACCTTAGGCCTTAGAATGCAAATATTTACCTCATACAACCTCCGATCTAGGTCTACTCACTTTTAAAATAATGCATATTTAGAGACCTTCAAAATGAGACCAATTTCAATTAAATCGGAGTTCGTATGCAAAACTTGGGGTTTGGGACCCCATTGTGTATTATATGTATGCAAATTTGTACCCTTGTATTTTTGTATCTTATTTGACCTCATCTCCACTTTTAAACATGAAACTTGTAGATCTCATTGAGATCTACAACTTTCATGTTTTGAGTTTTCCCAAATTCAGCCATCTTCTCTATCTTATTCCACATTCTCTTTCGGCCATTCAAATCAGGCCACATTGCGCTCTCTGGTTGCGCCACGCGGCCTGCTCGTGAAGCGCTACGCGCCCCTCCTTCTCCGTCGTCCGATCCCCTCTCTTCTCTCCAGATCTAAGCCATCCATGCCTCCAGATGATCTCTACCATTGGATCGAGGTCCAGATTAAATCTGGGCCGCTCACTAATGCCCTCACTTCCTTGCGACACGTGGTCCATCAGGAGCCACTAGATCGCCTTCATCCTGGCCACTCATCTCAGGCTAAATCTGGTCCCCTCGATCAGATCCTACAGATCCTATCTCCGCCGTTCATACCTGCCTCAACCATAGAACTCCACGTGGCACACACATGGCCATTGGATCTTCGTCCTGATGATTTGATCCCAACCGCTCACTCACGATCAATCACAACCCTTCGATCCATCGCCTAATCTAATCCCCACCGTCCCTTAGCACCACACTCCCATGACGCCACGTGGCGCTTCCCTGACCCATCGATCTCACCACTCCGATCAAATCCATACCCTCCTCTCGCGCCTTTCTCCTGGCCGTTGGATCACTCGATCCAACGGTCCAAAGACCATCATCTACCTCCCGCAGGAGCCTCTCCCACATCGCCCACCTCGCAACGGCTCCACCCCTTTTCTATTTTTGGCTCCACTATAGCCATCCTCTCCACCCCCTATCACCTCCACCTCGTACCCATTACACCCTCATCCTCGTCGACCTCCACGATCTCCATAAAGAGTGTCATCGTCGCTCCACAACCCCCACGAAACCTAGCCCTCTGTCACCTACACCCTCACCTCCTTCCTATAAATACCCCACCTCCGGCGACCATCGACCCTATCCGCCACCACGAGAGGTACCTCCGAGCTCTTAGCTCTTCATTTGTGATAGAAATAGAGGGTCAAATCGAGCGAAGATGATTGATCACCTCCGGCGAGATCCACGGCTCCGCTGCGTCGTGCCGCAGCTCCTCCAGCGAGCTGCTTGAGCTCAGGACCGCTACTGGCCTTCGAGCGATGACCGAAGCCGCTTCAGTGAGCCTCCAACCCCAGGTAGCTTCACCCATTACCCCTCCGATCTTCTTCTTCTTTTTCTTTGTTTTTCTCTTAGTTTCTTTGCATGCTACGATCAATTTCATGCTCACCTAATCATCCACCGAGCTTCACCTCGAAGCTCTGATCTTCGCACACTATTCGCCCCGACGATGCACAACACCTCCTCCGACCAGAGCTCCGCTGACACGACAGAGGAACATCACCTGACCACCTTCGCTCCGCCCTAGGCATCACTCGCACTTGCATGCATTCCCACGATCACGAGCACCATTGGTTTTGGCACCAGCTAACCCTGCAGGCACATATTTTCACTGATCGGATGTCTCGTTGTACCTCCTTCAAGCTTCATCGCCGTTGGCCTCCAGATCGCCTTCGCCTCCCCCAGGTTCTCCGAAAGCTCCGCCACATCCCCACGATCAGTTTGAGCCTCCAGAAGTCTCCTATGAGCTTTACAGACCTCAGACAAAGGATGCAGAGCAAGGAGCTCGACGCCGAGCCTTGCCAAGTTTGCTGCAGAGGCGGCAGACTGAAGAAGACGACGAGCAGCCACCGTTGGATTGCCTTGATCTGACGGCCTTCGCCTCACCACGTCGCCACGAGAAAATGACCGTTAGATCACTTATATCGAACGAACCTTCTTTTGCCACGTCGTCGCGAGCCAACACCCGTTAGATCACTTAGATTGAACAGACCTTCTTCCGCCATGTAGCCGCTTCCTCGAGCTCCAGACCCCGTTGGATCAGGAGGATCTAATGACCCTCATTCGTCCACGTCGCCATCGCCTTCGACTCCCATCCACCGTCAGATCTTGCAAGAATCTGACGCCTCACATCATGCCACGACGACTTCATCGCCCACCGTTGGACCATCACGATCTGACGGTCCCTAGGTGCGCCACGCCAGCAATTCCAGCCGCCGTTGGATTACTCACTCATCCAACGGTCCACATTGCGCCACGTTGTGAGCTCCGAGCCTCTTCCCCAACCCTAGGCTTAGAGCACCCGAAGCGGACCCGAAGCTGATCCGAGCCTCCAAGGCTTCTCGAGCCTTTGCCCGAGCCTCGAAGACATCCGAGCCTAGTCCTATACGTGTTCCCCACGTGAGGAGCTAGGTATTTTGCACAGAGACCCTCGAAAATTTAGGAATTACATTTTGGTCCCTGCCAGGCGTGTCACGCGAGGCGTGTGTGACTTTGTAGGAAAATTGCATCTACCTCCCCCGTATTATAAGTAATTGCATTTAAGTCCCTGTCAGCACGTTTAATTTTAAGTAATTTTATTTTTTGCAATTGCAAATTAGTCCCTGTCTTTGCACGCATATTTAGGGTTCGTTTGGTTGCAGGGTTGGGTAGGGTTGGGTTGGCCCAACCCGGGGTACCCCTCCTTCCAAACATCCCAATCCTCCTCACAGTTTACTATTCATAGGGGTACCTGATAAACACGGAATTGAGAGCAGTCGTATTGATTCACAAGGCGAATCAACAGTCGATGTCTTGACCACTACAAAATCCCGTATTTAATCAACAATGAACCCCCAATCAAATATCAAACAATGACAAACAAATGTGGAGTCAAATTTATTTTTAACTCTACATAAAAAATGTATAGGTGCAAGTATGTAGAGAGTTTGAACACAGGGAGCAAGGCAGGATAGATCAACAATTGTGCAAAAAGTGATGTGATTAGTTGTCTACAGTAGGCCAATATTTTTGTGGGTTTTTAATTTTTAATTAATTTTTTATTATATTTTTTATTTAATTTTGTATTTTGATTTTTTAATTTTCTGATTTTTTATTTCTTTATATATATATATTAATTTTCTTTTTCAATATTGGAATATATATACAATATAAGAAAAGGGAGAATGAGGTATTTATACAAATAGGTAAAAATGCTCAAAAATTAGGATATAAATTTTTTTTGGTCTTTTTATATTTTTCTATCGTTTTTGTGATTTTTGGGGATTTTTCAAAATATTTTTGGTATTTTTAGAAGGTAAAGTAAAGAAAACAGTGAGTTAAGATTTTGGACGGAATTAAAATGGGAATGAAAAATAGCAAACAGTATTAAAATTTTCCCTAATTAATTTTAAAATAAAGATAATAAAAAGGGGAAACTCCAGGACCTGAGTTTTTAGGTATTTTCTAATTTTTAAGGTGTTTGTTTTGATATTTTTAGTGGTTTTTGGACTGACACTAGAATATACTAAGATACACAGTAGATATTTTTTTGGAATTTTTCAAGGTGTTTTGCTAATTTTTATGGATTTTCTAAGCTAGACAGTACTGAAAATGCATGTTTTTGATTTTTAATAAATATTAAAATGCAATAAAAATGAAATGCAAAAATATAGCGTGGATTAGCAAGCCCACAGGAGCCTATGACACTTTTTTGGGAATTTTTTGAGTTAAAATGATGCCCTAAAAAAACAACGCAAGCATACAAAAATTACAAGGCCTGACAGGGGTATAAGTGCAAATAAGTAAACATCTTGGGGCACAGGTGCAATTTTCACAAAAGTTATATACTGAATAAACAAGTTTCTGGACGAAATACAAAATACAAGACCCGTAGAGGTATGCCTGAAAATTACCCAACCAGGCACGCGCCTGGGAAGGACCTGTATGTTATTTCCAAAAACTCGGGGGCCTTAGTACAAATATCCTAAAAACTATTACACTGCATATGAAAATCCTAGGACTAAACCGAAATACTAAAACCCTGAAGGGTAAGACTGCAAAAATGCTAGGGACATGCGCATAGCGCACATGACCTGGCGAGGACCTAGATGTAATAGTACAACAAACGGGGGGATTATATGCAAATATCGCAAAAATAAATAACAGCAGACAAATGTTTGAGTTCTATTTAATAAATACAAAAATGAGTGGGTCTGAGAGGCAAATTACCCACTCAAGGGCACGATCCAACGGCCGTGCGCCGTTCACTTAAGCCACGTGTCAAGTTGCTGCGCGCCGATGACGGTTGGCATGAACGGGCGCGATTAGATCGGGCGGACGGCGATCAACGGCTGAGGTACGAAGGATCCTACGGCAACTGGAACGCCTGGAGAAGGGCGACGATTGGACGGTGGACGACTGCGGAGGAAGAACAGGGAGGAACTTCACCGGAGCGAAGTTCCTCCGGCTTGGTCGTGCGTCTCCGGCGTCCGTTGAGGCTCAAAGACATCAGAGCATCTCCTACAGGTGCGCTCTTGGTGCTGGGGGCTTCAAAAAGTGGCGGCGGCGTCCGAAGTTCCTCCACGACGTCGGAGACGAAGGGAGGTCCCAGGTGCCTCCGGCGAGGGAAAAAATGGCCCCCAGGCGTGCTCTTTGCTCCAGGTACCTGCAGAGGCGAGTGAGAGAGTCGGGGGTAAAATGCCCCGACCCCGCAAGGGGTAGAAATGAAGCGGCGAACGACGAGTATGAGGTGGAGGACGCGACAGGAGGTGCGCTCCGGCAAAGTCTGTGATTATGCAAATCGAGGGGTGAAGAAATGGAATGGAAGGTGGGTGGTGTTGCTACGACTATGGTGAATAAAAAGAACAACGAAAAAGAGGGAGATAGACACCTCAAGGGCCAGGGCCCAAGATGGAAAGTACCTCGACGGCGGGGTGTCGCCGGAGGTGGTGGAATGCCCAGATCCTCGTCGAGCCACCGCCTGGAAACGGCCAAACTGGAGCTGTCACCTCCAGGCAGCCAAAGCGAGTCAAATGGGGATGAAGGGACCAAGAAGGGGGTTTGAATTTATATCAAGAGTCAAGGTTTGGTTTTTGTAAGGTTGACTGATGCGGCTCCTAGAACGAGGCGTATCGTCGATTTAACGACTTGAGAGTCGAAAATAAACCAAGTGTGTGTATGCTGGATGGTCGAGGATCAATGTTGTAGAAGGCATCATCATGAAAAGATGAAAGGCACGTCCTCGATAAATCCGCAAAAAGCAGACAAAAACGAGGTTGGCGCAGGGCTACAGGAGCAGGTTAGACAGTTGACCGGGGTTCAATTGTCAGACCAACCTGGTTGGTCCACGTGGACCAACCAGGAAAAATCCCCACGAAAATGATTCAAAAATTATTTAAAAATAGTAATTGTCTTTATTAATTTTAGGTTGTTAAATAAAAAATATTTATTATTTTATGAGGTATTTTATTCTGATTTTTAATTATTTTTATGAGGTGTATTTTTACAAGTTCCCTTTTATACCCCTTATAGGTATATTACACATATATTTTATTATTTTTATTTTGTGATTTTAGTTTATTTATTTTTTTTATTATTTTTTAAAAATATAAAATAATTTTATACACTTAAAAATATTTTTATTTTATTTTTCTGATGTGTTTTGTATATTTAATAAAATACAAATATAGTTTAGACAAGTATGTATATAGGTATAACACCTATGTATCTATATACATGTATTTTATTTTGAGTTTTATTTAGGTTTTTATTCTGATTTTAATATACATATATACTATAAATAATATTTACAAAATTATAAAAATATAAAAGTGCAAAAATAATGGATAAAGAATTAACTGAATATTTTAATCTGTACAAGTATACAATATGGTCCCAAAACTCAACTTTCGAATCGTAGCTCTGCCAAATGCAAAACCATCACCATTAAATAGCTTATTTTTAATTATATACAATTAAAGGTGAGTTGCTGCATTTGGAGTTTTTATTTGCAAGTTACAGGTCTGGGATGTTGGGATTCTGGATTCTTATTCAGATCATAACTTTTTATCTGTACATTTTTTTTGAATGGAATCAATTTTGTATTTTTCTTTATTTAATTATCTACAACTTTCATGTTCAAAGATTCTTTATTTGAGGTATAAAAAGTGGAACCAAAAATAGGTCCCAAAATGAATAAAAGAATGGATAAAATAAATAGGTATTTCTACTGTATTTTTACCCTTATCTCCCACTTTATTCCTTGTCGACCTATTCATCAAGATGCCTAGGTCTTGGGGTTTTGGGTCATAAAATATTTACAATATTTTATTCTTTTTCTTTTATTTTATTTATTCTATAATTTTGGCTTTAATTACAGTATTTTATACACTAATTACATGCACATGCATGAATGCTAAGAAATGGAAATTAATGCTATTTACAAGCATTTACTAGGGTTTTTGAGGCCAATGATAGAATAAAGATGATGAAATGTGGATTCATCATCCCCCTATACTTTACCTTTGCTAGTCCCTAGCAAACACTTATGCAATAAGTGCTGAAAAGTAAACAAAGAAAAGAAAAAGAAGAAATGTGGATTAACTTTAATTATCAAACTTGTCTTCACAAAATCAAAGTTTGGAGCTTAAGTCGGACCTTTAGAATTTTAGTGTGGGCGGAACCTTAATGAGAACCAAATCTAAAATCCAACAGTCCTTGAGAATCCCGAAACTCTGCTTAAGTCTCCTCAATAGCCAGGTCAGAAATATTTCAACTCATACGCAAACTCTTACGACTATGAATCTGACTCGTACAATGTAAGTGATTGTGGCTCTCCCCAACTAGAATGACAAAGAAACTGACTTCTTCAGCATGACAACCCAATGATTCCCCAATCCAACAACTCCATCCTCGAGGAGCGGGGTATTCCCTTCTAAGTTCAAGTGAAAACATACTCAAGAGGAGGGGGTGAAGAGAAGAATGGATGGTAGCCAGTGTAGCTACCTATCCTAGGATGCAAGACCAGTGTAGTCAAGTCATCCAGCTGCAGGCTCACATATTTGACTTTGGAACTCAAGCTTGCTTATTGACTTTACAACATTTGTACATACTTTGTAGGCGTTTATTTTTGTACAGGCCTGAACTTTTTTTTGAAATACTATTCACAACAGCATTTACATAAGGAGTTTTTCCTCTTGAGCCAGTAGACTATCCCTCTTTTGAAGCTTTATCGCAACCCACACTCTCCTGTCTTTAGACTTCCTCATCACTGGACGGGTTGGGGTGCACTTCCCTCCCTAGAGGAGGACACATGTTTCCACTTGTGTGCGTCTCATACTGGCAAATCCAATCCCCCCACCACTCCAACTGAGTTGAGCCATGTGAAAGGTGCATGTGTCCAAGTTAGGTCATTACCAACAAGAGTCGTGCGTGTGTTCCGAAATACTCTACTTAGGCAGTCAAGAATCCATTGAACCAAGTCCCGTGATCCTCAAAGAATTAAGTCAACTAGACCTGAAGTACCTCAAACCCAGTCCCTATAAGGTTCCTGTTATTAGGTAGATTTTAAGGTCCAATCAAGCTCCAATCTCCAGATTTTACTTAGACTTGTTCAACTATCAAACTCAATCCGAAAAATGCTCATGCTATGCAAATGCAGAAAATATTTTTGTGATGCAATTTTCAAAAATTTTGAACTTTTTATGGATTTTTGAAAAGATGATGATGATGCATATGCAGATGCATTTTTTGTCTTTTTCAAAAAGATTTTTCAAATGTTTTTGGATTTTAATTTTGCAAATGTTTTTGGGATTTTTGAAAACAAAAAGATTTTGGCTGAAAAACAAGGTGAAATTATTTACACGGGAGTGCTTCTTCTATATACAAGAAGTGGATTTTAAGAATTTACAGGGTAAGTGGTCAATTTTATAAGTATATATATAACAAATAATTTTAGGTGTGATGTATGTATTCCTCAAACTTATTTGACACATGTTTTTCAAACAATTTTTGAAAACTATAGTCCAACATAATTTTTACACACATTTTTACAAACATGTACACACATTTGAAAATCATTTTGCAAAGGTTTTCAAACAATATAAAAAGATTTTTCAAAATATTTTTGCAACCATTTTTCAAACCATTTGCAAATCATTTTTCAAACATTTTATTCCACACAAAGAAAATAAATTGTTCAAACAAAAAGTTTTTACAATGGTTGAAAACATGTAACAAACGTTTTCCAAAATAGTTTTCAACAAATGTTTCACACAGATTTCAAACTATTTTTCAAACATTTTGTAAAAAAAAACATTTTCACCTTATTTATTAATCAGTACATACTGAAAGAATTTGAGGAACGATAACATCTTTCTATTAGGGTTTTTAATGAATTTTAAAGAATTATTAGCCATATTATTAGGGAAATACGAATGTACGAGTTATGGCTAAAGTATATAGGTAGTATATACGACCCCCTATACTTAGCTTGAGCTATGTCCTCATAGATCGGAGAGAAAAGAGAAGACATAACTCATACTAAGTATAGACAAGTCTAAAGAATAAATAAATGAATCAATGAGAAGTTGACCGTCCCCCCTATACGTAGGATCAAATAATCCTAAGTATAGCAGACTGTACACAACGTCGGGAGGGTCAAGGGTGGGAATGAACAGATCGTACTCAGATTGTCTCCCCCTATAATTAGGGTAAGATATCCCTAAGTATAGACAAGAAGAGGAGACAATGGAGAGGATCGAAAAGAATAGAAAGACTCAGGGTGCACACCCCCTATACTTAGGACAAAGTACGTCCTAAGTGTAGAAACTGACAACAAGGGGCGGCACCTTTTTGATAGATAAAGAAAATAGAAAAGGAAAAGAAGAAAAGAAGAAAAGAAGAAAAGATATTAACAGATGAAAGGATGATATAGACAGATGGATCTGTACAGCGGAAGATGTAATTGATCACCATGTATGAGATGCGAGTGATATGAGTCAAAGAACACATCTCATACCAGAAGAATGGGGGCAACATCAATGGTCGGCGGATCATGATCTAGATATAATTTCAGGCGCTGACCGTTGACACAGAAGGTAGAGGAAGATGACGGTTCGGATATGTCAATACTGCCATTGTCATGTACCTTCCTGACCATATACGGACCTTTCCACTTGCTCAGTAATTTTCCTGGAAATAATTTCATCCTGGAATCAAACAACCATACGCGCTGATCTGGCTCAAACTGTTTATGGCTGATATGGGAATCGTGCCATGTTTTCACTTTTTCCTTGTATTGTAGGCTGCTAGAAAAGGTTGTGTCTCTCAATTCCTCCAGGGCTGCCAACTCTGCTCTTCTCTGTTCTCCTATACTCTCGGGATCCAACAATAACTCAATGACCGCCCAAAGTGACTTGTGCTTTATTTCTACTGGCAGATGGCACGGCTTACCATAGATGAGACGAAAGGGAGATGCCCCTAGTGGATTTTTGAAGGAGGCCCGATAGGCCCACAAGACTGAGTCCAAAAGCTGTGACCAATCCTTTTGGTCTGGGCGGACAACCTGCTGTAGGAAGTTTTTATCTCCTTGTTCGATACTTCGGCAAGACCATTAGTCTGAGGGTGATACGGTGTGGCAACACGATGGTCAATGCCGAACTCGTCTGCAAGGGCCCTAACCTTGTCATTGATGAAATGAGACCCCCCGTCTGAAATCAAGACTCTAGGTACCCCGAACCGTGAAATGATATTTTTCCTCAAAAATTTACGCACGGTTTAAGCATCTGCAGCTTGGGCGGAGATGGCCTCAACCCATCGGCTGCCATAATCTACAGCGAGCAAAATATGCTCAAACCCCTGACTCTTAGGAAATAGGCCCATGAAATCAATCCCCTATGCATCAAAAACCTCAGAAAAGTGAATGGGTTGCATGGGCATCATGTCTCTCTGTCCGCAGGTTCCCATCTTCTGACAGTTAGTACATCTCTTCACGAACTCATCTGAGTCCTTGAAGAGAGTAGGCCACCATAGGCCGGATTGAAGCACCTTCTGTGCTGTTCTTTTCCCAGAATGATGTCCTCCTGCCTCAAGCTTGTGGCAATATGTGAGGACACTATGCTGCTCTTCTTGAGGAATGCACCTCCTCCAGATGCTATCCCCTCCTTCATGATAAAGGACGGGATCTTCCCAATGGTAAAGCGTGGCCTTCGCCAGGAAGGTCTCGAGCTTCTGCCTGGGCCAGCCTTGTGGGACCGTCTTGGCAACAAGATAGTTCACATTGTCGGCGTACCACGGGAGCGAGGTGATAGCCAATATCGCCTCATCTGGAAACGTCTCTATGATAGGTGTGCTGGGCTCAGATTCCTCAAGATTCTCCAAGCGGGAAAGATGATCCGCCACCACATTCTTAACTCCAGGCTTATCCTTAATCTCAATATCAAACTCCTGGAGTAGAAGGATCCATCCGGTAAGGCGTGCTTTGGCATCCTTCTTGGCCATTAAGTACCGGATGGCGGTGTGATCTGTGTAAATTGTCACTCTAGATCGGAGAATATAAGATCTGTACTTATCCAAAGCAAAGACTACGACCAGCATCTCTTTCTCAGTCACGGTGTAATTCCGCTGAGCGGCATCCAAAGTCCGGCTGGTGTAGTGAATGGCAAATGGCAATCCATCCCTCCTCTGTCCAAGCACAGCCCCAATGACAAAATTAGAAGCATCCGTCATGATCTCGAATGGGAGAGACCAATCAGGTGGCTGAAGGACAGGAGCCGAGACAACCATATTCTTGAGAGTCTCAAACGACGCAAGACACTTATCATCTACAATGAACTCGGTGTCTTTCGTCAGCAGATCAGTAAGCAGTCGGGCAATTCGACTGAAGTCCTGAATGAACCGTCAGTAGAAATCGACATGCCCCAAAAAAGACCGCAATTGACGCAAATTAGACGGTGGGTTGAGTTTTCTAATGATGTCCACCTTGGCTAGATCGACCTCCATGCCCCTGTTGGAGATGATATGACCAAGGACCGTCCCTTGAGTCACCATAAAGTGACTCTTCTCCCAAGACAAGACAAGATTGACCTCAATGCAGCGCTGAATCACACGATCTAGGCAGTCAAGACAAGCATCGAACCCGTCGCCATAGACTGAGAAGTCATCCATGAAGACCTCTAAGCAGTCACCCACCATGTCCGAGAAAATGGGCAACATGCACCTTTGGAATGTCGTCGGAGCATTACATAGACCAAAGGGCATCCGTCTGAAAGCATAAGTCCCAAACGGACAGGTGAATGTCGTTTTCTCTTGGTCTTCGAGTGCAATGGCCACTTGATTATACCCGGAGTACCCATCAAGAAAACAATAGTGACTTTTCTCGGCTAGCCTCTCGATAATCTGATCAATGAATGGCAGCGGGAAATGATCCTTCTTGGTGGCCTCATTCAATCGTTTGTAGTCCACACAGACCCTCTAAGAAGTGGGTACTCTGGCAGCGATCTCCTCTCCAGACTCACTCACAACTATAGTGATACCCGTCTTCTTGGGTACCACATGTAATGGACTAACCCACTTGGATTCGGAGATGGGGTAGATAAAATCGACGCTGTACACTTTGATATTTCTTTCATGACCACATCTCGAAGATTCGGGTTCAGCCGTCGCTGGAACTCACGCGACGGCCTAGCGTCCTCCTCAAGATAGATGTGGTGGGAGCACAGAGCCGGACTAATCCCCTGGAGATTAGCTATACTCCATCCTATCACCTTACAGTTTCTTTCAAGAACCTCCATCAGACGAGATTCTTGTTCTCCAGTCAAACCTGCTGCGATAATGACTGGGTGCATATCTGGCTCACCCGCAAGGAATCTGTACTTCAGTGACTGCGGCAAAGGTTTCAGTTCTGGACAACTGAGAGGTGGCAGATCTGGATTCTGATATGTCTGTGTGAAGGCGACCAGGTCTGCATGTGAGAACTCTCGCTCTGCATGAATACTTGATGAAGGGAGCCCTGCTGAATCATCAATAAACTGAATTGGCTCACACTCTGTCATGGCTGTTGGCTCAGAATGAATCAGACAAGGCAAATAGTTATTGTCCAATGGATCTGAACTAGAAGAACACGATTGAAATTCTGAATCACCATTCATCCCACGATTGTCAGCCTCAAATGTATCCTCGTCCAGAGGTGTGCTCTCCAGACTCTCAATTGCCATAAGCTGTAAAGATGGTGAATCTGTAGACAAGGCGAGGGTCTGTGCTACAGGGTCTGTCCAATTGGATTCATCATCTGTCATCACAAAGTCACACCCCCGGTGGATGTCTAGCTCGTCCTCTGTCATCTGCGCGGCTTCGATGGACTGCTCCGAGCATTTTAACTCTCTCACTCTGGTCTCCTCGACCGTCTCTATTTGTATGCTCTCGCCCTCTACGCGAAAACATACCTTCCCGATATCATGATCGGTCACCGCCTTGGCTGTGGCCAAGAATGGGCGTCCAAGTATGATGGGGGCATCGGTTACCGACTCAGGGATCTCCACGTTCAATACAACAAAGTCCACGGGGAATTTCAGAGCCTGAGTGGTAACGAACACGTCTCTCAATAACCCCTTCGGCCTCTTAGTCGACCTATCAGCAAACTGAAGGACCGTCCTGCTCCTAAGAAGAGGACCAAACTCGAATCGGTCGAGTAAGACTGCCGGAAGAAGGATAATAGAAGAGCCGCTGTCTAATAGAGTACGATCAAACTGCTGCTCCTGAATCTCGCATATGACATAGGGAGCTCCTGCATCGGGTCTCTTGGCTGGCAGTTTATTCTGAATGGTGCTGCAAGTGGAATGAGTGAGCACATGGATCTGATCTCTATGGTTCCTCCTCTTCCTGCGGACTGTAGTCTTCTCTTTCAAGTTCTTTTTGAAGATGGGGATGTGCTCAAGTGCTTCTTGTAGAGTCAGCTGAATGTGGAATCGATCAATCATCTGATTGTTGAACTCTACCTGTTGGGTTTTTTTAGGATTTTCTCTTTTATTCCCCTTCGCCCGGCGGAGTGCTTCAGGAAAAGGGATGGTAGGGGCCTCCGCAGATGGAGGACTAGGAATAGGTTCCTGTGCTTGTGAAGGCATGGAATCCATACAATGATCATCATGCAACACATATGGATCTGGAATATACACAGAAGCCTTTCCTTTATTCATATTTTTGTTCTTTTTCTTGTTACCACAGTCCAAAGATACAAAAGGTGGCAACACAGTAGAAGGGAGCTCAACAAAAGTGGAAGTGGTGGCCTCAGTACCACCATCGGCACCTGTCTTCGCGGCATCAGCACCGTGCTCTAGCTCTGCATCAAAAATGGTAGCTTCAGTACCA
Organism: Ottelia alismoides; assembly: GCA_037367405.1. Lineage (NCBI taxonomy): Eukaryota > Viridiplantae > Streptophyta > Magnoliopsida > Alismatales > Hydrocharitaceae > Ottelia > Ottelia alismoides. The sequence goes on along the minus strand of JAZKJV010011766.1, from coordinate 56,870 downwards.
CCGTCTGCATCGGGTATCACGACGGCCTCAGTACTGTCGTCTGGAACTCCATCATGGGTGGCATCAGCACCACCGTCTTCAACATCATCAGCGGCATCAGCACCGCTCCTCTGCTCATCTGGCGCTCGTGATTCCGCATGCGGTTGTCGCTCAGAAGAGGCGCTGCCGGCTGGCATCCTACCTCTCCTAGTAGTCACAAAATCATCATCATGCAAAGAAGAAGATATGTCACTCAAATAATAACTAGGAGAGGTATCCTCTGTGAACTGTACCTGCTCAGACTTTCTTTTCAGATTGTTCGGATTTGGTTCAATCTAAGCTGGTATGGCGGCTTTGCCTTTGATTAAATCCCTCACCTCCTACTGGAACTCATCCATGTCCCGCCGATAGGATTCTCGATGTTCCGAGAGCAATCGGGCTAAGTCATCTAATGCTGGGTTCTCGAAAGCAGGTGCCTAAGAACAAGATGTATTCCCCTGCTGGAAATGAGGTTGTTGTTGGGAGGAGAAGTGTTCATGAGGCTGGGGGTATGACTATTGAGGCTGCTGACGCTGCCTCCACTGCTGTCCCTGATAAGCGGGACGAGGACCATGCTGGTATTGCTGCTGGTGGGCATACTGAGGCTGCTGCTGCTGCTACTGGATGTTCTGCTGTCCTTGAACGGGAGACTGTTGTTGGGATGAGGAGCCACCATTGCCCCAACGGAATCCGGGGTGATCGCGACGAATCCCAGGCCGCGGGTAACGGTCGTACCAAATCCCATTGACTTCCATCAATGGTTCCTGCTCGAAGGATGGTGGAGGTAGAACTGCCAGTGGCTGATCCGACTGATAGACCACCATCTGAGTGTCCTGAGATGACGGCTGTGACGGGCGGTACTGTAGTAGCTGGACCGGCTCTGCCTGAATGTGGTTGACCTGGCGGTACGAGGCAGAGGGCTAGGATGAGCTGCTACTGCTGGGATCAGCTCGTGACCTAGGAGGCTGCTGAGTAGACGTCTGTGCCTCCTGAATGCAAAGAATCTGCGTCTTCAGGTCACTCATTGTCTTGGTAATCTGGTCCATCTGGGTCAGTCCTTGCATCTCCTTCTTATTGAGGATCTCGAGATGGTCCAACTTCTCACTAATGATACCCATGTCGGCTGCGGCTGATTCGGCTTGGGCTGCGGCTACCGACGGAGTGTGAGGACCGGCATCGATGCGGGAGATCCTCTGATATGATCTCGCTCCTTGGGGGGGCTTCTGTTGTGTGTAGACGCGGGCTTGGGCCATAACTGTCGAGTTTTCTGCCATCCCTTCATAGATGGCCCAAACATCGTCTTCACCCTTGGAAAAATAGGACCCTCCACAAGAGGCGTTTACAAGCCCCTGTAGCTCCGGTGTAAGCCCACAAAAGAAGCTCTGAACTAGATTGAGCTTGGATATATCGTGATGTGGACACCGGTCGATGAGCTCTCTGAATCGATCCCAAGCTTCATGAAACTGTTCATTAGGGATCATGACGAAATTGCTGATCATAGCTCTAGCTGCGTTCGTCCGGCCGAGAGGGTAATACTTCTTCAAGTATGCGGTCCGGAGATCTGCCCAAGTGTCGACGAACCTCCCCAGGTGTTTCAGCCAGTACACGGCTCTGTCAACCAAAGAGAAGGGGAAGGCTATCATCTTAATGGTGTCCTCAGTCATCAGCCTGTCATGGATGGTACTGCATATCATCTCGAATTCTCGCAGATGGAGGTGTGGTTCTTCGGTCGGCAACCCATGGAATTTGGGCAGAAGCTGAATGGTGTGGGGGCGAAGCTCGAAGTCTCCATGGATGGGAGGGAGTCGAATCCATCGATGAGTGAGGGATGCTGCAGGATTGTGCAATTCCCACATGATTGTCTGTGGCGGTCTCTCAGCATTGGGATCACCTCCTCCTGCATCAGGTCCATCTCCGCCTCTGCCACCGCCACCGCCCCCAGGTCTGTTCTCTCGCATCTGTGTGATCTCTCTCATGAGGTCACCCATGAAGACTCCCTGGTCCCAGATCTGTCTCTGCATGGTCTCCAGGGATGCTAGAAGTGAATTATTGATGGCGGCTTGATCATATAAGAATGGAGGGTACTCATGCTCATTTGGATGCTCTCCTCTGTCAGCCATGTCTGGATTCTCTGAAAAACCAAAAGAACCCATCTCAGATGCCGTCAAATGCTCTGAGCTCTGTGATGCACTAAATTCTGAAACTCTTGGACTGATGGAAGGAGAAGGGTGGTCGAGGGGGAACATGGTGGAAGTGAACTCAGGCTCGGAGAGCGGGCTCTCCGAGGTCGTCCTAGATGAATAGGGAGGAGTGCTGGATAACGGTGCCGACAAGGTCGGCCTAAGAGATCTCCGTCCCATCATCTTGATTATGGAGAAGAGCAAGGTAAATGAAGAAGAAGAAGAGGGCAAAATTGCGCACAAGTGTGTTGTGTTTTTGATCTTGACCTAGAATCGACTAGCAATCAAACACAAAACAAGGGGTTTCACCAACTCAACACATGAAGCCGTGAAGGTTCGGCTTTTATCTTTGTAGTTTTTATCTTGAATTCAGGAAGTTATCTTTTAACGAGTCCTTAGAGCGCTACGCCTATAGGAGCGAGAGTACTGCCGAAAAAGTATTCCCGTACTTGTCCTCCTCTTGTGTAACATGTAGCCTGCGCTTTTTGAGGTCCCTGTAACCCTTCCTGGATCCCTACTCATCCAAAGAAAAGACGGAGGAAGCCGATAAGCGAAACCGATACTTCGGATCTCGCTCGCAACAGAATCACCTGTGAGCGTGTAAGATCCTACTCGGAAGCAGACGGTGAGACAGACACACCCGTGAAGGCGTGGCCTATGCTCGGTACTTCGGACAAGGTCGATGCTCAACACAATAGTGAGTCACCAATGATGACCAATCCCTACTCGCCTACGTATGATAGTAGCGCCAATACTTCGGAAATCCAGGCGATACACAAGGCAGCCACAAGATGGGTTTTTGACTCTAATCCTTACGAAGCTGCTCAACTCACTTGGAAGGAGACCTTCCCATGCAACCTGAATACAAGTGAGGGTGTTACTCTCCCCAAACAATGAATCCAATTACCAATTTTATTTAGGTCAAATTTTCTTAGCAGTCCCTTTTTTAATTTTTTGGTGTTATCGCTTCTTTTGAGTCAATTTAAACAAGCGCCTAACGTTTTTGTTTTTTTTATTCCTACTTGATCCAAAAACAGAGGGAGAAAAGAGGAAAAGCCGTGCAAGTCGGCACCAAGATGGAAATCTCACCTTTGTACCTATATGATGAATGCAAAGATAGAAAGACTTACATCGCCTCCAGCTCTCTCCATGCGGGATGCAAAGCAGAAATTTTTAAACCTAAGCTACATGCCGATATGCACACGGAAATCATCCTAAGCAGGCAATTGCTAACGTTAAGAACACAAGTCAATCACCAATCCTCAACCCTAGAGTCCGGTCTAGGCTCACCCCTCCTCCTCTCGACACATCGAGTCCAGGAGAAGCGCTTGGCGAGATGAGCTCGCAGCGCGACGGATCAAAGATGACAATTAACTGTTTTATTAAACTAAGTCCAAATATGCACTATAGGTACATGCAATGATTATTAGGGTGTTTGGACCTAATCTAATCGATCAAGCAATGCTTAAAATCTAAGGGCTCATTCCACAAAATAAAGGAAAAATGAAATCAAAATCGGCAAATGACAGCGAGAAACTCGATGAAATCCGCGGTGAGCCCCCAGGTGAACAAACACCTGGAAATTAGGCCCGAAGTGTCTGAGTGTCCAAGTGTCCCTGTATTATTACAATTTATAAAGTCTCTCTCTCTCTCTCACACACAAAAAAATGTATTGACTACCACTCTCTCTCACTCCTCCTGCTCTCTCCTGTCGGCTTGGGCTAGAAAAGCCGACTCCGCTTCCCAAGGCTGCACCGAATCACCTAGGTGATCCTCCTCGCTCCGTGGTCCCTCACAAGAAGACAAGAAAAGAGACTGGTCAGATAGTTCACAAATATATATCAAAATCAAGAGAGGTAAAGCAAGCAATGATGTAAACAAGCAATCACACAAAAATGCAACCTATACGATGTTGCTCCCCAGCAACGACGCTATTTGATAAACACGGAATTGAGAGCGGTCATATTGATTCACAAGGCGAATCAACAGTCGATGTCTTGACCAATACAAAATCCCGTATTTAATCAACAATGAACCCACAATCATATATCAAACAATGACAAACAAATGTGGAGTCAAATTTATTTTTATCTCTACATAAAAGATGTAAAGGTGCAAGTATGTAGAGAGTTCGAACACAGGGAGCAAGGCAGGATAGATCAACAATTGCGCAAAAAGTGATGTGATTAGTTGTCTACAGTAGGCCAATGTTTTTGTGGGGTTTTAATTTTTAATTAATTTTTTATTATATTTTTTTATTTAATTTTGTATTTTGATTTTTTTAATTTTCTGATTTTCTTTTTACATATTTATATATATTTTTTAATTTTCTTTTTCAATATTGGAATATATATATATACAATATAAGAAAAGGGAGAATGAGGTATTTATACAAATAGGTAAAAATGCTCAAAAATTAGGAAATAAAAAATTTTTGGTCTTTTTATATTTTTCTACTGTTTTTGTGATTTTTGGGGATTTTTTAAAATATTTTTGGTATTTTTAAAAGGCAAGAACACAATATAAGAAAAGGGAGAATGAGGTTTTTGTGATTTTTGTGCAAAATAGTGTTCTTAAAGTTTCTAAGAACACTATTTATGAATTTATCTCGAAACCGTTCGGATCTTTTTAACATGGATTTAAGCAAACATACAGATTTTGTTGGGGCGTTCCCTACTTGCGACACATTGCATCACCCGAATGCAATGAAAAATTGGCAAGGGCCGCTACATCGCAGCCTGGATGTATTTCAAAATTTACAAGGGTTCTCGCATGAGGAACGCATGCGGGTAAATAAGCTAGTTCCGCTGCATCACCGCCCGAATGCAGGCCAAAATTTGCAAGGGCTCTCACATAATGGACGCATGCGAGTAAAGAAGTTAGTCCAAAAGAGATTGCAAAGGAAGTTACAGATTGGTAGTTGGAATATCAGTACTTTAACTGGAAAATTGATGGAGATAGTGGATACAATGGAAAGAAGGAAGATTCATATATTATGTCTTCAAGAGACTAAATGGGTTGGAGAGAAAGCAAGGGAGATCAAGAAGACAGGCTTTAAACTTTGGTATTCAGGTAAAGATAAGGGCAGAAACGGTGTTGGAGTGATTGTTCATAAAGATTTGAAGGATTGTGTGGTTGAGGTGCAAAGATTTGGGGATCGGATTATTTTGCTAAAGTTGGTGCTTGAAGAAGAAATTCTGAATATCATCTCAGTTTATGCACCGCAAATTGGTTTAGATGAAAGGACTAAATAAGCTTTTTGGGAGGATCTGGATAAGATTTTACAAGGAATTCCACAAAGAGAGATGGTTTGCATAGGTGGAGATCTTAATGGACATGTGGGAAAAGATTTTTCAGGGTATGCAAGTGTGCATGGAGGACATGGTTTTGGGGATAGAAACGAAGAGGGAAAAGTCATTCTGGATTTTGTAACTACATATGATCTTTTCATAGCAAACACTCTTTTCAAGAAGAGGGAGGAGCATTTAATTACTTATAAGAGTGGTTCAACTAGAACACAGATAGATTACTTTGCGTTGAGGAGAAGAGACTGGTTGTGTTGCAAAGATTGCAAAGTAATCCCTGGAGAGAGTTTGACAACCCAACATCGCTTGTTAGTCTTGGATTTACAAATAAAAGGGCTGGTAAACAAAAGGAAGGTTCCTAAGATCACTAGAACTAGGTGGTGGAATCTTCCGTTGAAGCAATCAAGCTTCAGGGAGAAGGTTTTAGAAGACTTATCTTGGGATTGTAGCGGTAGTGCAAACGTGATGTGGGAGGCAGTAGCATCTTGTATCCGAAAGGTAGCCAAAGAGATGCTAGGCGAGTCAAAAGGAGGAGCTCCGGGTCAAAAGAAGGCTTGGTGGTGGAGTGAAGGGGTGCAAGAGAAGCTCAAAATTAAAAGAGCTTGCTTTAAAGCTACGTCTAAGGATAGAACAAAGGAAACTGTTACAGATTATAAAATAGCGAAGAAGGAAGCAAAGAAGGCTGTAAGTGAAGCTAAGTCAAAACCTTATGAAGTTTTGTATAAAAATCTCGACTCCAAGGAGTGCCAGAAGGATATATTCAGGTTGGCCAAAGCAAGAGAAAGAAAGACTGAAGACCTTTCTCAAGTGAGATGCATTAAGGACGAGGAAGGTCACGTGCTTGTTACTCAGAAGGATATAGAGACTAGATCGGAGCAGTACTTCCATAAACTTTTCATTGGGGAAGGAAATAGAGAGGTCACTTTGGGCGATCTAGCTAGTAGTGAAAGTTACTTGAATCGTGTATGCTATAGACGAATACAAAGAAAGGAAGTAGAGGAGGTTTTGAAGGTTATGAGACCTGGGAAAGGTGTAGGACCGGATGACATCCCTATAGAAGTATGGAAAGTTTTAGGTGAGCGTGGTTTGACTTGGCTTACGAATCTATTCAATGTTATTTGGCGAAGCAAGAAAATGCCTCAAGATTGGAGGAGGAGTATTGTGATGCCTCTTTATAAGAACAAAGGAGACATTCAAAATTGTTCAAATTACAAAGGTATCAAGCTGATGAGTCACACTATGAAAATTTGGGAACGTGTGATCGAAAGAAGATTGAGACAAGTTTCCCAAGTAAAAGAAAACCAATTCGGATTCATGCAAGGTCGCTCAACTATTGAAGCCATCCATTTGCTGAGGAGAACAATGGAGATTTATAGAGCTAAAAGGAAGAATCTCCATATGATCTTTATTAATTTGGAGAAGGCTTATGATTCCGTCCCACGAGAGATACTGTGGAGAGTTTTGGAGAAGATACAAGTACCCGTCCTATACATTAATCTCATAAAGGATATGTATGATAGGGCTTTATCTTGTGTAAGGACCCCGACGGGAAAGACTGACTATTTTGATATCAACATTGGTTTACATCAAGGTTCAGCTTTGAGTCCATTTCTTTTTACTTTGATTATGGACGAGTTGACAAGTCACATTCAGGATAAGTTACCTTGGTGTATGTTATTTGCTGATGATATTGTGTTGATTGATGAGACTAGAGATGGAGTAAATGAGAAGCTTGAGGTTTGGAGACATGCATTGGAGACTAAAGGTTTTCGTATAAGTAGGGCTAAGATGGAATATATGGAATGCACCTTTGATGGAAGAAATGGTGAAGGAATCGAGGTGAAGATGGGTGACGATAACATTCAGAAGAGAGATTCTTTTAGATATCTTGGATCTATTTTGCAACATGACGGGGAAATTGATGGAGATGTTACTAATAGAATAAATGCAGGCTGGCTAAAGTGGAGAGGAGCCTCCGCTGTTCTCTGTGATAAGAAAATTCCTTTAAAAATTAAAGGAAAGTTTTACAAAGCAGCCGTGAGACCTGCTATGCTTTATGGTTCTAAATGTTGGCTTGTGAACCATAGACATGTGCAGAGAATGGCTGTAGCAGAAATGAAAATGCTAAGATGGATGTGTGGACATACACGTAAAGATCGGACTCGGAATGATGCAATCAGAAAGAAAGTTGCTGTAGCTCCGATCGAGGATAAGATGCGAGAAAACCGCTTAAGATGGTTTGGTCATTTGCAAAGAAGGTCAACTAATGTACCGGTTAGGAGATGCGAGTGTTGGGATGATGAGCCGGCTAAGAGAGGGCGAGGACGGCCCAAGAAGTGTTGGAAAGAGACTATACGAAGGGATCTTAGTTTTTTGGATTTAAGTCCGAGATTGACCCAAGATAGATTTGAATGGAGGCGAAGAATCCATGTAGCCGACCCTACTTAATTGTGGGAAAAGGCTTTGTTGTTGTTGTTGTGTTGTTGTTGTGATTTTTAAAAGGTAAAGTAAAGAAAAAAGTGAATTAAGATTCTGGACGGAATTAAAATGGGAATGAAAAAAAGCAAACAGTAGAAAAATTTTCCCAAATTAATTTTAAATTAAAGATAATAAAAAGGGGAAACTCCAGGACCTGAGTTTCTATTTTTTTGATTTTTCTACGATTTTTTAGATTTTTTGAAGTTTTTAAGTATTTTCTAATTTTTAAGGTTTTTGTTTAGATATTTTTAGTGGTTTTTGGATTGACACTAGAATATACTAAGATACACAATAGGTATTTTTTTGGAAATTTTCAAGGTGTTTTGCTAATTTTTATGGATTTTCTAATCTAGACAGTACTGAAAATGCATGTTTTTGATTTTTAATAAATATTAAAATCAATAAAAATGAAATGCAAAAATATAGCGTGGATCAACAAGCACACAGGAGCCTATGACACTTTTTTGGGAATTTTTTGAGTTAAAATGATGCCCTAAATAAATAACGCAAGCATACAAAAATTACAAGCCTAGCAGGGGTATAAGTTCAAATAAGCAAACATATAGGGGCACAGGTGCAATTTTCACAAAAGTTATATATTGAATAAACAAGTTTCTAGACGAAATACAAAATACAAGACCCGCAGGGGTATGCCTGAAAATTACTCAACCAGGCGCGTGACTAGCATGCGCATGGGAAGGACTTGTCTGTCATTTCCAAAAACTCGGGGGCCTTAGTGCAAATATCCTAAAAACTATTACACTGCATATGATAATCCTAGGACTAAACTGAAATACTAAAACCCTGAAGGGTAAGACTGCAAAAATGCCAGGGACACGTGCGTAACACACGTGACCTGGAGAGGACCTAGATGTAATAGTACAACAAACATGGGGCTTATATGCAAATATCGCAAAAATAAATAACAACAGACAAATGTTTGAGTTCTTTTTAATAAATACAAAAATGAGTGGGTCTGAGAGGCAAATTACCCACTCAAGGGCGCGATCCAACGGCTGTGCGCCGTCCACTTAAGCCACGTGTCAAGCTGCTGCGCGCCGATGACGGTTGGCACGAACGGGCGCGATTAGATCGGGCGGATGGCGATCAACGGCTGAGGGACGAAGGATCCTACGGTAGCTGGAATGTTTGGAGAAGGGCAGCGATCGGACGGTGGACGACTGCGGAGGAAGAATAGGGAGGAACTTCACCGGAGCGAAGTTCCTCCAACTTGGTCGTGCGTCTCCGGCGTCCGTTGAGGCTCAAAAACGTCCGAGCGTCTCCTGTAGGTGCGCTCTCGGTGCTGGGGGCTTCAAAAAGTGGCGGCGGCGTCTGAAGTTCCTCCATGACGTCGGAGACGAAGGGAGGTCCCAGGTGCCTTCGACAAGGGCAAAAATGGCCCCCAGGCGTGCTCTTTGCTCCAGGTACCTGCAGAGGCGAGTGAGAGAGTCGGGGGTAAAATGCCCCGACCCCGCAAGGGGTAGAAATGAAGCGGTGAACGGCGAGTATGAGGTGGAGGACGCGGCCGGAGGTGCGCTCCGGCGAAGTCTGTGATTATGCGAATCGAGGGGTGAAGAAATAATATGGAAGGTGGGTGGTGTTGCTACGACTATGGTGAATAAAAAGAACAACGAAAAAGAGGGAGATAGACACCTCAAGGGCCAGGGCCCGAGGTGGAAAGTACCTCGATGGCGGGGTGTCGCCGGAGGTGGTGGAACGCCCAGATCCTCGTCGAGCCACCGCCTGGAAACGACCAAACTGGAGCTGGCACCTCCAAGCAGCCAAAGCGAGTCAAATGGGGACGAAGGGACCAAGAATGGGGTTCGAATTTGAATGAGAGTCAAGGTTGGGTTTTTGTAAGGTTGACTGATGCGGCTCCTAGAACGAGGCGTATTGTCGATTCAACGACTCGAGAGTCGAAAATAAACCAAGGGCGTGTATGTTGGATGGTCGAGGATCAATGTTGCGGAAGGCATCATCATGAAAAGATGAAAGGCACGTCCTCGATAAATCCGCAAAAAGCAGACAAAAACGAGGTTGGCGTAGGGCTACAGGAGCAGGTCTGACAGTTGACCGAGGGTCAACTATCAGACCAACCTGGTTGGTCCACGTGGACCAACAAGGAAAAATCCCCACGAAAATGATTCAAAAATTATTTAAAAATAGTAATTGTCTTTATTAATTTTAGGTTATTAAATAAAAAGTATTTATTATTTTATGAGGTATTTTATTCTGATTTTTAATTATTTTTATGAGGTGTATTTTTACAAGTTCCCTTTTATACCCCTTATAGGTATATTACCTATATATTTTATTATTTTTATTTTGTGATTTCAATTTGTTTAATTTTTTTATTATTTTATAAAAATATAAAATAATTTTATACACTTAAAAATATTTTTATTTTATTTTTCTGATGTGTTTTGTATATTTAATAAAATACCAGTATAGTTTAGACAAGTATGTATATAGGTATAACACCTATGTATTTATATACATGTATTTTATTTTGAGTTTTATTTAGGTTTTTATTCTTATTTCAATATACATATATACTATAAATAATATTTACAAAATTATAAAAATATAAAAGTACAAAAATAATGGATAAAGAATTAATTGAATATTTTAACTGTACAAGTATACAATATGGTCCCAAAACTCAACTTTCGAACCGTAGCTCCGCCAAATGCGAAACCACCACCATTAAATAGCTTATTTTTAATTATATACAATTAAAGGTGAGTTTACTGCATTTGGAGTTTTTATTTGCAAGTTACAGGTCTGGGAAGTTGGGATTCTGAATTCTTATTCAGATCATAACTTTTTATCTGTACATTATTTTTGAATGGAATCAGTTTTGTATTTTTCTTTATTTAATTATCTACAACTTTCATGTTAAAAGTTTTTTTATTTGAGATTAAAAAAGTGGAACCAAAAATAGGTCCCAAAATGAATAAAAGAATGGATAAAATTAATAGGTATTTCTACTGTGTTTTTACCCTGATCTCCCCCTACTTTATTCCTTGTCGACCTATTCATCAAGATGCCTAGGTCTCGGGGTTTTGAGTCATAAAATATTTACAATATTTTATTCTTTTTCTTTTCTTTTATTTATTCTATAATTTTGGCTTTAATTACAGTATTTTATACACTAATTACATGCACATGCATGAATGCTAAGAAATGGAAATTAATGCTATTTACAAGCATCTACTAGGGTTTTTTAGGCCAAAATGATAGAATAAAGATGATGAAATGTGGATTCATCAGTACCCCGACCCAACCCAACCCTGCAACCAAACAAACCCTTAGGTGTCCATTTGGCATTATTTTTCAATTCCAATAATTGCATGATGTAGCTTATCTGGTCCTCTATCTTATGTGACACATGTTTCAATTTTGTGCCATCCTTGGACTTTAATATTATTAATTTGGTGAAATTTTTCATATTTTACCCACTGCATGTCTTTTAATTCTTATTAAATTCCTTGTTGCTCCAAAAATCACCATAAAATCACATTAGACTTAGGATGATTTAATCTACCTTGTGCCCAAAGATCATCGCAATTGCACACCACGAGGCCTAAATAAATTAATTAGTGATTTCCTTAATTGATTTTTAATAGGTCCAATTCACATAGATTTTAGGTTTAATAATTTTTCTGGATTCATCATATTAGATTTATCTAGGGTAATTTTTATATCTAGAAATAATATGTTTTGTATTTATTAAAATTAGTTTTGTAAAAATCACCTTGCATTCATATTTTATTCGCAGTAAATTCATAAAATATCAGAAAAATCTAAAAAAATAGTGTAGCTTAATTTCATTGCATGTCATAGTCTGGCCAAGTTTCATAATTTTTAGACTTCATTGGACCACATTTCTGATTTAACTTGTAAAAACTGGCCTGAAATTGCATTTGTTTGACCGTTATTGCGTAAATTTGCTAAAAAATACCAAAAATACTCCTCTGAAAATCTGACCTCCAAATTCCCTTAAAATCTACCTAAAGAGACAAATGCCTCCCTGAGTTCAACTTTGGACTTGCCCAAGTAAAATAAATCTGCCGCTTGCCCAACTAAACATTAATTAAAAGTGGTATTTTTGACATAGCTTAGATTACCCGACTGCAATGAACTTAAAATTTAATTTGACCATTAATTTTATTGAATTAACAAGGGTAGCCGGAGCAATGTCAAAATGGCACCGTTGCTGGGGAGGCATGGCTTAGGTTAATTTCTAGAGAATTTTTGAATGTTAGATTTTCCATCCCCAAGAAGTCTGATTCCCGATTTCCTTGTTAATATTTTTTTGTCCTTTATTTTTGAATATTTTGTGTCATCCTTTATCTGAACTCAATTTGTTTTTTGTGCGAGGAACACGAGGAGTCAAAGGTGCTTCGAGGGGCTTGCATTTGAACATTTTTTGAGTGATTGTGAGGACTTGTAATTTTGTTATTTTTCATTATTTTTGCATTCTTTCTAGTGGTTCCCGTTTGGGTTCTCGCGTGTGTAAAAATAGTGGAAATGTGTCCCCGTGTGCTGTGTGGATTGATTTTTAGATTAGGCTTGCACTAACGGCTCCTCAAGCCACTTTAGGACTTGTTTGTGCTTGTAATATTCTAGGACCACACTTCACACATAAAAGACGCACTTAGACCACAGATCTAGTCAAATTTAATCGGGTCTTCACTCGCTAATAGAACTGCCTGTCTAGGAGCGGATTTTTTTTATCATCTGCATTTGCATATAGTGTAAAAAGTTTTCAATTCTGTTCTGCATCCTGCATTAAAAGAGAAGGGATCACTGTAAGTCTTCTCAACTTGGCATATCATCATTAATTTATCATGCATCAACTTTTCGCGACTCCTTTCTCTTGGTTTTACAAACTTAGGAAAAAAGGAAATTGGGACTGGACGATAGGCGTGCTGTGTGGTTGGACTTAATCAGTGACAACCTAACTTAAAACCGGGACTGCTAAACAAAATTGACCAAAAAATCAATAAAATCAGAAATTCTGCTTGCGGTAAATTAACCCCAACCTTGTTTTCAGGCTGAGTGAGGATACTAGAGTGTGAGCACCATAGGGCGGAGCCAAAAATCCCCACTTTCCATATTGCATACCCTGATCCGAGAAAATATCAACGGCCGGGCTTTGGGTTCAACTAACCAACATCGCCTCTGCCTACTCTGGTAGGTAGATAGGGGCGAAATTGCGGTGCACCATGACAAGTTGCTAGTAGCCTCCGCCTGCGCTTGCAGGTAGATAGGGGTGAAGTTACAGCCTTGTCAGCCTCCGCCTACTCTGTAGGTAGATAGGGGCAGGTCCTTGAACTTTCGGCTGGGGATAGGAGCGAAGAGAGGAAGGGCATTGGTATCTAAGGTGACAGGTTAAATAGGGGAGACGCATCCGGCTTTTAGCCGACTCCCCTCTAGGCTGCGTAACCTTTGCTATTTGTCTGATAACCTCACACATAAAATCAACTAGATTAATCGGACTCGGTTTTGAGTCCTTCACCGTGTTGAGTGTGAAAATGTGAAAATACAGGGTTTGGATTCAATTGCATGCTTCAGGTAGGAGTAAAATCCTATCTTACACTCAGAACTCTCGATTCTTCTTCTCGACATCAAAGATGACTGACTGGGGGGATATCGACTCCCGATTCGCCAATCTTTCTTTGAGCCCCCCACAAAGCTCATCTTCACTGGCCCAAGCGTAACTTGGACCAACCAGAGCTCATGACCCTCATGAGTTATGGATCCCTCAAACCCAAGGTGGTTACTCTCAAACCAACCCTTTTCTCTCCTCTGATCTCACCGAGGAAGACCATCACCTCGGTAAGAATCCCTTCCTTGATATGTCCTCTAACCAAGACCATCTTCTTTACCCAGGACAAGAGGATAGAATTCCGAAGAAAAATCCTAACGAGGAGGAACACAGAGAGGACCCCATGATACAAATCCTTGCTCGCCTCGCCACCACTGAACAACAGAATGCAGATCTTACAACAAGGATGGGACAGATCATTACTGTAGGAGGAATTGACCGACCAATGGTAGATGCATATAACCCAACAGAAAATGAGATGCATAGTTGGTTGGCACCCGTGGTTCCCCCTGAAGTGTTCGAGCTGAAGCCCCACTTTCTGAGCCTTCTACCGAAGTTCAATGGAAATACAAACGAAGAACCATATGCCTTCCTTAGAGACTTCGAGCTGGTTTGCAACAACCTTAGTCACCCTAGGGTCGGGCAAGACTATATCAGGCTGAAGGCCACCCCGTTTGACTTAGGAGATAAGGCCGCTCATTGGCTAAAGAATCTCGGGGTGAGATGTACAACCTAGATGCAGTTCAAGGATTTATTCTTGAAGAAGTTCTACCCACTCAGTAGGACAAATCAGATGAGAACCAAGATCGCTAGCTTCTCCCAGGGAACCAATGAACCATTCCATGAAGCCTGGGATAAGTTTAATGACCTCTTTCAGAAATGCCCTTGCCATGGCATTTCAAAGGCGATCTTAGTCTAGACCTTGTTCTGTGGCATGACCCCTGAGATGAAGGGGTTAGCAAGTGCCTCTTGTGGAGTAAGTTATCTGAACAAAAATGAAAATGTTGTATGGAAAATCTTGGAGCAAATGGCAGAAACAGGCAGGTCACATGCCACCCCTGTAGCAGATCTGACAGAAGACCTCATCCCCAACATGGGGATGATAGCTGACAAGTTAACCATGGTCAAGCATATTCACAAGATGGTCACTGACTTTGAGTCACTCTCGCGATTACCGAAACAAGTGGAGGAACTAACTGAGAAGGTAGCCAAGATACGGCTACCTACCTGCACCACCTATACCTGTACACCGAGTTCATCTTGTACAAGAACAGGCACTGGGGCCTCAAAGTAGCTGGGTAGAGGAGCAGACATTCACTCAACAAGACCAGCATGCACCCCCACAAGTGGAGACAGGATACGAGGAGCCTCTGCAGGTGTTCGAGATCAACGGGCTGTGGTACAGCCATGACCCCGTCGGCAGACAGTCGGGGATAGGGAACGGTCAACCACGCCGACCTTCCCTAGCTTACTAGGAAAACGGCTCCGTCCCTGCACCGCGCTTTGTATAGTCCTAGCCCGAACGAGGGTACCAGCCTCAGCAGCACCAGCAGCAGTAGCACACGTTCCACTCGAGCCAACAGGGCCCTCCACCATCCCATCAGCAGCAGCAGTATCGACATGGCCAGCAAGGCCAATACAGGAACTCATCCTCGAGTCAACACCAACCAGCCCAGCCCACCGGTGAATTGGAGTCCCTCACCTTGGCGATCCAGATCCTGACTGATAGGGTCCAACAGATTCAGAATGATTATCTAGATATGAGAACCGATTTGAATCGTGTCTCCCGTAATCAGGACCAGCAAATGGCGCCAAAGACCCCAATTCCCGTCCAGGTTCAGGCCAACCCAAATAGCTTGAATCAAGGCCAGAACCGACCATGAGATCATGTATACTATTCAGATAACTCTTTATCTGAACATGAGATCCTTTCATACCATAATGTAAATCATATGTCCCTCAAGATCGGAAGGATCGTGATCGTACCTGATCGGGCACGGGCACCAGAGGAAGAAGCCGCCAAGTCTCTACCTGAGGAGAACTTAGAGGCAGAGGAGCACCACCACCACCACCGGCAGAAGAAGAGGACTTCTGAGTCCTCCAAGAAGCAGGAGAACCGCACCAGTAGTGAGTCCGACGAGATCGATGAAGAGCCCGCACCTCCATTTGAGGAGGATATCCCAGCAGTCGTGGAAAATGCATCATCGGTTTTGCAGCAGAAATTTTCTTTTCATCAGAGTCAGAGTCAGTCTCAGAGTCCGAGTCATGTACAGAACTCAGTTCCAATTTTAAATGAAAATCTTTCAGTTTCAGAATCATAGTTGGCATCAATAATCCCTTTCCCCCGAGCTCTTAAGGATGGAAAGAAGAAAAATCAGAAAAATACAAAAAGATGACCCTGAGATGGCAGAGTTTTGCAATAAACACATCAAGGTCACAATCCCTTTTGACAAGTATGTGGAGATGACACCTGCATTTCAGAAATACCTTAAGGTGAGATGCACACCTACTAGGGCCAACAGGAAGACCAAAAGTCGTGTAGAGAAATATGTTCTGTCAGTAGCCACTACTTGCGCAATAAAGAACTCGTTTCCGAGGAAACAAAGAGACATGGGTGCACATTATGTGGTGAGTCATGTCGATGACACTGTGTTCGCACGCACTCTCCTTGATAACGGATCCTCAATCAACTTAATGCCTACAACCCTCTATGAGCGGCTGCATCTCAGACCTCTTAGGAAATCTAGAGCCCTACTTCAGTTTGCTGATAAATCAACCAAGAGGTTCCAAGGAGAATTGAGGAATGTTGTCATCAAAGTCGAGGGTCAGGAGTACATGGTGGACTTCACCGTCTTGATATAGAGACCCCTTGTAATTGGAGAGCTTCCCAGATCATAGTAGGAAGGCCCTTCCTCAGAACAGCATGGGCCTTGTTTGATTATAAGATTGGGAAAATCCAGTTCTAAACTCCAGGTAGAGATGAGGAACTTGAGATGAAGCAGACCAGATGGCAGAGACCGGATTCAGAATCCAGCACCGAGTACTCTTCATCCAAAGCAGATTGCATTCATATAGATACTGTTGGGCCATGGATACAGAACCCAGCTAACACTGATGAGTCCCTCTCCTCCAGAGAAGATCTTGTGCATGAGTCAGTTTGAAACTGTTGGGCCATGGATACAGAACCCAGCTAACACTGATGAGTCCCTCTCCTCCAGAGAAGATCTTGTGCATGAGTCAGTTTGAAAGGTCCTTAGAAACGAGTACAACACAGAATATGCATCCCCCTACATCTTCGATGATTTAGAAGCCCAGCTGGGCCTGTCAGTCCTTCCCTATTTAGGATAATCAGAAGATGAGGATGACGAGTCGGACGTGGCTTTTGCCGATTGCTTGGAGACCTTTGACGATTTGACTCCAGAGCCGAATGAATTGGTGTCAACAATTTCAAGGACAGATCCACCCACTACTAGCACAGAGCCAGATTCGATTGAGCCAGACTTCCTTGATGATCACACATTACCCGAGCTCAAACCTTTACCCATAACACTTAAGTATGCCTTCCTTGCGGGACAAGAGAAGAAGTATCCGGTCATCATTAGCTCCTGATTGACCGAGGAGCAGGAATCTCACTTGCTAGAGATCCTGAAGAAAAACCACAAGGAGATAGGCTGGAGCATCTCCGATCTCCACGGGATAAATCCGCTCTGTGTTCGTACCATATCTACTTGGAGAATGAGTCTAAACCCTCTCATGAATTCCAACGTCGGTTGAATCCAAATTTATGAGAGGTAATAAAGAAGGAGATAGATAAATGGCGTGACGCGGGTTTTATTTATCCCATCTCCGACTCCAAATGGGTGGCCCCAATCCATGTTGTCCCGAAGAAGTCAGGAATTCAGATGACCACAAATAAAGACGGAGAGGAGATCGTGACACAAGTACCCACGTCATGGCACGTCTGTGTGGATTACAGACGCCTGAATGCTGCGACGAAGAAGGATCATTTCCCCCTACCATTCATCGATCAGATCCTAGAGAGATTAACGGGGAAAGAATTCTTCTGCTTCTTGGATGGGTTCTCGGGCTACGAAAAAGTAGCCATAGCTCCGGAGGACTAGGAAAAGACCACGTTTACATGCCCCTTTGGTACCTATGCTTTCAGGCGCATGCCCTTTGGGTTATGCAATGCTCCCGGTACTTTTCAAAAGTACATGATTGTTGTATTCGCTGAAATGGTCGGCGAATTCCTAGAAGTCTTCATAGATGACTTCTCTGTCCACGGCGATTCCTTCGATTCCTGTCTTAGGAATCTAGACTGAGCCCTCAAATGATGTTGTGAGGTTAATCTGGTGCTCTCCTGGGAGAAAAGTCACTTCATGGTGACAGAGGGCATTGTGTTGGGGCATGTCATCTCCAAGAGAGGAATGGAGGTTGACCCTGCCAAGGTAGATGTGATCAGATGACTCCAGCCACCAACCAACGTGAAACAGTTGCGATCTTTCCTCGGGCATGTCGGATTTTATCGAAGATTTATCAAGGATTTTTCTAAGATTACCCGACCGCTACCTGAGCTTTTAGGCAAGGACATGGAGTTCATTGTTGATAACAAATGTCTCGGGGCCTTTAAGCTATTACAAGGAATGATCATGGACGCCCTGATCCTACAAGCCCCAGATTGGTCTCTGCCTTTTGAGATCATGACGGATGCATCGGACTTTGCTATTGGGGCTGTGTTAGGACAGAGGAGGGATGGAGTCCCGTTCGCCATACACTACGCAAGCAAAGTTCTTGATACTGCTCAGCGTTACTATACAGTTACGGAAAAGGAGATGCTTGCGGTAGTGTTTGCCTTGGATAAATTCAGATCTCACTTAATCGGATCCAAGGTAATTGTGTTCACAGATCATATAGCACTGCGTTACTTAATGGAAAAGAAGTACGCGAAGATGCGTCTTCTTAGGTGGATTCTGCTTATCCAGGAGTTTGATTTGGACATTCGTGATAAATCTGGAAAGAAGAACATAGTAGCTGATCACCTCTCCCGTCTCGAGAATCTTAATGCTTCTAAGGATTCATCGATTCGAGACTCCTTCCCTAACGAGTCGATTTTTGTTTTCAACTCACTCCTAGTGCATGCCAATATCGTTAACTATCTTGTTTCCAAAAAGGTTCCCGAGGATTGGCCCAAGAGCCACACAGACTGACTAAATTCGAATTCTAGACATTATTACTGGGAGGATCCGATCCTTTTCTTTGAAGGACCGGATTGTGTCTGGAGATGGTGTATTCCTCAGGAGGAATATCAGAGTGTCCTTTCTTTATGCCACAGTTTGGAGGCAGGAGGACACCACTCCGAGAAGAGGACCGCATGGAAGGTACTTCAGTGTGGCTTATACTGGCCGACTCTGTTTCACGATGCGATCACCTTTACAAAGTCGTGCCCAGTATGCCATCGAATGGGAGGAACCGTTGGTTCCAAGGATGAAATACCGATGTAGCCTATCATCATTTGTGATGTATTTGACGCCTGGGGCATCGACTTCATGGGCCCATTCCCTATTAGCCATGGATTCGATTACATCCTTCTTGCGATAGATTATCTGTCCAGGTAGGTGGAGGCTATCCCAACCTGAGCCGCAGACAGTAGGACTGTCTGTAAATTCATTAGAGATCATATCATCTCTAGGTTCGGGATCTCCAAAATGTTGATATCAGATGGGGGTAGCCATTTTGTAAACAAAGATGTGAAGAAGCTCTTGAAGGATTACAACATCGAACACCGTGTCGCTAGTCCTTACCACCCACAGACCAATGGTTTGGCTGAGGTGTCGAATAGGGAGGGGAAAACCATATTGCAGAAGCTTGTCCGCCCAGACAGGAAGGACTGGTCTCAGATCTTGGATCAAGTCCTATGGTCTTACAGGATAGCTTACAAGACACCATTAGGAACCTCCCCATTCAGGATGGTATTTGGGAAGCCATGCCATTTGCCCGCAAAATTAGTGCACAAATTAGAATGGGAAACTAAAAAGGTCAACTGGAACACACACCTAGGCAGAAATAGAGAGACATGGATCTGAATGAGCTCGTGGAAGTCAGAAACCGAGCATACGACAACAGTTTGGTACAAGGACAAAGTTAAGCGTTGGCATGATAGATATATCAGACGAAAGATCTTTGTTCCTGGACAGAAGGTATGGTTGTTCAATGCAGGGCTGAAGGTTTTCCAAGGCAAGCTGAAATCCAAATGGACGAGCCCATTCATTGTCCGTGCTGTGCATGATAGTGGATGTGTTGAGATCTCAGATCTCACAGATGATGCACAGACGTTCCTAGTAATTGGACAACTGTTGAAACACTTCATCGAACCCAATGAACAGTTAGTCCATATTGAGGAGATTGTATTCCTACGCGAGACAGATTCAACAGATACAAATAGAGCCGCGCATGAGACCTTGCATCAGTGAACTCTTGCCATCATCAGCATCTGGAAAGATTCAGACTACGATCCTTGTATATACCCATCAGTCCTGTACATTCTTCCCCTCCCTCCCGCGACTCTAATCACTCACCCAACTTCATATATTTTCATCTAAGACTATACTTAGGTTGACCAAATCCTACGTATAGGGGAGAGTCACCTGAGTCCATTTACTGTACATCCTCCATATCACATCGGTCCTCATACCACTCCAGTCCTATACTTAGGCTGACCTGAGCCTAAGTATGGGGGGGGGACCAATGCCCATATTGTACATATACTCCTCCATTTTCCCTCTTAACCTCGCCCACCCCATTTTTGATCTTCTTCTACACAGGCTGCCAGAGCCTAATTATAGGGGGGGCGAAGTGACTTCTATACTTTTTGTTATTTTAGCTCTCCTATGCTTAGCACGAGCTATGTCTTCTTCCTCGCCTTTTGTGCTCTGAGGACATTACACACGCTAAGTATAGGGGGCGTGTATATATTACATATATACTTTACCCATAGCTCATACTTTCGCGTATTTTCACGTATTTTTGTATATATTACGCAATAATTACGGGATGGGTAAAAATGGAGAATTTTTTTTGTAAAATACACGTATACTTGTATATTGTATAACACTTGTATAATACTTATAAAACTTTTGTAAATTGTTGTAACATAGGAGGTATACCAAATTTTCCAAAAAATGAAAAAATCAAAATCAAAGGCTTCTTATTTACTCTTGCACATCATCTCTGCATCTGAAAAGAAAGAAAGAAAAAAGAGAGTCTTGCATTCCATTCATCCACATAGCATGTCATCTACATCTCGTCTGCATATCTTGCATATGCAAAGTAAAAAGTTAGTGGGTTCTGAACCAAGTTATGAGTAGATGTTTAGGAAGGACTTGATTTGACCTTAATCCACCTAATTTCAGAGGAACCTTATAGGAACTGGGTTAAGATTTCTCAGGTCAAGCGACTTAATTCTTTGAGTCTGCGAGTCTATGTTCACATGTCATCTTGATTAGTCTAAGTAGAATATCTCGTGCACACGCATGATTCTTATAGACAGTGACCTAACTTGGACAAGCACCATGCACGTATCTCTTCATTGAAGAGGTGGTGAGGAAGTGGAATCCTTTAGCTTGGAGTAGCACACGGGTGGAAACATCCGTCCTCCTCTAGGGAGGGTAGTGCATCTCAACCTAGTCTGGTGGTGTTGATGTCTAAAGACGAGACACTGTGGGTTGCAATAATGCTTCAAAAGAGGGATAGTCTACTGGCTCAAGAGGAAAAACTCCTAATGTACATGCTGCACCTTGTATATAGTTCAAAAAAAAGAGAGAAGAAGAAAAAAATGCAAGAACTCCAAAAAAAGTAGACAGGTCAGATAGAAAGTAAAATACCTGTCGGAGTATGTATATTAGCAAGAAGTCTGCAGCTGGATGACTTGGCTACACTGGTCAGGCATCCTCGGATAGATAGCTACACAGGCTATCGTCCATTCTTTCTCCACCCCTCCTCTTGAGCTGGTCGCACTTGAACTTAGAAGGGAATGCCCCGCCCCTCGAGGAAAGAGTTACCGGACCAGGGAATTAGAGTTACCTTGTTAGAGGCTGCTTCTTAGCCATTTCTGATGTGGAGAGCTATTTTACACTTACATAGTGCAAGTGAGTATCATAGTCATCAGAAATTTGCATTTGAGGATATGTTCTGACCTGACTGTTGAGGCGTCTTAAATAGAAGACTTGTGGAACTTAAAGTTTGATAGGTCTTAAGTTCAGATGCCAATAAGGATCCACCACACAATTAATCCAAAGGTCGAGTAAATCTCCATTTTCAACTTTTGTTCATGATCTTGGTATAGAACCCAATCTCATTTCACTCTTGCATTTCATTTTAGTTGCTCGGGGATGAGCAAGGTTTAAGTATAGGGGGTTGATAAATCTGTGATTCATCACTCTTAAAGTTGAAAATAGAATCTTGTTCCCGAGTAAGTAGCAGCATATTTCTCCTTATCTTGCATAATTAGCATTCGTACATGCATGCATAATATATGCATTTTAGCATCCATATTTGCATTAAATAAGAAGCCCAATTCACTTGTAAATATTCACATGTATATTCACCATTATTCACCTATTTTTCTGTATTTTATACTCACTCCAAAGTCAATAAAACCATCTCTATACTGTGTATATTACTAACTAATAATATAAGGAAAAGGCCAAAAATTCCTAACTTGTAAAATTACCTAATAAATCCCCAAACCCAGTTGGAGATCCTAGGCCTTAGAACACAAATATTTACCTCATAAACCTTCGATCTAGGTCTACTCACTATTAGAATAATGCATATACAGAGACCTTCAAAATGAGACCAATTTCAATTAAATTGGAGTTCGTATGTAAAATTTGGGTTTTGGGACCCATTGTGTATTATATGTATGTATATTTGTACCCTTGTATTTTTGTATCTTATTTGACCTCATCTCTGCTTTTGGTCAACATGAAACTTGTAGAACTCATCGAGATCTACAACTTCATGTTTTGAGTTTTCCCAAATTCAGCTATCTTCTCTCTCTTATTCCACATTCTCTTTTGGCCATTTGGATCAGGCCATG
This sequence comes from Ottelia alismoides, assembly GCA_037367405.1. Classification (NCBI taxonomy): domain Eukaryota; kingdom Viridiplantae; phylum Streptophyta; class Magnoliopsida; order Alismatales; family Hydrocharitaceae; genus Ottelia; species Ottelia alismoides. Next base: position 34,178 of record JAZKJV010011766.1, on the reverse strand, counting down.
TGGCGCTCTCTAGTTGCGCCATGTGGCCCGCTCGTGAAGCACCACACGCCCCTCCTTCTCCGATCCCCTCTCTTCTCTCCAGATCTAGGCCATCCATGCCTCCAGATGATCTCCACCCTTGGATCGAGGTCTAGATTAAATCTGGGCCGCTCACCAGCACCTTCACTTCCTTACGACACGTGGTCCATCAGGAGCCGCTAGATCGCCTTCACCCTGGCCACTCATCTCACGCTAAATCTGGGCCCCTCGATCAGATCCTCCAGATCCTATCTCCGTCATTGATGCCTGCCTCGACCATAGAACTCCATGTGGCACGCACATGGCCATTGGATCTTCGTCCTGATGATTTGATCCCAACTGCTCACTCACGATCAATCACAACCCTTCGATCCATCGCCTAATCTAATCCCTACCGTCCCTTAGCGCCGCACTCCCATGACGCCACGTGGCGCTTCCCTGACCCTTCGATCTCACCACTCCGATCAAATCTAGACCCTCCTCTCACGCCTTTCTCATGGCCGTTGGATCACTCGATCCAACGGTCCAGAGACCGTCGTCTACCTCCTGCAGGAGCCTCGCCCACGCCGCCCACCTAGCGACGGCTCCGCCTCCTTTCTATTTTTGGCTCCACTCCAGCCATCCTCTCCGCTCCCTATCACCTCCACCTCGTAGCCCATTACACCCTCATCCTTGCTGACCTCCACAATCTCCATGAAGACCGTCATCGTCGCTCCACAACACCCACGAATCCTCACCCTCCATCACCTACACCCTCACCTCCCTCTTATAAATACCCTGCCTCCGGCGATCGTCGAACCTATCCGCCACCACGAGAGGTACCTTCGAGCTCTTAGCTCTTCATTTGTGACGGAAATAGAGGGCCAAATCGAGCAAAGATGACTGATCACCTCCGGCGAGATCCACGGCTCCGCCGCGCTATGCCGCAGCTCCTCCAGCGAGCTGCTTGAGCTCAAGACCACTACTGGCCTTCAAGTGACGACCGAAGCCGCTTCAGTGAGCCTCCAACCCCAGGTAGCTTCACCCATTACCCCTCTGATCTTCTTCTTCTTTTTCTTTGTTTTTCCTCTTAATTTCTCCACCTCCTACGATTAATTCCACGCTCACCTGATCATCCACCGAGCTTCACCTTGAAGATCTGATCTTCACGCACAATTTGCCCCGACAACGCACAACACCTCCTCCGACCAGAGCTCCACCGCTACGGCAGAGGAACATCACCTGACCACCTTCGCTCCGCCAAGGCCTCACTCATACTTGCACGCATTCCCATGATCACGAGCACCATTGGTTTTGGCACCAGCCAACCGTGCAGGCACGTATCTTCACTGATCGGACGTCTCGTCGGACCTCCTTCAAGCTTCATCGTCGTTAGCCTCCAGATCGCCTCTTCCTCCCCCAGGACCTCCGAAAGCTCCGCCACGTCCCCACGATCGGTACGAGCCCTCCAGAAGTCTCCTACGAGCTTCACTGACCTCAGACGAAGGAGGAAGAGCAAGGAGCTCGACGGCGGAGCCTCGCTAAGTCCGCCGCAGGAGGCGGCGGACTGGAGAAGATGACGAGAAGCCACCGTTGGATTGCCTTGATCCGATGACCTTCACCTCGCCACGTCGCCGCGAGCCAACGGTCATTAGATCACTTAGATCGAACGGACCTTCTTCCGCCATGTAGCTGTTTCTTCGAGCTCCATACCCCGTTGGATCAATAGGATCTAACGGCCCTCGTTCGTCCATATCGCCATCGCCTTCGACGCCCATCCACCGTCAGATCTCGCAAGAATCTGACGCCTCGCATCACGCCACGACGACTTCATCGCCACCGTTGGACCATCACGATCTGACGGTCCCTAGGTGCGCCACGCCAGCAGCTCCAACCGCCGTTGGATTACACACTCATCCAACGGTCCACATCGCGCCACGTTGCGAGCTCCGAGCCTCTTCCTCGACCCTAGGCTCAGAGCACCCGAAGCAGACCCGAAGCAGATCCGAGCCTCCAAGGCTTCCCGAGCCTCCGCCCGAGCCTCGAAGACATCCGAGCCTAGTCCCGCACATGTTCTCGATGTGAGGAGATGGGTATTTTGCACAGAGACCCTTGGAAATTTTGGAAATTACATTTTGGTCCCTACCAAGCGCGTCACACGAGGCGCTCGTGACTTTGTGGGAAAATTGCATCCACCTCCCCCGTATTATAGATAATTGCATTTAAGTCCCTATCAGCATGTTTAATTTTAAGTAATTTTATTTTCTGTAATTACAATTTAGTCCATATCTTTGCACGCATATTTAGGTGTCTATTTGGCATTATTTTTCAATTCCGAAAATTACATGATGTAGCTTATCTTGTCCTCTATCTTTTGTGACACATGTTCCAATTTTGTGACATCCTTGGAATTTAATATTATTAATTTGATGAAATTTTCCATATTTTATCCACCGTGTGCCTTTTAATTCTTATTATGCTCCAAAAATCACCATAAAATCACATTAGACTTAGGATGATTTATTCTACCTTGTGCCCAAATATCATCGCAATTGCCCACGGGGCCCGAATAAATTAATCAGTGATTTCCTTAATTGATTTTTAATAGGTCCAATTCACATAGAATTTTAGGCTTTATTAATTTTCCTGTATTCATCATACTTAGATCTATGTAGGATTATTTTTATATCTAGAAATAATGTGCTTTGGTATTTATTAAAATTAATTTTGTAAAAATCACCTTGCATTCATATTTTATTCGTAGTAAATTCATAAAGTTTCAGAAAAATCCAAAAAAAATAGTGTAGCTTAATTTCATTGCATGTCTTAGTCTGGCCAAGTTTCATAATTTTTGGACTTCATTGGACCATATTTTCGATTTAACTTGTAAAAACTGGCTTGAAATTGCATTTGTTTGTTCGTTATTGCATAAAATTGCTAAAAAATACCAAGAATACTCCTCTGAAAATCTGACCTCCAAATTCCCTTAAAATCTACCTAAGGAGACAACTAACTCCCTGAGTTCGACCTTGGGCTTGCCCAAGTAAAATAAATCTATCGCTTGTGATTAACTAAACATTAACTAAAAGTGGTATTTTTGACATAGCTTAGATTATCCGAGTGCAACGAACTTAAAATTTAGTTTGACCATTAATTTGATCGAATTAATAAGGGGAGCCGGAGCAACGTCACCTAGCACCTCACGTGGCCCTCACGTGTGGTCTGGGCATTTTACACTTAGGCCCCTACAAGTTTCCAAAATTGCATTTCAGTCCCTGCCAGGCATGTCACGTGAGGCACACGTGTTCCGTAGACAATTTGCACATATATCCCCTGCATTATAGGTAATTGCATTTTATTCCATGTATGCATGTTTTGATTTAATCAATTTTAATTCATGTTTGCATTTTGGTCCCTGTGTTTGCATGTTTATTTAGGCATTCATTTAGCCTCATTTTTAAATTCCAAAAATTGCATGTTGTAGAGAAACTTGTGCTATATCATTATGGACACTTGTCATATTTTTGTGAGCTTTGAGGAATTTAATATTATTATTTTTGTGGAAATTTACATAGTTTTGCCACTATGTGCCTTAAATCCCTTATTAATTATTTATTGCTCCAAAAATCACCAAAAAATCACAATAGGTATAGTTTAAGTTGTTCTACTTCATGCCTAAAAGTCACATCAATCGCATGCATAACAAGGCCTTAATAAATTAACCAGTCTTTTGCTTACTTGATTTTTAATGGGTCCAAAATAATTATTTTTAAAGTTTAATAATTTTCCTGGATTCATCTCACATAGACCTATGTATGTTAATTTTTGTATCTGAAAATGATTTGATTTGGTATTTATTGAAATTAATTTCGCAAAAACTACCATGCACTCATATTTAATTCATTTAGAGTCTAAAAATTCCAAAAACATTGCAGTAGTTTCATTTCATTGCATTTCATATTCTGGCCAAGTTTCATCATTTTTGGACTTAATTTGACCATCTTTCAAATTTAACCTTAAAATTTGGTTTGAATTGCATCGTATTTTCTTTAAGTGCATAGAAAATACCAAAAATATTCTCTTGAAAATCTAACATCGAAATTAACTTCAAATTAACCTAAGGAAAAAGCTGCCTCCCTGAGTTCGACCTTGGGCTTGCCCTTGTAAAATAAAAAAATTCCCGCTTGTGTTTAACTCGACATTAATCTAAGTGGTTTTTGATAAGTCTTAGTTTACCCGACTACAACGAACATAACATTGAACTTGATCGATAATTCGGTTGAATTAGGTAGGGTAAACACATGCTCTTCACCCTACTCGGTCAGTACGATAGAAGCGCCAAACTTCACCAACCCAGGTGATAATCAAAGCACCATAAATCGGGATTTGGGCTCTTATCCTTAGCATGTCACACCTCTCTCAGTCTGGAATGTACCTAAAAACAATGTGGGCTTTTTAACCCCAAACAATGAATGATTCGTTACAAATTTTAATTAAGGTAAGGTTTATTTAGCAGTCCTTTTTTTAATTTTTGGTTTTCAAAATTTTTGAGTATTTTTCAGAGCAAGTTGCCTAACGATTTTTTGTATTTTTTTCTTTATGTCCTAAATGATATAAACACAGGGGGAGAGGACGGAAAAGCCGTGCAAGTCGCCACTAAGGTAGAAATCTTACCTTAGTGACTAATGATGCATGCAAAGTTAGAACTTACAGTGCTTTATAGCTCTCTCCATGCGGGATGCAAGGAAGAATTGAAATATTTACACTATATAGCGGTATGCAAAAGCGATAAAACGTCCTAAATAGCAGCTGCCATTATCGGGAAGAACCAAATGATAATCACTCAAAGATGGATCCTGTATGTCCAGTCTTGGAGACCTCTCGGTGCCCGCCACAATGGGTCCTGCAAGTGATGTATGAGGTCTCTCACAGCTCGTGGTTCCAAGTCCAAGTAATTAGCAATTAATTTTGACTAAGTTCAAGTGAAGTATACTATAGGTGCATGCAATTTTGTTAGGGCTTTGGACCTAGCTACCGAGTCAAGCAACCTACTATCTAAGGGCTCACTCACAGAAAACAAATATAGACAAAGGCAGAAAGCTCAAATCACGGGAAACAAATAAAACAAAGGTGACAAAACATGAAAAATCTGGTATGGGGCCCCTAAGTTAACAAACACCCGGACATTGGACCTCGTGTGGTGGAGAGAGTAGTGTCCAATTTGATTACAAATATAGTTCTTTTTTTTTTGTAAAAATTAAATCTCTCTCAAAAAAATAATAAATGCTATTCTAAGTCTGCTCTTTTCCTCCTTCCATGTCCTTCTCTTCTGCTCTTTCCTGGTCATCTCACAAAGCGAAGGCCGACCTCCGCTCGCCTCAAGTGTGCCCACCTCCTAAGAGATAGCCCTCATCAAGCCGTTCCTCGCAAGAAATATCAACAAGAAAAATTGATTAAAATAGTCAAATAATTATCAAAGAATAAATAGCAGAAAAATGGGAGTAAATAATGGAAAACTATTTATATAAAAATGTGCTAGGATACGATGCTCCCCAACAATGATGCCGTTTGATGACTCAGATCTTGCAAGGGTCTAGAGTAGTCTACACAAGGCGAGACTACAATGTTGCTAGAGCGACCGTTCTCGAAACCCAGGTTAATCAACAATTGACCTAGAAGAATAAATTAGCAATGAAAATACGGTGTGGATCAAAATTTATTATAAACCCTAGAAAAATAGTCGTATAGTGACAAGTAGAGTAGGGTGTCGAACACAGGGAACACACGATGTAGCACTCAATATTATTTATAAATAAATAATATAGATATCTGTATATATAGGTATGCACAACATTAATCTAAGGATGTGGGTATTATTATTAATTATTATTTTTTGTTTTTGTTTTATATTTTTGTATTTTGTTTTAAATATATATTTATATATGGAAAAAATGGGGTTACCCCCACCCCATTTTCTGCATTTTTTTTGAAAAATATCACCATGTATATTCATCCCTATATCGCTCCTATATGTCATTTGAATTTCGTCAGAAATAGAGACTCATATGCCCTCCATCTGGAACATGTAATTTTAACGGTCTTAGAACTGCTGTAATCATACATGTTCTAGATGGAGGGCATAGGAGTCTCTGTTTCTGAGGAAATTTGAATGACATGTCGGAGGGATATAGGGATGAATATCATGGTGATTTTTTTCAAAAAAATAAAAAAATTTGATGGAAAATGGGGCGAGGGCAGCCCCATATAACTCTCTGTATATTAATTATATGATATAAGGTATATAAGACTATATATATAGAATAATAGATAATATAGATATAAGTATAACTAAAAATAACCAAAATTTTCAGAATTAAATATTTTTGGGATTTTAAACAATTTTTACTATTTTGTGATTTTTTAGAGAATTGTGCTAATTTTTATATATTTTTAAATTTGAAAATGGCTTAAAACAGGGATAAAATAATAGGTCGGAATTGAAATGGAAATTAAAAATAGAAAATAAAGTCCAAAATTTTCCAAATCAATTTCACTATATAGATAACGATATAAATAAAATTATACAACAGAAAGTAATATTTTTGGAATTTTTGGAAATTTTTATAGAATTTTATGAAGGTTTTGTAGGGTTTTCAATTTTTAAGCATTTTCTTTTTCTATTTTTAGTGATTTTTGGCCTAAAGTTAAAATAAGCATAATATATTTTTGGGGAATTTTTTAAAACTGTTTTATACTTTTTTTGGATTTTTAAAGACAAATAGGGACTGACCGTGCACTATTTGATTTTTATAAAATAGGAAAAATCCTAAAATGAAGATATAAAAACTTGGCGTAATCTACAGCACATCAGGAGCTAACCCTATTTCTGTGTGAATTTAGGAGCGTTATAGCTATTTTAATTAAATAGAACAACTCATCAAAAATTCAATGGCCTAGCAAGTGTATAATTGCAAATATAATTAAAGGCGAGGGTCATAGTACAATTTCACCCAAACTTTGACACTAATATTCAAACTTTATATGCAAATATAATTAAAGGCGAGGGCCATAGAACCCACAAGGGCTTACATGAAACTTTCACAAGATAAAACGTGCACACACATGTGACTTTGGTAGGGACTAAATTGCAATATACGACAAGTTTAGGGGGCTATGTACAATTTGTCTATAAACTTTTAAACTACATAAAATATTTATAGGACTTCTTAGAAAATACAAAAATTGCAAAGGGGGGGTCTGCAAAATTACCCACTTAACGTCTGGAATCCAGCCATCCTGGAGTCGCCACTTATCTGATCGTGCGGCGTAGCATCCGCACCTTTTCGCCTTGAATCTATGGTCCATATTAAATTTGTGCGTAGCCTTCAATCGGATAGCGCCTGGTGTTTCTTCAAGAACACGGAGAATACCTGACAGGGTGAACTTCGATCGCAAAATCCATACAACTCTGAATTCAAATTGACTCGACAATTGAGGCATTTTATTCTTGATGGTTCCCCGCTTCGAATGGTGCTTTCCAAATCAATCCAGATCCCAGCGATGGGGAACTGGGATGTCCTCCACTTGGAGCTCCTTTAAGACATCAAACAAGGCCCATATGCCCTCCTTCCTTTGCTATTCCTGCACGAGAAGAAGCCTCGACTCGAGGCGAGTGCCTCAGTCCAAAATGTAAGGTCTGAGACCTCGTGGGCAAGCGAATGGATGGAGATCCGATGATGCGATAGGGAGGCACTTCGACTCCTTGAATCAGGGCTTGATTCAAGGGGTTTTTGAGGGGAATAGGTGGAGAACGCGAAGGGGTTTGAAATGGAGTGATCGAATAGTTCGAGTACAATCAGATCACAATGAAATCGACTAAGAGCTCGAGCTCCGGGTCGGTGAAGATTTGGGTACTAATTTAATTTTATTAAATGAACCTAAAGCTAATGACGAAATCACAATCTAGGCTAGAGTTATTCGGATAGCAGAAAATGAGGCTCGACAGAGCCTGGGGGCTTCGGGGCAGAACTGATCGTAGGAGCTCCAGCGTTGGGGTGGATACGCCTCCACCTTGACTCTCCTCCTTGCAAATCACGAGCTATTCCCTGGTGTCACCACGGCGAAGCTCCTCTCCATGATTTGAGGGGTTAATGACTAAGAGAGGATGATCAAAAATAAAAAAGGGATGAAGTGGGTATATTTATAGGCAAGTTTTGAGGGAGTTTCGAGGAGCAATGACGTGTGATTGGTAGGAGGTTGGTTGAGAGTCGATGATGGGCGTGAATCTAGGATGGAATGGCTACAAGAAGGTGGTAGTCTTGAGAGTAATGGAAGAAGGAGGCGTAGAGAATCCGACGAACTGGCGCCCTCATGAAGCTCTGGCAAAAGTCAGAGGGGAGACCAGATAGTTGACCGAGGTCAACGAAAGGAGGCGCCTGGTTGGTCCACGTGGACAACCTAGGAAATTCCAAGGCAAAAATGCCTTGGAAAATAGATAATAAATAGTAATTGATTTTATTATTTTTAGGTTATAAATACAAAATGTTTCTATTTTTGTAGTATTTTATGCATATTTTTTTATTTTTTAGAGGTATTTAATTACAAGTTACTTTTTATGGTATATATAGGTATATTCTTATATGTTTTGTGTATTTTAATTTTATTTTATTTTTTATTTATGATTTTATTTTAGTTTAATGTGTATATATGATATAAATAATATTTACAAATTGTTAAAAATATAAAATTATAAAAAATAATGAAGAATAAATAAAATGAATATTTTATTTGAGTATATTATACAATAGGGCTCCAAAACCTAACTTTCACAACTTGACTCCAAAAAATATGAAACCATCTTCATTAAATATCTTATTAAAAGTTATATACAATTAAAGGTGATTTTGATATATTTTGAGTTTTTATTTAGGAGATATGGGTCTGTGAAGTTTGGGTTTTAGGATTTTTCTGTGTATAAAATGTACATTGTATGTTATTTTTGCATGAAATACATTTTGCATTTTTTATATATTTTTAACTAAAATTTTCATGTACAAAATTTCTTTATTTAAGCTGTAAATAATAAAGAATAAAATAGGTCCCAAAAAATAATTATACAATAGGGCTCCAAAACCTAACTTTCACAACTTGACTCCAAAAAATATGAAACCATCTTCATTAAATATCTTATTAAAAGTTATATACAATTGAAGGTGATTTTGATATATTTTGAGTTTTTATTTAGGAGATATGGGTCTGTGAAGTTTGGGTTTTAGGATTTTTCTGTGTATAAAATGTACACTGTATGTTATTTTTGCATGAAATACATTTTGCATTTTTTATATATTTTTAACTAAAATTTTCATGTACAAAATTTCTTTATTTAAGCTGTAAATAATAAAGAATAAAATAGGTCCCAAAAAAAATTATTGGCATATTTTGTAGAGTGATCCGTTTGTGTTTTCTGTTCAATTAGCCACCCTATCTCCCCATACTTTATTCCTTGTCAACTAAGTCATCATGATGACGGAGTCTTGGGGGTTAGGGTCACTTTAGTGTCCATGACACTTCGCTCTTTTCTTTATTTCCTTTATTCTTTTATTTTGGCAATAAATACCATAAAATTATAATATTTCATACAATATTAGTTTGAATTAATGATTGTTTATTTTGATAAATTAATGATGTACTCATGCATCCAGCTAGGGTTTACATACCAAAATGAAAGAATAAAGGTGATGAAATGGAGATTCATCACTTGGTCACGACATTCAGATACCTATAATCAATACCAACGCACCATGACATGGGTACTTATGTCGTGATCTCAATTCCCTCCTCGTTGGTGACCATCTGAATTCCCAACTTCTTCGGGACAACATGTAGGGGACCACCCACTTAGAGTCAGAGATAAGGTAAATAAATCTTGCTCAACACCACTTCTCAATCTCTTTCTTAACTACTTCTTGAAGATTTAGATTAAGTCTCCTATGGAATTCATGGGAAGGTCAAGCATTATCCTCAACATAAATGTGGTGTGAACAAAGTGCGGGGTTCATATCGACGAGATCCCACATAGTCCATCATATTGCCTTGCGGTTCTTCTCTAAGTCTTCTAGCAACCTAGACTCTTGTTCTACAACCAACTTAGAACTAATGATGACAGGAAATCTATTCTTACATCCCACAAGAAAAGAAGACTTCAATGTATGAGGTAATAACTTTAGTTTTGGCAAAGATGTATCATCAAGTAAATCTGCCTGAACTGATGCTGAATATGGATTCGTGTTGCATGAAGCTGGTGCTAACTATGTAGTGCTGGCCACCAACTGAACAGAACAAGGAGGCAGATCACCAAAGAAAAGTAGTAATTCAGCCAAAGACGCATACGACTCTAAATCTACTTCCTTTGATTGTTCCAAAGAGATTAGAATTGACAGATCTGTAGAGATCTCTGAGTCATCAAAGGAACAGATAGATGATCTATCTCTCAAGAAATCGGGCAAAACCTCGCAAACTGCATCTCACACACTATCTTCTCCAGATGAGAGGGTCTCGCTCAGTCCTGTTGGGTTTAGTTTCCATACCCCAACTATGATAACCAATATGCAATCTACCTCTGAAGATGAAGAGAAATCTGTACTTGAATCATAGTTAGGTCTCTGCCATTTCATCTGCTTCATTTTAAGCTCCACTTCTCTGCTTGGAGAAGGAAACTTCATCATCCATGTTTGGTAGTCAAATGAAGCTCCTGCAGCCATAAAGAAAGGTCGCCTAAGGATGATCTGTGAATCTCTCCGATGATTGGGGATATCCATATCAAGGATAGTAAAGTCCATTATGCAATCTTTTCCCTCAATCGAGTTGATAACATCCTTGACCTCTCCCTTTACCTTCTTCATAGACTTATCCACGAACCAGAGTAAAGCTCTTGATTTTCTAAGTGGATCCAACTCCAGTTTCTCATATAAGGAAAAAGGAAGGAGATTTATCGAAAAATCAGTATCTAAGAGAATGCGTGCAAATGTAATGTCATCAATATGACTCACCACGTAATGCGCGCCTAGATCTTTTTTTCTTCCTTGATAATTGTTGGTTCTCGAGACAATAAGTAGTGGCAACCGACAACACATGAGTCTTGACATAACTATTCGATTTCTTCTTAGTAACCTTGCTAGGTGTACAACGAATCTTCACGTATTTCTGAAAAGCAGGATGACTTTCCACACACTAATCAAATGGATCTTTCACCATAATATTATCTTTACAAAATCGTGCTTTTTCTGGATCATCTTTTTGAATATTTTTGACATTACGCTTTCCTACCATAAGAGAACGGGGTAAGGGATTGAACAAGAAATATATGAATGCAAAGAATCTGAATCATACACAGAAACATGCTTTTTATTCTTTGAAACAGAGTTCTTCAAAATTGAATCTTCTACAAACAATTTGGAATCATAAATAACATCAATTACTACAGGTTGGGGAATTGTGAACTCTCCTCAACCGAAGGTGCAAGGTCCTCCATAGACTCTGAATCTTACTCGTGTTGTAGTGAAGCTCTCATACTCCTCCTCTTCCTTCTCGCATGTGTCTTCACTTCATAATGAAGATTCTATTGGTGATGCCTCGCCTCATCATCCTCCGAAGTCTTCTTAGGCCTTCAGAAGTCCTCTCCATCTCCCTTGCCCGATCAGGCATGACCACGACCCCTTCTGCTCTTGAGTGACATAGGATTAATACAATCAAAAGGAAGGATCTCATGCCTAGATTTGTGAGAATCTGAGTAGTATACATGATCATGTATTTACTGCTGAAACTTATTCAGGTTATTGGGGTTAGCGTGAACCTGGGCGGGAATGGATGTAGATGAGACAATCTGCTCATCATGAAAATGGGATAAGAAGTTGAGGTCAACCCTAAAATCTTGTATCTCATTCTTGTAGGAACATAACTCATCAAGAATATGCCTCTGAAAATTGGTGGGACCAGATGATGATGGTTGCTTATGTTAAGAAGGGAAAGACGAATGTGAAGACTGGCCCTGATGATCATGGTATTGCTGCTACTGGGAATGATGTTGCACATGTGGGCCATGCCGGACTTGGTGGTACATCTGTTGGAAGACGTACTGCTGTTGTTGCCTCAGTGCTTGGAAGGATAGGCTCCAGAGCTCTATGGTGCTGGAAGTGGTGTAGGAGTAAATGATGTGGTGTAGAAAGTAGGGGGACACTGGTGATGAATCTCCATTTCATCACCTTTATTCTTTCATTTTGGCCTTTAAACCCTAGACAAATGCATGTAAATAACATTATCTTGTATAAAATAAAATCTATTATTTATTGTGTGAATAATGTATAAAATACTGTATTTAAAGCCAAAATATAAAAGAATAAAGAAAAATAAAAAGAAATGAAATATCAAATGTATTGAATGACCCTAAACCCTAAGACCTAGGCATCATGATGACTAGGTCGACAAGGAATAAAGTAGGGTGAGATAAGGGCCAAAGATACAATAAAAACTCTAATTATTTTTCCTAATAATTGAATTTTAGGACCTATTTTATTCTTGGGTTTTGATAAGTTGTGCCCCTCCGAGATATTGCAATATCAGTCATATCCCTTTTGGGGAATATCAGTTATGCCCCCGACTTCTTATCGTTCTATCACTTATACCATTCAAGTTAGTTGTCATCCATCCATAGTGCAAACAGACGTTAACTTTGAGGACATAAGTAGAATTAGTTGGGGGGGGTGAATGGTCTTTCCTCACTCTCTCCCCCTCCTCCCCCTCACCCGACATCTGCCTCCCCTCTCTCTCCACTGCCCCAAGCCTCCTCCCCCTCTGCCACCCTCGACCTCTTCCTCCTCCTCCATGCCTCTCCACCCGCGGCTTCTTCCTCCGCCCTCAACCGACGTCCTTCCGCCCCACGCCGATGTCCTTCAGCTGCTTCACCACTACAATTGTCGCGTACTCCATTATCGCTTTGTATGCCATCCACCACTAGTTCCTGCTACCCCTACACCTCTCCCTCTGCCCCTCTCTCCTCTGACCCCACGCCTCCCCCCTGCACTCGCCTGAATCTACGGGGAAAGACACTAGAGATAAGTTGTACCAGATTCATGGTGGACTGGAGAAGCACAGCATATAAAGTTAAGCATAAACCACTGGATTTAGATGAAGATGATGATGGTTAGGTCCTGCTCCGCAAGAGATGATTCAAGGTTGCTTGGAGAGATTACCGTACTTCCCATATTTAGACAGAAACTAATGGATTCCTATTAGGATGACAGAGTAAAGTGCTCCTCCTAATTTGTTGATTCAGAGAACACATTCTCATTCTTGATTCCTAAGGGTGTGTTCGGTTCGGGAATAAGCAGGAATAAGGATGGGGAATAAGGAGAATAAGGGTCTATTCTTTGTTCGGCTGGAGGATAGGAATAAGGAGAATAAGGTGAAATAAAGGTAGGTAAGGTGGGATAAAGATAGAAATAAGAGTGAAATAAGATGGAATAATGGGAATAGTCGTACCACTGGGAACCGTATCGGGAGGAGAATTGGCACCTTATTCCAGGCCTATTCTCCAACCAAACAGGGCCTAAGAACAATTTGTTTTCTTCTTTGTCTACATGATGCAAAGTTTGGGCCTGAATTGCAGGAGATGATTGATGGTTACATAAAGGAAGTACGCTCTCAATGGTCAAGCATAAGACATGATTCGGATGATAATGATGGCTGAGTGAAGTGCTTTTCTACAAGTCTCATTGTGAAGACACCGATCCATTCCATCATTCTTCATGAAAATACTATCATCATAGTATGTTAGAGATGCCTCAGCTAAGGATCCCAAGGACTTGGTTTCTTTTGTCAGTTCTGCATTACAGCAACATACTTCAAATCTGATGTGTTCTCTGTTGAAGTAAGATGCCATCTTCCCAGGACTGCTTGGGAAATCAGGGAGTAGTTCCTCAGGTTCCCGGATCTCGCAACCTTGACGAAGGGTTTCAGCCTCCAAGTCCTCCTCCTTTTCCTAGAACCCGTGGATGACCTTGTTGGTCCTGGGATCGAGGAGGATTGAAGAGGATGGTTGTGGCTCGTAGTTGAACTCTCTCCTGCCACCGATGACGATGAACCTGGAGGGTGATCGGTACTCCACCGTCGTCTCCATCTTTAGTTGTGGGTTTCAATTTTGGGGGTAATCATTTTGAGAACATGAGGAAGAAGACACGTATTTCCAATTTTACCCCTCCTACCCGAACCATGGTTTGAAAAAATCATGGTTAAGTTCAACTCATTAACGACCAAAGTAACGGAGGGGCATAAGTGATAGAATGACAAGAAGTCGAGGGCACAACTAATATTCCCAAAATGGGAGGGGCATGACTGATATTGTAATATCTCGGAGGGGTACACTGATAAAAACCCTTTATTCTTTATTATTTAAAATACAAATAAATAAACTTTGTACATAAAGTTGTAGATAAAAATACACAGGAAAATATAAAATTTATTTCATATAAATATAATGCACATTGTATATTTTACACTCAAAATAAAATTCTAAAATCCCAAATTCACAGACATGTATCTTCTACATATGAACTCAAAATACATCAAAATCACTTTATATAACTTTTTATTAGTTATTTAATGAAGGAGGTTTCATTTGATTCGGAGTTAAGATCCAAAAGTTAGGTTTTGGACACCTATTGTACAAGATACCTGAATAAAATATACACTTTATTTATTCTTTATATTTTTCATTATTTTATATTTTTTTAATTTGGTAAATATTTTTTTGTAAAATATGTACCTATTTAGAATAATATAAAACCATTAAAAATAAATCAGAATAAATATGTATGCAAAAATACATAGATAAATTACTTATACATATACCTATAGAATAAATACATTTATTTATTTAAATGTACAAATAATATCAGAAAAATAAAATAAAATATATTTATATATAGTTGAATTAGTTATAATTATATGAATTATGTAGATATCATGATAAAATCTTAAATACAAAATCAAAATAATATACATATTATATATAGATATCATAATAAATATTTTTTTATGTTTTAAGCAGAAATTAATAAAATCATTTATTATTTTTAAAATGTTTAACAAATATTTATCTCCATGTTTTATCTTGAAACCATCTGATATGGCCCAATAGGGGCCAAATCTTCGTTGACTTTGGTCAACTCCTCATCCCCATACGCCTAGTGTTGTGAGATAGCTAGACCACCTCCCTTCTCGATTTTCTTCACCATGATACAAGGCTCGAGACCTTGCACTTCCTTCATGGAAGATGTTGACTATTCATCCACGATCCTCATTGACCCGAATCCATCCTCCATCCCTTCCTCCTTTGTACAAATTCCTCCATCGAAAACCCCCGTCACCACTGTATATAACCACCCATCTCCACCATTTTTTTGATTGGTTCCCTTTTTTGCTTTGCCTTAGCACCATAAAGTTGTGCCCTAAGTTTTGAGCCTGGTGATAGGAAGCTCGACCCGCCAATTTTCAGCAAGGAGAGTGACGTAGGAAGTGTTTCCCAGCATCTCTGGTGAGCTCCACCGTGAAGTCTATCTCATTGGCTCTGTCCAAGTCAAGGTACTCCTTTCATTTCTCATTAGGCAGATTTTAGTCTTAGGTTTCGTTTCGTGTTTTTATTTTACGCTTTAATCTGCAGCATTAGCTTAAATCTAGGATCTTAGAATCGTTGGGGCTCTCGAGCTCTGGCCTCTATTCTTCGTTGTCGCACACCTGTTCCGACCACACAAGCCATCCCACAACTTAGCCCCTCCACTTCTTCATTATTTTCCACTCACCAGCCATCCAGATTGATCTTCGATCTGGTCCACCGTGGTCCTCCATTGCCCTTTTGCCAGACCTCCTCGATTCGCCATCATTTCTGCCTTAGCATTCCACTAATAATAGCCTAGATGCTTCCCCATGATCCTCATTCTTATCATGCAAGTCTTGTGTCTAGGTCATCTGAGGCCCATGTACTTTGAAGTTGACTCCTAGGTCTTCTACGGAAACCTCGAGCTCCATGGGCATATTAGTGGCCTCCAGACACCCTTGAAGCCTCTGGGAGGTGCAGGACGATGGACAGAGTGCTAGGAACCCTTCGGCGGTGCCCTAGGTGGCCAGAGACACGCACAGTAATGGATCCAAACCCGCCACTGAGGAGTTCTTCCCCTGTTCTTCCACCACCCTCCACAACCGTCCAATGAACAACCAGCCTCCAGATCAAGCAGGAGACGTCCGATCAGCGCGAGCCTCCACCATTGGGTTCCATTTGTGATCTAATCTTAGACGACGAAGCTGAATTGGTATCCATCGTCCCGATCCAGCCACGTGTCCAAGTGATCGATTAAGAGCTGCTGGATTGGGCGCCCTTTAGGAGTAAATTGCATAAATACCCTTGCTTTTGTTTTATTTTTATTTACTCATGTAATATTTTTATTATGCTTTATATTTTGTGGACTATTTGCAAGTGAACCCTCAGAGTTGTTGAATATTACCATTGGGTCCTTATCAGCTCAGCTCACGTAGCCCTCCATGTAAGCTGGGCATTTTGCATACATAACCCTGTTGGATTTTTTAATTTTAATTTAATTATAAAATTCGAATTACAATTATAAACTTTTGGGTAATTTCCATATTAGCGTGTTCCTTTTAATTTAATTGTAGAATATCCCTACTAGTTTCCTTAATTTTTGTGCATGTTTTCTAGTTTCTAAAAATATCATCTGTGCTCTAAAAATTACGGAATATAGAATAATGTGCTCGATGTAGTGTTCTTCTACGCTATAATTTTTATTTTCATTTTATGCATTTTTCCTTATTATTAAAAAGTGCACTTTTGTTTTCTATTTTCTTTAAAAAATAAAAAATGTAAAATCATCTTAAAAATTCCAAAAAATTATTAATTATCAATTATTATATTTTGTACCTCCCGATAAAATATCCATAAAATAGAAAAAGAAAATAACTAAAAATTAAAAATCTCCCAAATCTTTATAAAAATTATAGAAATTTTACAAAAACTCTAAGAATATTACTGTCTGTTCTTAAATTTTATCAATTATATTTATTATATATAAAAATAATTTTAGAAAATTTTAAGACTTTTAGCTTTTTTTAAAATCCAAAACAATCTAGCCTATTTATTTTAGTCACTGTTTTAATTTTTTAATTCAACTAAAATTAGTAAAAAAATCAAAAAAATCACAAAACATTAGAAAAATATTAATACAAAAATATTTTATTTAATGATTTTTTATTGTTTATATCTCTATTTATAATTATAATACTCTATATTGTATTATATAACTTTATATAAATACACATAATTTATATTTATTTTAATTATTATAAATATCCTAATATATTTTAAAACCTCTAAAAAATAAAAAGGACTATATTTACTAGTATTTCCAGATTTTTATATATTTATTACGTATTTAATGTTATACCAATTATGTTATACATATTATATATATAATTATATATATACTTATATTATATAATTAAAAAAGAAATTAAAATCAGAAAATTAAAAAAAATGATAATAATAAAAATATATTAGAAATTAGTTATAATAAAAACTCACAAAAACATTAACTAGTTGATTAATTGAGTGAATATTGTACAAATTTTTACATTATTATTTACTCATCATTTATTTGTAAATAACAATTAGTGCTAGCACATATTACTCCCTGTGTTCGATTCTCTACCATACTTACACATATACACATATATAGTAGAGTTATAATAAATTTCAACTCACATATTGATCGCTTGCATTTTCTGTGGGTTGATTATTAATTAGAGGCATACTTGGTCACACAACAATTGCTAATCGTATTTGATTAGCATACCAATGCAAAAGGCCTCTCTTCAAATGGCACTGTTGTCGAGGAGCAACATAGTGTAGCATTTTTTTACATTATTTCTATTTTATTTCTGCTATTTATCTTTGATAATTATTTGATTGTTCTGACCACTTGTTTGTTTGTTGACTTTTCTTAGGAGGTACTGGATGACAACAACGACTTCTTAGGAGGTTGATATACTTGAGTCGGCCAGGAGAGAGCAAGAGGAGGAGGCAAAGAGAGAAGAGGAAAAAGCAGTCACTCTTTAGAATTTTTTGTTTCATTTAGCGAGATAGTATTTTATTTTTATTTTTTGTAAAAATAAACTGTAATAACTTGGGCATTCACACCTTTACGAGGTCTAGTGCCCGGGTGTTTGTTCACCTGTGGGCCTCGTCGTGTTTTTTCACATTTTTCATCGCTTTTCTTTTCTTTATTTTACACATTTTGCATTTTTCAACTTTCTTTTTATTTGATTTGTATGATTGAGCCATAGTTTAGGAATTCCTTGATCGATAGAGTAGGTCCAAAGTCCTAATTGAATTGCATGCACTTATAGATTTCACACTTGGATCTAGTCCAATTTAATAGTTGGTTATTTTTTATTTGGATTCGAAACTGTGTGTCATGAGAGATTCCATACAACGCTTGCAGGACCCATTGTGGTGGGCACCGAGGAATATCCAAGAATGGACTCTAGGTTTCTTTTCTAGATAGTCAGCTCTTGTTCTTCACGATAATAGCAACCCTTGTTTCTAGGACACTTTCATCGACTTGCATTTGCATATAGTGTAGGTTTTGCTTCCTGTCTAGCATCTTGCACGAATAGAGATGGATGCAAGGTGAGCATCTCTATCTAAGCACGCATCATTGATTTACACTTGCATTGCTTTTCCTACTCTCTTCCTCTGATTTTGACCACCTAGGATACTAAAGGAGTTGATCCCCCATTAGGATTCATGCATTTATAAAAAAATATCCAAAAAAGTGATAACCAATAAAATCGGGACTGCTAAATCTTCTCAACCCTAAAATCAAAAAGGAAAAATCATTTGTTTTAGGGAGAGTAACCCTCTCCTTGTATACAGTTTCATTAAGACTGAGTGAGGCACGTACACCTAAGGAATATAGCCTCCATCCTTGGACTTGTGCCTTAAGCGCTTGGGTCGGGCCCTGTTATTGTTGGAAGCACTTGCCTTAGACGTTAGACGAAGTGGCTCTGGTGTTCTAGTAGGTGTGCACCGCTGACTAGAACACAACCACTATAGGTGACTACACTTGTCAGCTTGTAAATATCTTGTTTTCTCACCTAACTCTAAAATTTGCCAAGACAAAAAGACCGAACCTTCACGGTCAACATTGTGTTGAGTTGGTGAAATGAGGGGTTTGTTTGTTTACATGTGTCTACTTGATCTTTTCTGTGCATTTGCACCTTTTTCTTGCACATCTTGACTTGACCTTCACGATCTCCCGATCCTCGTCTTTTATGTCGAAGATGGCTGGCTGGAGTTAATTTTATCCAGACTTCATCGATCCTCCTTACTAGCCAGTTGGTCCATCCCCATTTTATCAGGAGGATTTTGCTCCTGATTTTCCTTTTTGTATATATCTGCCTCATCCACAGTTTCAAGCATCGAATTTTGAATTTTACCCACCACCACCATCACATTTTCCACCATCTCACCCACCGAGACTGAGTTGTTGGAGTCACCTCTTATGGATACCACTCTTGAGTACATGACCCAAGTAGTGGAGCAAATGAATCAGAGGATAGATGACCTCACTAGTACAAATAAGAGCCATATTGACGCTTCACTTTCCTATGACATGGATTCACAAGAACACCTATGAGAGCTTGCAATCACCCAAAATACAAAAAAATGATAAAAATATAAAAATACAAAAAGATAAATAATGGGAGACACCTTGCCGAGCCGAGTTGTGAGGAGATGGAACCCGTGCCATATCCTTTGATCACACACAAATCTGCCACAGTTCCCACCTTCTCCACCCCCAAGGATGACACTGTACGGACTGCTCTTAGTCATCTTTGCATAGATGATGATTCCGATCTCTACCCTTGTATGGAAGAGAAAGAAAATCATAAAAAATATTGACTCACCCTGAAGTGGTGACAACTATTCTTGATATAATTGAGGCCCCTCTTCAGAAGGACATGAACCAATTATTTGCACCTCCACCCAAGAAAAGAAAGCAGCAAAGCAGATCCGAGCGACACCTTCTCACCATGAACTCTACGCCATTACCTACCATCCACTCTATATGAAAGGGGATAGTAGTACATCCCTCGTAGATGTACCATATATGACCATTCTTGTGATCATACTCTCCTTGACGATGGTGCATCGATTAATATAATACCCTTCTCATTATTACAATCTCTTCATCTTGGGCCTCTCAAGAAAACCAGGATGATTTGTAAATTTGCTGATGAATCAATAAAGAGACTGAAGGGTATTCTTGAGAACATCATCATTCATATCTAGGCATGAGTTACACTGTTGATTTCGTTGTATTGCCCATGGATACCTCCACCCCTGCGGAGTGTTCTCCAATCATCTTGGGACGACACTTTCTCACCTCTGCGAGAGTTGTTATTGATCATGGATCTGGAGAGATTCACATCCGTTCTGCCGGCGAGAGCGTTGTCTTGATTACTGCACCCACCAGAAGTAGAGACCCACATCCGATGATCATGTGATTGTGTCAGCCGACCCCAAGGATTATGACCTATCTTCTTATATCAGACATGTTTGCTTTATTATAGATGATACCAAGACCTGAGAATTCCTCTTCAAAGAGGAAGACTCATATATCATAAACCTCGGAGTTCCCTCTTTCTGTGCATGGCGATGTGTTGATGACATCCGCGGTATTTACACCATAGACACCTTAGTGCATAAGGCAGACTTAGGAGAGAGTTCACAAGACGGACTTGACCTAACTTCCATATATGAGTTCGTGCCTTTTCATTTTGAGATTCCAGAGACTTCACAGGACGGACTTGACTAGACTACTTCCATAGATGAGTTCGTGTCTTTTATTTTGAGATTCCAGAGACTTCCCAAGATGAACCTAACCACACTACTTCCACTGACCAATTCGTACCTTTTTGCTTTGAGATTGCTGAGGATCTATACCATGCCGATCTTGATCGATTTGAGTCAGATGGTGACCTCGACATCGACTTGCACTTTGTTAGATCCATTCCTCAATGGTCATGCAAGAAGGTACGCTTTCTACCTTCTTGATTTCTATATTGCTTCCACTTTCTATATCATCTTTTGTTTATTTCCTTCCATCCATCGTTCCGCTCATCCACCTCATTATGATCGTTTGCCTTGCTTCAGACATACTTTGTCCTAAGTATAGGGGAGGTGGATGATTTGAGTGGTCTTTCATCATTCTGTTTCATCACTTCTGTTGTTGCCTATACATAGGGCTACCCTAAGTAGAGGGGAAGTGATGGGTACATTCACCCAACGTATTTTTATTTTGTCAACTTTTATTTGTGCACTCAATTGTCTCCTCTCTTGTTGATATTTCTTTTGATACTTAGGGATATCTTACCCTAAGTATAGGGGGAGACAAACTGAGTTGTGATTTGTTCATTCCCACCCTCGACCCTCCCTGCATGTAGAATACAATCTGCTATACTTAGGATTAATTGATCTTAAGTATGGGGGGACGGTTGACTTCTCATTCTTCATTCTTTCATTCTTTATTCCGTTGTTGTAGTATGGACTCTTCAATACTCAGTACGAGTTATGTCATCTCTTTTTCTCTCTGATCTGTGATGACATAGCTCAAGCTAAGTAGGGGGTCGTATATACCTTGTATATACTTTAGTCATAACTCGTACTTTCGTGTTTTCAAATAATATGGATAATCAATAAAAATTAAAACACACATCCAATTCTTTGTATATAATGATAATAAATCAGAATAAAACTATTTTGCAAAATGTTTGAAAAATGGTTGGAAAATCTCTTTGAAAAATCTTTTAAAATTATTTGGAAAATGGTTTGTAAAAGGTTTTCAACTTTTGTAAAAATGCTTTGTTTATAAAAACTTCTTTTATTTATTTGAATAAAATGTTTTGAAAATCTAATTACAGATCGTTTAGAAATGTTTGCAAAAATATTTTGAAAAATCTATGCATACTATTTGGAAAATCTTTGCAAAATGATTTTCAAATTTTTTAAACATTTGTAAAAATTATTTATCATATCTTTTTTGCAAAATAAAGTTTTAAAAATATTTGTGAAAATATTTTCAAATTATTTGAGAACTATGTACATGATTTAAGCAAATAAAGAACCTTTAGAAACCATGTATATAATCCCTAAATCTAAAATTCTGGTAAAAACCACTCCCTTGTAAATATCTACATATGCCTCTTTTTTCTAAAAACTTTGTTTTGAAAAATCACTAAACATTTGCAAAATCCAAAATTCCAAAAATATTTGCAAAATCATTTTCAAAAACCATGCATAAAATTTTGCAAAACTTTTCAAAAACCCATAAAAATTTCAAAACCAGAAAAGTGCATCACAAAAATTCTGCATTGTGCATAACATTTGCATTTTTCGGATTGATGTTGATAACTGAACTAGTTTAAGTAAAATCCAAAGATTTGAGCTTGGTTGGATCTTTATCTACTTAATCACAAGAACCTTCTATGAACTGGAATTGAGATACTTCAGGCCTACTAGACTTAATTCTTTGAGACCACAAGACTCGGTTCATATCGTCTTGACTGCATAAGTAAAATATTTCGAAACACACACATGACTCTCGTCGACAGTGACCTAGCTTGCACACCTGCACTTTCCACCTTGCTCAACTCAGTTGAAGTGGTAGAGGGTTAAATTTGTCGACATGAGACACAAGACAATGGAAACATCGGAAGTCGCACATTTATGGCCATAGTACCCCAACCTGATCTAATAGCGAAGAGGTCTAAAGATAGAAGTATGCGGGATGCAATAATGATTCAAAAGAGGGATAGTCTATTGGCTCAAGAGGGAAAAGTCCTTATGCAAATGATGTTGTATATAGTACTCAAAAAAATGCAAAATAAACAACTACAAAAAATGGACGGGAAAAAAATCAAAGAAAAATCAATTCCCGTTGGAGCATGTATATAGTCAAAAAGAAAACTTGAGCTTCAAAGTCAAACATGTATGTGAGCCTGCAGCCGGATGACGTGACTACACTGGTCAAGCATCCCTAGGATAAGTAGTTACATTGTCTACCATCCATTCTCTTCTCCACCTCCTCTTCTTGAGCCTGCTGCATTGAACTTAGAAGGGAATACCCAGCTTCTCGAGGAAATAGTTGTTGAATTGAGAAATTACGGTCACCATGTTGGAGAGGACTGACTTTTACCTCTTTAGCCGAGAGGAGCTACATATCACCCACACTGTACAAGAAAGACTCATAGTCATAAGGGACTGCATATAGCATCAACTGGTTCTGACATGGCATATGAGGAGACTTGGGCAGAGTCTTGTGGGTCTTATAGGTCGTTGTGTTTCAAATATGTTTCCCAATAAGGTTCCAACCAAACCTAACTTCCAAAGGTCCGATTGAGCTCCAAACTTTGATATTATGAAGACAAGTTTGAAAGTTAAAATCAATCCAAGTTCGTTCTTTTTCTTTTCTTTATTTTCTTTTTTGCATTTATAGGCATAAGTGTTTGCTAGGGACTAGCAAATGCAAGTATGGGGGCGGTGAATCTCCATTTCATCACCTTTATTCTTTTATTTTGACCTTTAAACCCTAACTAAATACATGTAAATAATATTATTTTGCATAAAATAACATCTATATCTATTATTGAATAATGTATAAAATACTATATATAAAGCTAAAATAAAAGAATAAAGAAAAGAAAAGAAAAATAAATGAAATACCAAAGGTATTGAATGACCCAAAACTTCAAGACCTAGGCATTATGATGACTGGGTCGACAAGGAATAAAGTAGGGAGATAAGGGCCAAAGATACCATAAAAACCCTAATTTATTTTACCTAATAATAGAATTTTAGGACTTATTTTATTCTTTATTATTTAAACTTTAAATAAATAAACTTTGTACATAAAAGTTGTAGATAAAAATACGTAGAAAAATACAAAATTTATTTCACATAAAATAATACACATGGTATATTCTACACTCAAAATAAAATTCCAAAATTCCAACTTCACAGACCTGTATCTTCTCCATATGAACTCAAAATTCATTAAAATCACATTTAATTATATATAACTTTTTATTAATTATTTAATAAAGGTGGTTTCATTTGATTTGGAGTTAACACGTAAAAGTTAGGTTTTGGATACCTATTATACAAGATACCTGAATAAAATATACATATTATTTATTATTTATATTTTTCATTATTTTATATTTTTATAATTTTTAAATATTATTTGTAACATATATACATAATTAGAACAATATAAAACCATTAAAAATAATTAAAATAAATATGTATACACAAATACATAAATGAATTACCTATACATATTGACGGGCCGAAAATTTAGCCCTTTAATAGTGTAGAATTAACACTCAAATCGTCATTGCAGTCAGGCTAAATTTGGTGCGTCAAAAACCATCTAATTAATATATCAATAAAATCAAATGGTTGTATTTATATTTTACTTTGGCAAGCCCAAGGTCGAACTCAGGGACACGAGCCTCTCTCATCCTATTTAGACTCGTATTAGTTTAACTAAGCGTGGATTAACATAGGTCGATGAATGCATGAAGACAAATAAATTTGCCTTAAGTAAACATGAAACTATGCATTTTTTATTTGATTTTTATCACGCAAATAGATGTGATGAAATGCAACACAAAAATATGCTCGAATTACAAGAGTACTTGAGCCATTTAATCATAGGTCAAATCAGGGTCAAATAATGAAGCTACTTTCATTTATATAAAAAATAAATAAAGCATGCGAAGCATTACACAAAAGTCACTTAATCAACAAAATAATACATCAAAACTCTTAGTGTCAAATCTGAAAGACAAGCATGCCAACAAGAAGATAATGAAACAATCTTCAAAACGCCACTGAAATTGACTCAATCAGAACTAGGATGCTCAAGATATGCACGAGTGAAGCCAGGGGCATAAATGCAAGAAAACATAAATAAGTCCCTGAGAGGGACTAAAATGCAAATATAATAAAGTGTGGGACCTTCCCTGTAAATAACCCACACGCAAGGGGGGTATTTTTGCAATTATTAAAACCCGCGAGGGCATAAATGCAAAATACCCCCATGAGCCATGTAGTCAACACGTGAGCTCGAGACCTGATTGCAATTTGGAAAAGTTGTGATGGGCGCCGATGCAAATAGCCCAGCTCCACGTGCCTGAGGCACGTGGGTCTAGGCTCGGGTGGGGGAGAGGCTCGACGTAGGTTCGGACGACCGTAGCAGGTGGCGCGGGCCACGTGGTGGCTCGAGGAGGCCTCAGGCGAGGCTCGGTCCCATCGAGCCTCCGCACTTTGGGAGGACGACGTGGTTGCTCCTGGACCGTTAGATCTCCACCGTGGGGCGAGATCCAACGGTGCATGTACCTCCTCCTTCCTCGCAGATGGGCGGCGCGATTGGAGCTTCGGCGTGAGGCCTGGAGCTCCTCCGCACCTCTCCGTGCTCGGTGAAGTTCGGGGGAAGAATGCTGGATGCCTTGTGATGAAGATCAGAGCTCAGGGAAGCTGCGGGAGGGCCTGGAGTTCGATGGCGACGAGTGATCATCGGAGACGGAGCTCTAGAACTTGGCTCTGCCCGAGGTCCAGCCAATGAAGTCTTTAGACCTGCAAGAGTGGTTAGGTGATAGCCGAGGCATGTGTGCGTGCGAGCTGAGGTGAACAGAGGGCTGACGAAGGCGAAGAAGCGTAGCCCTTGGTGGGTTTTCTTCCGCTCCAGTGGAGGAAAAAGCCTGGGATGATGGAGGGGTTCTGATGGATGAGGAGGGTGATCGGAGGAGTTGGCGAAGATGATTGATGCTGGACGGATCTCGTGGGGGGTTTAGGTAACCGTGAAGGTGTATGTGGAATGCTAATTAATTAAGAGAAGAATGAAGGAATTTATAGGAGGGGGTTAAAGATAAGCTTACCTGAGATTGGCGGAGCGGAGCTTGGGCTGAGCACCTGGAAATGCTCGGGTCATCGCACATGCTGGGCAGCTACTCCAACGAGCTTGGGGCGCACAAAGGAGCCTAGTCATGGCCGGCGAAGGCCATGGGTCTCACCGGAATTACCGTCGTCATGGTGTCTCGATCCAACCTCCCCCTGTCACAGGGAGGATGAGAGGTGCTGGGCGGAACCCTCGTAAAGGCGGACGACTGTGACAGTGGCCGTAGGAGGGGTATTTGAAGGTGGAGATGTCGGGGGTACAGGTGATGGAGTCGTGGGTTTCGTGGGTTGATGCTGACTGGAGGAGAGGAGGGCAGACGTGGCTAGATATTGCGCGAGGGTAGGGACGTGAGGGCTACGTGGGCCCGATGTTAGGTCGTGGAGATGGAGTGAGATAGAGTGTCTAAAATTAGACGGGGGAAGGTGGTCAGCGAGGCGCGGGGCTCGGGCGGAGGTTGCGGGGAGGTGGAAGACGAGGCCTGTACCGTTGGATTGCGAGATCCAACGGCCTTGGTGGAGGCGCGTTTGGGCAGTTAGGATTAGATCTAGGGCGATCCAATCGAAGGCCTCTGGCGCCACATGGTGAGGCGAGAAAAGGCGTGGACGGACGAGGAGATGGCATCCTTCTCTTTGATCGAAGGGTGCAGAAATGAGCGGGGGTGAACGGTTGGGATTTAAGGCTCCTAAGAATGATCACGTGGCGGTGGAAGTGTACACATGGCAACCTGAGGATTAGGTGGAGACAAACGGTCGTGATCTGATCTGGAAGTTGATCGGATGGTGGGGAAAGGTTGAGGGAACTAGCGGTCGTGATGAAAGCAAATGAGAGTGGATCCACGATTGGAATTGGGGCCGCGTGGCGTGTGAAGGAACGAGCCACGTGGTGCAACCAACAAGCGCCACGTGGCCCAATCACATTATTCAGAGAAATAAAGTGAATTGTGAGGGCAAACAAGACCGAATTTGAAAATCTCAAAACATGAAATTTGTAGATCTCGATGAGATCTACAAGTTTCATGTTGACCAAAAATAGAGATAAGTTAAACAAAGGTAGAAAATATTTTGAGGGCATTTTTAAGGCTAAAAACACCACGAATTTTAATTTTGCAATTTTTTAGTGTTTTTTAATTTATTCAAAGACTCTAATATTAACAGGGAATTGTCTGGTTTTTATTGACACTTAGTCTAAGATAGGGGGCTAATTCACTGAATTAGAGACATGAACCATGGTTTCATCAACCCCCTATACTTAAACTATGCTCATCCCAGAGCATCAAAGAAAATGAATGAACTGGATTAACCCCCTTGTGCATGTACGTACATGATCCGATCTGTTCAAGTCTTCTTAAATTTAGAGATCCAAAATCTTAGAGCTCAACCCAACCTTAATCAAGAGGCACCCAATTCCTCTAGTTATCTAGACTCTCTCTGGTATACATATAAACTAAGGATATGACATTTTAGTGTTGACTGCGTTCGCGAGAGTAGAGTCAAAACATCACCCAAGGTCTTGGTCCAAGAAATTATCCTAAGTACCCAATCCTCAACACTAGGGAATAAATCAAATTTTGCATCTAGTCCACCATCTCTTTAGTTGTCAGATTTGAAAGTGTAGATCGAAGGCCAGTAATGGAGGGCATGGGATTGTGTCATTTCTTCTCTCCCTCTCATTGGAACAAGGATTCTTTCTAGTGCCTTATTACACCACACATATTTTTGGCGTTGATCAGTGCGTCCGTCAAGAGAAGTTGGAGTCGTCTGCACTTGTTTTCCTAGGAATACACTGGGTTGTGTCTTTTTTGAGTACCTATCGTACCTCTACACCCAGACATAGCATTTACGATGCAGAGCCCTTTTTTGGTGCAAGCCCGACTCTTGGTCCTAATAGCGGTGGTCCAAGTGGACACTTTGAAAATGGTTGGGAGCGCTCGCCTTTGGTAGAAGCTCTTGTTGAAATTTGACTTTGTATGGAATGAGAGCTTTTCTTTGACCTTTCATTGCTTTGTAATATTCTTGGCTAGCTCCACTGCTTTTACCAAGAGTTGGCGCACACTGATCAACATTTTTATTTATTTCACACCCTGGCACTTAGGTTAATGTCAAAAGATTAGTATAAGAACCAAGCTCTCATACTGGCTAAAGTTGCTAACACTCAGGTTTCATGAAGCCTTCAAAGATTTTATTCCATCCTCGAGCATCATTAGGTGAAGTCCAGACTCGAATCCCTCATCCCAGTTCCTCAAGTGAAAAGTCAACTCATCTCATCGAAACCGCAGTCGTGCATGTGATGTGTTGATCATATTCTTATGGTCGAAGACTAAGCATGTAATATAGCATGCAAATCTAGAAACCTAGGGAAATATGGATGATTAAGTTGAAGACCCTGATGGCTAAGGTTGGTTAACCTAAAATCTCAAGACCTCATAAATCAAGCTTTCTTGTACATTTCAGATCTTGGGTGGAAGTGTGTATTTAGAGGATTTAATCCAACTCCTTCATTCAATATTTTTTTGAAGACTTTAAAAGACAACATGATTGCCTAAACTCAAATGAGTAGATGCATTTGCATTCAGCCATTATAGGTGTAAGTACAGGCCGGAGCCTGTTGCTTGAGGACGGGGCCTTACGCGATGTCCTCTAAACCACCTACTCTGCTAAGGGTGAACCCTCACTGAACGCGGCTACTTATTTGGGCTTAGTAGTCACTAATGACTCTTAAAGGATTTTGACTTTTTCTCATTTTTTTATGGAATTTTAGTTAGAGGCTAGAACACAGGTTAAACTCAACTTTCCTTGAAAAGAGTTTTCAATACTAATTCACACAAATAAGATTTTCAAAACAGTTTCAAAAGATTTTTCAAAACAAGGGAAACTCATTTTTCAAATCATTTTCAAAAATATTTTTCTATAAAAATAGTGCAACATAATATAGAAAGCCTTGAAAATAATTTTGTCTACTTAGTTCAAAGGATTTTACTTTAGCCAAAAAGTTTTAAATTTTTCAAATTTTTCAGAATATAGCTAAAGTACATATATTGTATATACGTATACCCCCCATACTTAAACTTTGTTGTGTCCTCATAGCACTAGATGATACAAGTCCATAGGTCCATTTAAATGTAGAAAAATATACGGGAACTAAGGAGGGATCCCCCTATACTTAGGTGAGAAATAACCTAAGTATTGAGGCAAGGAAAGATAATTATAGAAAATCACGAGGACTCGGGTCCCCCTATACTTAGGTTGAGAATAGCCTAAGTATAAAGATTGAGATTTGATGCGGGGATAGACCCGAGGTGAACGAAGAAGATGGATGGATATACAAGTGAGTGGATGAATCTTCAGAGATCAATGGAGTACCTAAGGCTCAAGGGAGGGTGTCGGAGCAAACAAGACTCAAACAAGCATGCAAAAACCCTTTTATTAACCAAATCACACATGAAATCAACAGGTGTTGGTTTATTATCTTGTCATTTTTATTGGTGATTAAAACATTCTATTTTACGCGAAAGAAAATGTCAACTAGAACCAATTGTGTAAACGAGGGTTTTGCTCTCCCAAAACAAGATTTTTACTCCATTTTTAGGTTGACTTACACTTAACAGTCCCAATTATTTTTCTAAAGGTTATCACTGAATTAAGGTGACCACATAAACCAAGCAATCATCGTCTACTGCTCCTTCTCATTTTCCATTAACCTAGGTGATCAAGCTAGGAAGGGAATCGAGAAAAACCATGTAATCGATAAAAACCATGATCTAGGCTAAGCGAGAAAACATGCAGTGCCTTGGCAAAAATACGTAAAAACTTGGACTATTTTGAAAATCAAAATGATAAGTATGCAAGTCTATTGAAAACTGCACCTAACATGCTTCTATTAGCGGGAAGAATATCTTTTAATTTGGTAAGTGAAGCGATATTTATGTGCATCTATATTAGAAGTGTGTCTTACCTACGAGCAAGCACGTAAAATAAAAATGTGAAATAAGCTCGAAGAACCACATGCCTAGTCCTAGGTCGACATTCAAGTGGGGAAGATCCCCACACAACCACATATAATTCGTTCATTTACAAACGCGAGTCTTCGATCGAAGACTGCTATAAAGACGATTATTACATGCATATGAAATGAAACAAAATGCGAGACATTTTTTCGATCGAATCATCTCCAAAATTGCTCTGTGGCTCCTTGCAGCGAGGAAGTACATGCTCTTCGCCTCCTTGAGCATCAAGAGCCCTACCACAAAAGCAAAAGGTTAGAGATCAATCGAAAAGAAAAAAATTACGATGCAAGACAAATGAACAACTTAACCTACATAAATAAAACACTTTATAAAATAAATAAAAATCCAAACAAGAAAAAAGATGAGACGTGTCCCTAGCAACGATGTCATTAGACGAGCCGAAAATTTAGACCTTTAATAGTGTAGAATTAACACTCAGATCGTCATTGCAGTCAGGCTAAAGTTGGTCCGTCAAAAACCACCTAATTAATATATCAATAAAATAAATTGTTGTATTTATATTTTACTTGGGCAAGCCCAAGGTCAAAACTCAGGGACACGAGCCTCTCTCGTCCTATTTAGATTCGTATTCGTTTAACTAAGTGTGGATTAACGTAGGTCGATGAATGCATGAAGACAAATAAATTTGCCTTAAGTAAACATGAAACTATGCATTTTTTTTATTTGATTTTTATCACTCAAATAGATGTGATGAAATGCAACACAAAAAT
Source organism: Ottelia alismoides (assembly GCA_037367405.1). Classification (NCBI taxonomy): domain Eukaryota; kingdom Viridiplantae; phylum Streptophyta; class Magnoliopsida; order Alismatales; family Hydrocharitaceae; genus Ottelia; species Ottelia alismoides. Next base: position 3,360 of record JAZKJV010011766.1, on the reverse strand, counting down.
ATGCTTGAATTACAAGAGTACTTGAGCCATTTAATTATAGGTCAAATCAGGGTCAAATAATGAAGCTATTTTCATTTATATAAAAAATAGGCATGCGAAGCATTAAACAAAAAGCACTTAATCAACAAATAATACATCAAAACTCCTAGTGTCAAATCTGAAAGAAAGCATGCCATCAAGAAGATAATGAAACAAATTTCAAAATGCCACTTAAAATCGACTCAATCGGAGCTAGGATGCTCAAGATATGCATGAGTGAGCCAGGGGCATAAATGCAAGAAAACATGAAAGATAAATAGCAAACAGATCTCTGAGAGGGACTAAAATGCAAATATAATAAAGTATGGGACCTTCCATGTAAATAACCCATATGCACGGGGGCATTTTTGCAATTATTAAAACTCACGAGGGCATAAATGCAAGATACCCCCATGCGCACGTAGTCGACACGTGAGCTCATGACCTGATTGACGTTTGGAAAAGTTGTGAGAGGCGCCGATGCAAATAGCCCAACCCCACGTGCCGGAGGCATGTGGGTCAAGCTCGGGTGAGGGCGAGGCTCGGTGCAGATTCGGACGGCCGTAGCAGGTGGCTCGGGCCACGTGGTGTCTCGAGGAGGCCCCGGGCGAGGCTCGGTCCCACCGAGCCTCCGCACTCTGGGAGGACAATGTGGCTGCTCTTGGACCATTAGATCTCTGCCGTGGGGTGAGATCCAACGGTGCATGTACCTCCTCCTTCCTCGTAGATGGGCGACGCGATTGGAGCTCCGGCGTGAGGCCTGGAGCTCCTCCGCACCTCTCCGTGCTCGGTCAAGTTCGGGGAAGAGTGCTGGATGCCTGGCGATGAAGATCAGAGCTCATGGAAGCTACGGAGGGCCTGGAGTTTGATGGTGACGAGTGATCATCGGAGACGGAGCTCTAGAACTAGGCTCCGCCCGAGGTCCGGCCAATAAAGTCGTTAGACCTGCAAGAGTGGTTAGATGATAGCCGAGGCGTGTGTATGTGCGAGCTGAGGTGAACGGAGGGTTGATGGAGGCGAAGAAGCGGAGCCCTTGGTGGGTTTTCGTTCGCCTCCGACGGAGGAAAAAGCCTGGGATGATGGGAGGGTTCTGATGGACGAGGATAGTGATCAGAGTAGTTGGCAAAGATGACTGATGCTGGGCAGATCTCGTGGGGGGTTCCAAGTGACCATGAAGATGTATGTGGAATGCTAATTAATTAACAGAAGAATGAAGGAATTTACAGGAGGGGGTTAAAGAGAAGCTTACCTGAGATTGGCAGAGCGGAGCTTGGGCTGAGCACCTGAAGATGCTTGGGTCATCGCACATGCTGGGCAGCTACTCCAGCGAGCTTGGGGCACACGGAGGAGCCCAGTCATGGCCGGCGAAGGCCATGTTTCTCACCGGAGTTACCGTCATCATGGCATCTCGATCCAACCTCCCCCTGTCACAGGGAGGAAGAGAGATGCCGGGCGGAACCCTCGTAAAGGCGAACAACTGTGACAGTGGTCAGAAGAGGGGTATTTGAAGGTGGAGAGGTCGGGGTATAGGTGATGGAGTCATGGGTTTTGTGGGTTGATGCTGACCGGAGGAGAGGAGGGCAGACGTGGCTAGATGTTGCGTGAGGGTAGGGGACATGAGGGCTACGTGGGCTCGGTGTTAGGTCGTGGAGATGGAGTGAGGTGGAGCGGCTAAAATTAGAAAGGGGAAGGTGGTCATCGAGGCACGGGGCTCGGGCAGAGGTTGCGGGAGGGGGAAGACGAGGCCTGGACCGTTGGATCACGAGATCCAACGGCCCTGGTGGAGGTGCATTTGGGCAGTTTGGATTAGATCTAGGGCGATCCGATCGAAGGCCTCTGGGAAGCGTCACGTGATGAGGTGAGAAAAGGCGTGGACGGACGGAGGAGATGGCATCCTTCCTTTGATCGAAGGTGGAGAAATGAGCGGGGGTGAACAGCTGGGATTTAAAGCTCTTAAGAATGATCAGGTGGCGGTGAAAGTGTACACGTGGCGACCTGAGGATTAGGCAGAGACCAACGGTCGTGATCTGATCTGGAGGTTGATCGGATGGTGGGGAAAGGTTGAGGGAACTAGCAGCCGTGATGAAAGCAAATGAGAGTGGATCTATGGGTGGAATTGGGGCCGCATGGCGTGTGAAGGAACGGGCCACGTGGTGCAACCAGCAACCGTGTGCCCAATCACATTATTCAGAGAAATAAAATGAATTATGAGGGCAAAGAAGAGCGAATTTGGAAAAACTCAAAACATGAAAGTTGTAGATTTCGATGAGATCTACAAGTTTCATGTTGATCAAAAATGGATATGAGATCAAACAAAGGTAGAAAATATTTTTGAGGGCATTTTTAAGGCTAGAAACACCACGAATTTTAATTTTGCTATTTTTTTGGGTTTTTAATTTATTCAAAGACTCTGATATTAACAGGAATCGTCTGGTTTTTATTGACACTTAGTCTAAGATAGGGGGTTAATTTCAGTGAATTAGAGACATGAAACATGGTTTCATCACATATACCTATTGAGTAAATACATTTATTTATTTATTTAAATGTAGAAATAATATCTGAAAAATAAATAAATAGATATTTATGTACACTTGAATTACTTATAATTATATAAATTATGTAGATATCATAATAAAAACTAAAATACAAAATAAAAATAAAATGCGTACTATATATAGGTAAATATACCTATAAATATACATGTAAAAGGTAAAATACAATAAATAAACTTGTAAAAAATAAAATTCAGATTAAAATACTACATAAAATAGTAAATATTTTTTATGTTTCAAGGAGAAATTAATAAAATCATTTATTATTTTTAAAATATTTAATAAAGATTTATCTCCCTATTTTGTCCTGAGTGGTCTGATGTGGCCCAATGGAGGCCGAGTCTTCGTTCTCTTCGGCCAACTTCTCATCTCCTTGCATGGTGCTATTAGATAGTTGGACGCCCTCCCTTCTCGCTTTTCTCCACCATGATACAAGGATCGAGGCCTTGTACTTCCTTCATGGAAGATGTTTACCATTCATCCACGATCCTCACCGACCCAAATCCATCCTCCATACCTTACTCCCTCGTACACAATCCTCCATCGAAAAACCCCCATGACCATTGTATATAGCCACCATCTCCACATATTTTGATTTGGTTCCCCTTTTTTGCTCTGCCTTAGCCTTGTCAAGTTGTGCCCTAAGGTTCTTGCTCATAGGTAGATTTTAGTATTATATTTCATTTCATGCTTTTATTTTATGCTTTAATCGGTAGCATTAGCTTAAATATAAGATCTTAGCATCACCAGAGCTCTCTAGTGCTTTAATATGTAGCATTAACTTAAA